>JAMBLF010000524.1:0-255434 GCA_030578115.1 Leucoptera coffeella
GTTTGAAAATGGAGTTGGTACATGCTGGGTTGTTTTGATATAGAATACGTTCGAATATATAGATTTTTGTGTTCTGCGCGGATGTTTAGAAGGATTATTGTGTCGAAAACAATAATCAATGCAGGTAGAAATTGTGTATGTTAATCGTTAGTTACGTTCTAGAATTAAGTGATACTGTTTTATGTTCAAGATATTTAGTTATTGTATTGTATAGTATTCTTGTATCTATGGTCATAGTATCTAAATATACGTTAATTCATCAAAAACTTTGTTTGAAGTTAGTGCATGCCCTAAAAGTTCTAATAAATTAAAGTTCCGTATACCTAGATCTTTATAATATGTTATTGTAGTGAGATGGGTGTGTATGTAATGACTATGATTACAGTAATTACGGAGTTACACCTCATTGTAAGTACCATGCATTCATGAAATAATAAAGTAATATACGAGTAAACTAGAAGACTGACCACAAAACCACGAGCTTACAAGATTAACTTGTGTTTTAATGTAACACTTTGTAAAGGATGCCAATATTATTAATAAACCTTTTGCAGTAACATCGCAAGCTAAGGAATATAAGAGACTAGTTAACCAAAAAGATTACCAAAAAATTACGTCATGATTGTAGAAAACAGTTACCTTATGTGCAATTTACACAAACCTAAAAGAGTATATTGTAATTTATTTTATATATATCACTTTAATTAATTTATTTTTGTTTATTTGTATCCATAGTACTCCTATCACAGTTATATTCTACCCTTACAGCACTGAAATCAGACACAGGTTCTGTCGATCGATACCTCGTTTCACAGAGTCTTTAACCGGTTGCCATGGCGACGGCTGCTCCCATTTTTTTTTATTGGAGTCTGGCTGCAGGATAATAGAATAGCGACCCAATTGTCTGGGTATCAGAGTGTTTATTTGTTTACAGTGGAATAGGTACAGAATGTTTGGTGACAAATTGAAGAAAAAATAATATATTTTTGGTTAGGGAACGCGTTATTTTCTCAGATGTATTTTATTTTTTTCGTTTGTGTATCTTTTTTTGAAACTAAATGTTAAAACCATTAAAGAATTCCTAACAGTGCCACATCTTTTAATAGCCTTCAATAATCGCAAAAACTTGCACAAACGTTTAAAACTACAATTATTGTAGTATATAATATATATAGTATACTAAACACAACTACAGCTAAGTAATCAAACAAGGAATTACAATTAAACGTACACAATAAAGACATAACAATAAAAATTACCATCAATATCGAATTAAGAGTTAAGACACAGGACTTTATGAAGGGTCATTTTTTGTCGGCATCGAGCTCCTATCACCCTAGGGGCGATCGCGATATTAGTCCTACTCGATATTAATGCGCTATACATTCTCCGCTGACACGTAATAAAATAAATGACGTCATTTTTTGTCCTCGCGGGCCCGCTTTGTACCCGTGTGCGGTGCTTCTTTGTCAGCCGCACAGTGTGTCCGCATGACGTCCAGGTTAGACAAAAGATTTTGGCGCCGCTCTCGAACCTTTTCCCCAAAAAACTAGTTTCGCGATCGTGTACGCTTTTTGTATGACGCGGCTTTGTGTCATAATTATTAATTTATTGCTCTCGTCTCCTTTTTGTTGGTACACCTGCCGCTGGTGCTAAGGTGCTCCTGTCTTCGGGGATATTAATCATCTAGAAGCCTGATCCCTAACCCTGGTAACGCACAATGGGATGATTGTTCTCCGTCTTATTGATGTTGGATGATTTTAGACATGAGATTTGCTAGAAGACTAGTATTTTTCGAGTATTTTGGTTTATAATTAATAAATGTCACTTATGACATTCATCACATTTTATTATACAAAAAGTAATTATATAACATTTACATATCGACGTATTAGTAGGGCTTCTATCTAAATATATTGCTCAATTTCTTGTTCACTTTACAACCATAGAAATCTAAATAAGTATATTAGGGATTAGGTTAATCTGCACTTGAAATCTTCATTACAAACTGGATTCTGTGTTCTGACATCCTGAAGAGGAACACTTAAACGACGCGGTAATCAGGCAATTCGTTTGCATGTGAAATTTATAAACACATTCACGTCAAAATTATTATGACTGCTGGATTAAAATCCCGACTATTAGGTAAACACTTTACGGCGGCAAAAGTATGTGTAAAAGTGCAATTATTTAAATATCAAGCATTTTTTGCAGCGGCCCCGTTACAAAAGCGCCCATATGTAAACAAGGCTAAAATAATAAAATAGATATTTTATATTTTCGCGCGATATTTCGCAAGGATACTTAATCGGGCTGTTGCGGATCATAATTGAGATTAAAATTATGAATTTATTGGCGATGAAGCACCGGGCATTGCCTAATTGCAATGAAGTTTGATAAAAATGTCGCCGTTGATCGTTCGGCCTCAGTGTTGCCATGTAATTGGCGCTCGTTTGCAACTTTCGATGGTCCTACTGCGCTCTTATGGCTCGTATTTCAGAGGAACATTGTTATTTTATTCATTTAAGTATACTTCAAGGGAAAAACTTAAAAATTAACTTCGGCATACATTTACAAGGCAAAATTTCAAGAAAGTTTAATATGTTAAGTACTTGTAATTGCGCGCTAAATATCAGTTTACTAATGATCATTGTTTCAATGCCTCTTATGTATCTAATTATAATCTCAGCAAATACGAGTATTTATATAATGAATCACTGCTATAAAATGTACTTTAAAATTATTTTCACTTCTATCGCCCATCTCCTTTTACTAGCCCATAAGCCCTATCTTGTTTTATAGTAAATAAGTACAAAATCTATAATACTGTGCAGACAAAACAAACTGTTAAACCACGGCCGCTATTAATGATGCTTTACCACAACCATAAAGGTGGGAACTCGCATGCGGCCTCCTTCCCGTCACATAACTCGTGCATGTTATAGTATTTTGGTGATCCCAAAGTCTCCGAAAGACGTTAAATTATGAGATATGGCTATTCGGGGCCCATATACAGATCGTTCGGCCGCATCCAAGCCGACCGCGAGGAGCCTGATATTAACACTTTATTCGATCGGCATCCTAATGGGTTTGACAGGTCACTACATTGACTTTATTGGTGTAAATGTTCAAAGTATGTTTTGTTGGAAACAAGTTGGAGAGAGGTTAGAATGCACTGAGATTGCATTATTTTAAGTTCCCTGTATAGCGGTGTATAGTAAGGTTCGTGCTTACATAACTAGTATGCAGGTTTTTAATAATATTCCATTTTTAGCTCTTTTATTAGTTAATTTTCACGTTGACACGTTTCCTGTAACCCTAACAAACTTCCCTCCATTAGCGTACTTTCAAAATGACGTATGAGCCAATAAGCTCCTGTCACATGTTGACAGCGCTGTCACGCTTGACATATTGAAACTTATGATCTTATTAGAGATCCCGCCACATACGGTGGCAGTTGGAGGCGTCGCCACAGTCGCGTAATTCAGTGTTACCAGTAAACACGCCAAAACTAGCACTCACTGTGCCATACGGCTCGATACATTATAGGTTTCATTTGTAACGGTCTTTGGTTGCAGAGCTATAAACTCAAATAAAACAAATTAATATATCAAAGTCAAAATATGTTTATTAAACTATTTCAAACATGATTAATAATTAACGGGACTTATCCTTCTTATTATATATTACATATATTATGTGTTCCTTCACTCTGTCCGCAATAGACCGTTTAGTGTGTTCGACGTAGGATTTCCCACAGCTGCAATCAATCTTATACACACCCTTATATCTTATATCATGAGTATAAATCGCGAATCTCTTAAAACTATTATTTCAAACATGGCACTGAGCATTGTCTTTACATATTTTTTACCGAGGTTAGATCAGCGGAGACCCTAGCTTGGAGAAGAACTAACAAGAAACTCCGGAAATCAATTTATTATAATCACCCTTAACAAACATAAAAATTACAAAGAGTGGGCAAAAAACACAACGCTGGTAATACTAAATTTACCTTTCATACAAAATAACACGCAATGGCGGTAACGTCAAATTTAGTTCCAAGTTTGGCTACTGCCACCTTATGTGGCGGGATCTCTACAATATTCAAGGTGTTTTTTTTTACAGTTTCGCGCTCCGCTGACATGGAGAAGCGTTAGAATGTTATGTGTATCCTACACGATCCTATTTCTGTTTATTTGTTTTCGAAGATAATTAACTTGTCTTTCCGTTGAGCGATCGCCTGTTGTTTTTCATTTTGACAACCTCGTAAATCTGTTTGGCGATGAGTCGGTGAGAATGACGATTTAAGTGTCAAATATACTTAAGGGAAGACGTGTTTTATATTTTTTTATATTTGAAAAACTTTTGCTGTTAAGTTCTACAATGCAGACTAGTTCTTATATTGTCTCAAACCAATCTCAATTCGTTTTTAGCAGATTTTTTTTAATAACAAAAATAATCTTTCACTTACTTCAATACACTCCTAGATTCTAAAAACAATTTACAAGAAAGGTAACATTCCTAGTTACATAATACATTTGTAAGAATAGTTAGTTTAATCATCATAAATCAAGCAATTTAATTTACAACTAAAGCTACACACGGAATCACAGGAAGTCTAAAAACAATTGAACAACAGATGCATTCCTTAAAAATATACGTTAGGTGTGAATCCAATTACATTATCTACTAATAGGTAGCCTATTTAGTGTTTCACTCCCATTTTACGTCAATCAAGTGCGGGCAAGTGTAGTTGGCTATCAAAAAGGAACCTTATCTTTCGTCAAGAGTATAATTATTTAAATAGGACTCGCTAGGAACCGACAAATAAGTTCAAGCTTGATTTGCTTACCATCTTTTCTAGTTAATTGAAATTTTCTACATGAAGACAGATACAAGAGTGTACGTGTAGAAAGCTAACCTTGTCTTAAAAAGTACTACTATACTTAAAAAGTACTATAGTGTGTGAGTACTATAGTCTATAGAACCAATTAAGTTAAACTTCTACCTAGGTACTCTTAGATTAATGACAGCTCGTTACAGACATATCCGTAACAAATTCAGCAATTTGTGCTTGTCACGTTAGGAAAAAGCAACCAAGTATGTAAAAGTAGCATGCAAAAACACATCGGAAGCCTGTCAAAGAAACCGCAGACATCAAAGACCCGAGAGCTATGTTAACAAGTGTGTTTTTTCACAAAAAAAGCAATTTACAGTAACGTCACACCATATGAGGCGGCTTAGAGCATTTGACACGCGCTTAGCAGTCACCCTTGACAGGGCGGGAAAAAATTATGCAAAAACTGACATCCCGCTGCGTTGACGTTTGACATTGTTTTAACATGTGAAAATTCCTGTAAATTTGCCGCGAGTTCTTTTTTAACTCTTGTAACCTTCTTGTTTTGTTTTTTGACCGGTGTTTTTAAGAAGGATAAAGATTTTAATATTAAGCTATGAACCTACATGTTTTAAAAGGGTATTAACACTGGATTAGGTTACTTTGTATACTTTTATAAGTAGTGTTTTTACGTGTTTTATTAGCCTAATATTTTTTCACACCTTTTTATAGCTAACTAAAGCCCCATTTGTGTGACCAATGAGTATGAGGGGAATATAACTCTAATGTTTTGCCTATTACACGGGAATCCCGAATGTAAGCGTATAATTCTTATATAATACCAACACATATGTTATAGTTCTCTATAATACGATCCCCTAACAAACGTTTGATTTATTATGACTGCGTAAAATGATCAAACAAAATAATAAACAGTTTTTTGGTACTCACAAAACCTCAAACCACTCATATTAAACCATCGCTCGGTGGCATCGTGACCAAACATGGACAATAAGTGTCTTTATGTCATAAAACGCTTAAACAGGAATTAAAAAACACCGTGTCACGGCGTGTCACAGTCCATTTAGCGATTCGGCGTTTGACTCTGGTCGTTTCGTGTTACGGTAGAGCGGTGGACCCGTGTTGCGGTCGCGTTATCGCAACAGCAGCCCAACGTTTGAGCAACGTTTACAAACAGATGCAGATGCGAATGGTCCTATTCTGTCAAAGTGTGTTTTATTATTTGTTCTGTGATAGATAGCAGTAAAGCAAATTCTGCATAAATAGCTTAAGGATCTTAAAAGAATCGATAATGATATTTGGAAACACTTAAAATTTTATTTTAGAACAAACACTTTTTTATAGCGAATTTAGGATTAAGACACTACAAAAACGTTCTTTATTACCGTTTCTATAGTTTATACGTTTACGGAAATGTGTAAATATGAGGAAAACACCTATTATCATCAAAAATAATCTTACTTAATGACTGCTACGTTTCACAGAGTAGGTACAGACTAAAACACATTACCACTTGCAATTACGATTACACAACATGTACACGTTTCTTTCATACCATTCCCAGCTCGACCATTAGCGTAATCCCTTCTAGACTTGTAAGAATAGTGTTCTCAGTTTTTCTGTTAGGAAATTACCACAAAAAGCGAGACAAAGAGGAAGCAGTGCGGTAACCGTGACGCGGCCGCCACTGCCATCTGCTGGCCAAGCAGCCGCCAGCCGTGGAGAATCAGCTGATTCGATGACGCGGCCGTCTGCCTAACCTGGCGGTTTTTGCCAAGAACAGGCGGGTTTAAGTAAAAACAGGAAGAGGTTAAAGGGAATGTTGGGTTTTAAATTTTGTTGGTTTGAATTGGACTTGGAGTTTTTTTTTTTTTTTATTGTAGTGTTTTAGATATAAGAATAATATACTAATAAAGAGTAATGGCGTAGTAGTAAGTAACTATTTCGAAATATAGGTACTAGAGTATATAAATCTATTTTAATTCTAGTCTGTTAGTCTAAAATAAGTTATTAAGGTTTTATGATCTAACCATGTTTTAAGGTAGACAGGCTTAAGTAAGTTACATCACGTTTTTGTAAACAAGTAACAATTCAAGCATTTAATTAGCATTGTAAAATTTAAACTCAATAGTGCGAAAAGTGAACAGGTGATACTCGATTCTTTTAACCTGTGGTCATTAAGCGACAATGTTGCCATAGGAAATAATTTAGGTTTAAAAATATCTCAATGATAATGGGCTTACATTTGCGGCAAATAATTTTAAGGCCCATTCATTGTAGTTGGTTATGAGTCACTACATAGTAAGTAGTCTGTATCGATAAAATCTTGCATGGGTGCTTACAAGGTTTTACGGACTTAAATACCATTCATATTTCACAGATCATAGACTTGAAATATGTAATTATAAAGTATATAAAAATAAAATTGGATAAACAATGCATAAAGTAAAGTAGAAAGTGATGTGCATTACCAATTAATACTATGAGTTTATAAATATATACTCTAAGAAATAAATTTAAAATACTAGAATAAATAAACCGCCACGCCGATAACACGAAATGTCAAAATAAGACTGACACTAAAAAAGAAGAAAACAAGCTGTCAAACTTAGAAAAGAGGTGAAACAAAAAGGAGTCCGCCTGCTAATTAGATCGTTTGTCATCTGGTACGTTTACGCGCCGATTCAATTTCGGAATGTCTTGCTAGAAATGGAAGCCATTTGTAACTGTGATGGTGCTCAAGAAACGCCTCTGTGAGATATTAATGTCTGCTCTTTAATTAATTCCTATTTGCATTCTCGTGAAAGTCGCATCACTCCAACTACGGAGTGATGTGATGTTGACAGTGACTAAACTCACGCACATTCAGTTGGTCATGTTACCATCTAGGTAGATAATGAGCTACTGACCAATGAAAGAAGAATTTACTTTGAGAATGAACTTAATTATGTACACATTCTTAAAAGAGCATGTACCTACATTGATTCCATGATCAACGCTCAAATTATATAGTTTCATTAAGAATCGAATCGTTGTCACTATCTTATTATAAAAAACTTCCGTGATGAACTATTCAACTACCTATTTAAAAACAAAGTAAGTCAATTAATTAATGACAATATAGATCCTTATGTTTACTAAGAATATTCCTACGAATCTAAGTTTCTCATCATTTACATTCGTGTACTCACGATACTTTCTTATATTCTTCCTACAAATTTATCAGACCACATAACCTCACTTTTACAACACCTGTAACATTATTTACAAACCACTATTCTAGCCTTACAAAAACCTCTACTAAACTCTCTAACTACAGTCTAGGACTAACCTGTATAACCCTCATAGGAAGTCCAGTCTCCTTGGCCAGCTGTTCCCTTATATGCCTCGTAGGTTTGGGAGTTTGTGAGAACGCGGACTTGAGGATCTCCAGCTGCTTAGCCTTGATGGTAGTCCTGGGTCCCCTGCGTTTGGAGCCTCCGTTGCCGTCATCTGGTGACTTGTTCTCCGCTTGAGAGTCTCTGGTCTCCGCGTCTCCGTCCAACGAACCCTGAGAGGGGAAGAAGAAGAACTGAAACGACTATGTGGTTACTCCCACGGTTTGCAGGATTTTTTACTTCAAAGTTACATTATATGTGTTCTAGGGTTCATGGACGTTCACAGTGTTAGGGTATTATTTTTATATTGAACTACAGTTAAAATAATAAAAGGTCTTTGGCCTAATAACAATTAGACATGTACAATCAGGTTCTTAGTTACAAAACCTGAGTGTACATAGATATTATATATTAGATATGAAATGTACATTTGAAAAGGCTGTTTAGGAATACACTCTCCTATGTAATCTTTCAAAATATCTATGCATGCTCAGTTACAATATTTTGAACCTGTTTTACACGGATACTGAATATTCTGATCAAGTTTTCTAGTTCAGAATTCGGCCGATCGTTTGGCACGTATCCTTTATTTACAAACCAAGAGATCAGGTCTGCGGTATAAATCTTACGAGTGATGTTGAATTCATTGATACCGAAGCTTTTACTTGTACTTTTGTAAAAAGTTATCGATTTCGAGGTAATATATGTTGTGCAGGTAGAAAAAAATTCTTCTACAAAACTACCCTCAACTTAGCTAACAAGTTCCACCAATCAACCACCAGATAGCGAACAGCGTCTTTAAACTCGACTATACAGTATTCATTGCAATCAAACTTATATAACCCTTTTAAATCTGCCTATCCTTCAGGATAGGTAATAGTCAGTGCCTATATACGGCGATACGGTTCACTACCTATCACGTTGGGTGCTGTCTATCTAGTGATACACGGGCTTCGAATGACCCATACCAAACATACCTTCGAAATTTTGGAGATGGGCATTCAAGCCTCTGACTATCCCGCCATAATAAAAAAGGGAGTGTGTATACACAAGTCGTGAAGCGTATGTTTATGTTTTTATAACCCTTTTCTGTTCATTAACTGATCTATCAGCCCCAGGTACCTTTGGTTCATAAAGATAATTCTCAATAATTATTTATATATTATATAGGCTATGTCGTCAGGTATATCTATATTCGTTCTTAACGATACCCTAAGTTCTCATGGGTTAATAGGTACCCTAACATTCTTCTCCATAACTTGGATAACTAACCTGGTCTTCAGAGTCCTCGTGAGGCTTGGTGTCTCCATTGTGGGATAACTCGGAGTGGAGGGCAGGATGAGTGGCGTGTGCCGGACTACTGCTGGCGTTGGCTGTACTCCTGGACTCTTCTTCTTCTTCCTCATCAGTGCCGGAGCCGAGCAGGGAGTCGGCTGTAGAAAGAGGTTTGGTTAGTGTGGCCTTTTTGGTTAAGTAAGATTAAAATTCGAATGTTTTTGTTTTGACTTAATGAAATTTTAGTTTGTGTAGATTCAATTGTAAAAGATACAAAATAAGGATAATTTTTTGCAAAATAGTGCAGCTTCATTTCGTTGAATTTAACCTTTTTTAAAATTAAAATAAGATGATGATGGTGATATACCTAAATGCGGTTAATTTATCAATAATATACGTAGAAACAGATATTATAATACTACTAGTAATGGCAAAAGTAGACACCTGTACCACAGATAATATAATACTATCTGTACCAACATTGTTGTCATAACAAAACAATTCCTAACCTTTATCATTCTAACACACTAACATTAACCCTTGCACTACGAAAATTGACCACGAAAAAGCAATTATCAGCCCCCACGGTTTCTTAAACTGTATTAAAACTCAATTCCACGACCCCAAAACGCCTTAGGCAAGAGACGTGCCCAAAAAATGGAGATGAGCCACAAATCCATTATTTTCAACCCATATTGTTATTTGTCGTACCAATATGTAGGAAAATATTGGGTGATAAGTTGGCAATACTGATCTACGATAGTTAACATGTCTGTACACCGTGACAGAGCGGTTTTATTTAGATTTTAACGTATTTAGATGTTATAGTGCGTATTTTGTTTACAGCTATCGTTAAAAGTCGATTGTAAAATTTTAAAATAATTATTATCTAAACATATATTTTACGTAAGTAAGAGTAGAAGTATAATTAATTGTAACTTAGCAGATTTCTAAAATATTTTTTATCAGATCTATTATGAAATGATCTCAGTCGGCATCCTTTTAAAAGATATCACCAGACATAAAGCTACAAATAAAAGAGCACTTCATATCAAATGCAGTTTTAATTCCATTACCAAACTTATGGGGTTATATATATTTATTTTCGTTTCCCGTCTCGCTATGGGCAATGGTATTCATGTGATTCCAGCCACGCCCGCGGGTAAATGAGATGAACATCTGTCATGAACACATTTTCTATAATAAAATAAGTTGCGGCCTTACATGTGGCTTTGTTTTGATTTTTTGTGCACATCTACATAAGTAATGCAAGCAGAGTTGTAATATATTCAATTTAATTAAATACCAAACGAGTGCCACGCAAGGTCTTAAAGGTATTTATTGCTATATGTTAGTGCTAAGGTATTCTTTCTAGTTCCTTTTTTTCTTCTAGAGATCTTCGAACTAGAACTTAGAGAACTTTTGTTCTTTCTAGAAACTTTTGACATATAATTTAACTAATTTCTTACGTATTACAACCTTTTACAACAGCAAACTCCATGATCAAATCGTAAAATTATAAGTCGCCAAAAAGTCCTAATACAAACTCCATGGAGTTTCCAGCATAGAGTTTTCATATGAATGATACAAAAAGTATTATGAAAAGTGAGTTCGATCATTTATTAGCAATTGCAAAGATAAATACGTAAACCTCACATTCCCTTCAAAGCGATAAAAGTACATAAATATATGTGTATAGAAAGAAAAGTTTATCTTTTATAAAGCTTCCTACAACCGCTTTCAAAGTACAAGGAGTGTTTGCCCAGAATTATGAAGGGGTCGAAAGGACCTCTTTCATCCGGATGTTTTAACATCGAGTGCTTAAGTGTTTGTGCTCTCTGGATACCAGCTGTGGGCAAATATTTCTATATCGCACCTTTGGAAGTGAGAAAATGGCGGTTAATGGCAATTAGTATAGGTTTGGTTGGTTGAAGTTTGTTTTAGTTTTAGAATGTTGCTAAAGTAACCTACTTATTTAATTCTTAAGTTAACTAAAAGTATTGATTACATATCTTTCATCTCAAGATATTTGGTAGTTTGGTGAAATTACATAAAAAAGAATAATGCGTTGATAATGACGTGCAATTATAATGTAAAATAATATTGTGTAGGTACAAATTAAATTTCAATAAACGGCATAATTTTATTTTGTACAGAACAATTTTTTTAAATAAATTTGACAGCGTAAATAGAAGCCCGCCATATTGATTTATTTTTAAATAGGTACTTGGCAACGGACATACTGCCATTCAGCTGCCAGTAACAAGGTTCGTCCCTTGAATTCTGAAATCAATTTTAATCGGCCCCTATAAACGATTTCCTTTGTGAGAGCCCAGGGCCCAAATCGAATTTCGCCTCGCATAAAGCCTTTTACTGTCGTTCGAATTTCAAATTAAATGGGAAACAGTCTGATGTGGCTGAAATGGAGTGGGCTCCAAGTTCTTGCGGGAAATAGATTTGGATCTGTATGTCAGAATCAGGTGATGGAAAAGTTTGCTTGTTTTTGTTTTTACTATTTTGAAATAAGTTACCTGATTAATTCTTGTTATAATGTTTATGTACGTACTACATGCGCGAAAAAGCATATGTATCTAATTTTTATAATGATTACACGGAAAGGTTTGAATATGTATATAAAATAAACTAAACTTAAGTTTAACTCTCCTTACATACCTACTACCTAATTCCCTGGAATTTAATGGAAAGTAAAGAATATTCTTTCCACGTGGGTAGGAATACTTATGATTTGCTACTACCTACTTGAAGATATTGGTTTATCAATGAATCTGAAAGCAATATTAACCCTACACTAAATGAACCTATCTAAGTATTTATTTATATGTATATCACCTACGCATGAGTAAATATACATACACCAACCTATTTACGCAAAAACTTTTTACAGCGAGGCATAAAGCATCCAGTATCCAATGCAAAAACCGAGTAAGAAAGTGCGTAACACACGCACGCCGCCAGCCCGTTCGATAGAGGGCGTGGCCGTCGCTACACAAACACTCGCCGTCCGCCAATCAGAGCGCGACTTTTTATGTGTGTCGCACAGACTATCACACATACGATGGTGTATGTTTGCTACCGGCTCAAGTTTCTATTTCTTTCTTTTATGTTCTTTCTAGTGGAGATTGATGGGGAATAAATGAAATAGGTACGTGCATAGTTCAAGTGTCTAGAGATTATGGATGATTTTTTATATAAATAGTCAATAAAATCATTATCGCGAAGATTTTGTACCATAAAACATATAGGTACTTATAGCAGCATTTTCAGTAACCAATTTTTTTAGCAAACAGCTTCATATCCTACTTAAGCTCAGGCTTCACTTCTTTTTTAGGAAGAAGTCACCTTACTATACCTCTTGTACTGTCATATTGTATATCTAATGTACTTGGATTGTTTTGTAACCAAATTGTGTCAATTCTCTTTAATAAACTTATTATCATTATAGTATAAACTATGTTACTGTTATTGTAACAAAAATATATTTTTCCTAATTATGTGTGTAATAAATAACTCATTTAAACTTCTTCATACTTTTATTTATACCCACATAAAGTTACCTATCACTCGTTCCTCATTACACACGAGAAGAAACTTTTTGACAGCAAAAAGGTCGAAGCTACGAAAACTCATTAGTCATTTGGCGTCTGGTAAAAAAGGCGGGGAAGCGCCAATCCGTAAAGCGTAAGATGCATCATCATCAACCGAACAACATCCATTAACTGTCTGCCCTACCTGGGCTCAAAGTCGGGATGTTAATGGTTTAATAAAGGAACTAATTAATTTCTTTGAGGTCCATGTGAGAGATATGAAAAAATATTTTTGTTTTGATTTAAATACGTATAGATAAAGCACATAGTAGGTATATGTAATGTTATGTTTTCTATGTTCCAAATATTTATTAATTGAATTCGTTTTAGTCATTATGTATGATTTTTTATATACATAAATAGATACTCTTTACATGTACAAAATCTCCTGTATATTCAACAACATGTAGGTAAACACAATAGGTATACTGTGATCTAGCTTTGTGTATCTTAATAGACCGAAAGTGTCAAATTTTACCATTGAAATCGGCAAGTGTCAATTTTCGCTTTAAAAGTGGCCAAATTTGTCACTCGCTAATCCACTACCAACTTCACACTATTATAGATCTGATATTGAACTGTTATTTTGCAAAAAGCATTAGTGGACTAAAGCCCCAAACTACCTATAACCAAAGCCAATAGATCTCCACCAATTTCATACGCAAGACGCATGACAGACATTGACGTATTGCGTTTATCATCTCTGAATTAATGGCGTTTTTTCCCTCCTGTTCGGATATTAAGAAGCTATATAGCCAGCAGGTCATGTTTCCTAACCTCTCAACATAGATCAGGACGCAGCTATTAATTATACTCATTACTAACAGTGTGCGAGGTTTATTTATGCTTTTATGCATATATTATCTTGTTATGAATGCGGTGTCGGTGAGGCTTTATTTTTGTTTATTATTTCTACACGTCGGGAGGTACCTTTACCCATAGAGATGACGCTTCTGGCTTATTCAAAAATTGACTATAGGCTTAATTACATTGCATTTCAAATCTTTTATCAGTTACCTTTATCACAAGGATAAAATTTTTATGAAATAGAAATATATAGTTTATATCAACAAAATATGCAAAAAAAATTGATTTACCTATAAGTATACATTACCTAAACGTAAGTGCATTAGCGTACGTAACTTTAAAATACAGCTTTATATAAAACTGCTGTTAATTTCTGTATGGATATCCATCAATCAACGGAACTGTCTAAGGAAGGAGTAGTCTGTGATTACGTTCACTGAAATTTTCCTTAATAACCAATGAGGTGCTCGAGATTGCATCAAACATAGAGTAGAGTACCTAATAGACATGACTAGATTACGAATAATAAAATCTTTGTCTTAATATTAATATAATACTATCACGCTTTCCATTTTCTACAAGGTTAGGCAGAAATGTCGGCTTTTATTATAAATGAATAACATTATATTTTTACATGAAAATAAAACTACCCGTGCGATGGTTATTCAATATGTGTGCAAAACATATTATTACAAGCTTTATAATAGCAGCTGCCCTTTTATACTATAGTCGCTCAGAGTTAACTATATAACGAAATTATATAGCGAACATAAAATGAGTTTATGTCGAACATAAAGTTTTTCATGTTGATGGAAAGGGAGATAGCCTTTGGCGAGGTTTCGAGAATAGCCTTGTGTTAGGTACTAGCGGAATACCGCATAAATGTTTATTATTTACAGTTCTCCACGCGAAGTACTATTACTTCATGATAATGAAATTATCCGCAGAGATTAAATGCAGAATGAAATGGTCATTGTAAATATACCTACAATTTTACGAGATAATAAAGGAAATATGTAAATCTTATTATTTACTGGATTGTATATAATTCATATCATTTTCACAATGGGTAGGGCCGTAAATGATTCGTTTAAAGAACATCAATAATTTTCATAAGTTTCTATTTACATCACGTATACCTATCTATGTATATATGTACCGCAGCCACAAACCATAGACAACAAACACAATCGCAGACTAAGCAATGTAAACACGAGGTAAATAAATAAAGGCCACCGCACACGTACCTACGGGCGCGCCGCCGCAATCAGAACGGGTCACGATCCGCAGTCACGTAGCCTCCACGGAGTTCAACAGGCTTCGCAAACGTAAATTAGTGTTGCCATCCTGATGGATTTTGAGCGGCTGAATAAATAATGCGAGAGCCTTTCTGGCTGTATGGAACATTATCGGATTTTAGAATTGTATCTATGGTTTGCAATGTATTCAAAAGAATATGTAGGTTGCATAGATCTTCAATTTCATTTGCAAAAAAAGTAATAATGATAAATCTATAAAACTGACACCGACCTCAACCTCCGTAAAAAAGCATGTACCTATTTTATGCAGTAACCTTACACGTAATGCATTATATAGATACATATTATTGTATCTGCATCTTAAAAACAGTCAAAATAAAACAAAAACGCTGACCAATCGATGCCCCAAACATTTCATTATAAGCGTGTCGACACCAGACAACAATCTCGAGAACACAATAGCACGCAGTGAGTTTCCCCCGATCCTGCTGAGTCAGACCCTGAGGAAGCCCACAGGAACCACAAAGGCACAACGTACGTAATTAAAACGGCCGCCATCGCCACGATTAATCTTCGCATCATTTCCCCACATAAAGTCAAAATAATAGAAGACTCCATCTTCTTTTTGGGCTCTAAACTGACAGGTCATCAACGGTGACTGCTTTCTTGACCTCCTTGGTGAGATTGTAAAATTTTACAAGCTACAGGGGAAAGTCGACTTTAATTCGAAAGTGGGTGAGTTTTCTTTCGCTTGGATTCTTGAGTTTACGTTCCGACCTTTATGCGAGGCAAGGAGCACCTCCCGTTCGATTCTTTTACGAAAGATTATCTCTGGCTGAGGCGTGAAGGCCGAGCGCCACAATATGGCGTCGACAGGTTCCCCCGCTTTTTTTACTTATTTATTCCTTTCTTTTATTGTCTATAGACGTTTGGTTACCGCCGATGGTGCTTTTGTTCCTTTTTCTGATTACATACAGCCAACAACGGCCGGCTGATGTGGTTGCCTTATTTTGGTGGTTGTTTTGTTGTAATCAGCATTAGTCTGTGAAGCGGTGCAGTGTGAAGCCTCCTTTGTGCTCCACGAATAAAAAATAAAACAGGATCAAGATGATGATAAGAGGAAATGCTTTTAGGGTTGGTTTGGATACAAGAGAGCGAATTGCATTTGAACTACCTATGTGTGTCTTAGTAATAATTTCTCTTTTATTTAAGTATTTTGAAGTATCTGCCTGTTAGCTATGGTAACATAAGTAATACAAGAAAAAAATGTTTTTAGATTAAAATAGTAAGCAAATTATTAAATTATGCATGCATGGAATCTATTTCGTAATTCTAATTTTCCAAAGGTAAGAAGAACATTTCTGTCTTGCATATAAAATCATATAAGTAACGCTAAAAATCTACTAAATACTTACCACAAATTTTAAAGTATTAACGAATGTATTATTATTAATTATAACTATTTATTATTTGACAATCAACACATAAAAATAACCTAAAATAATATAAACACATTTCGTTCTAAACTACCAACGTATACGCATTCCTAGCAATAAAACAGATCTAATAGTTCTCGAAAGCACTAAAATTGTCTATATGATGTGCTAAAACCTGGGAACCATTTCGGTATTCATTAAACAAGCATAGAATAGGAAGGTTAAAAGTGGTTATAACTTCGGAAGTGTATTCTGAAATTTCGCACGCCATTTCTGCGAAATATATGATTTAGTGGCCCTCGTAAAAACGAAGCTATAAAGCTATGCCAAAATCAGAAGCATAATATAATGGGCACGTCAAAAAACTTGTATTTTAGACTAATATTTTATTGGCGTGATTTGCTTTTTATGGATTTGTATTCTCGTAGTTTTGACGTGTTATCGTTCGGTTTTTGAAGGTACAATTTAGTCTAAGCTTGAACGATATTTTAACTAATAAATGTTTGTATACGCATTCCTTATTAGTACTTCGTTGATCTTAATAAATGAATTACAGCTAAGACTGAATAACTACCATAGATATTTCCTAAAGGTTATTTGAACGTCCTTACTACGAATATCAAGTTCAAATAAATTTAATCATGTATTATACTTGTAATTATGGCAATACTACATACAACATATGCAAACTACAATCCTTTCAGAGAACTCAAAGGATTGTGCATACAAAAATTACGGAGTAAGCAATATTAAAAGTAGTATACAAACTCACAGAGACGTTCCTGTTCCACATCTTTAAGTACTTATATATACAAATAGTTACACAAAACAAGTTATATAGCCAAATGGAACCCCATCATCACATCTGTACCAATCTCTGAATCTGAATTTATTTTCGAAAATATATACGTGATTCAATTTTGAATAGTCTGTTAATAGAGTTTATCTCGATTAACTGATACTTAAATCAGTTTTGCATATTCTGTTAGGAGAATCGGCACTAAACCCGGCGTTCGCTCCACGGAAGCGAGTGAAATGAGGCGTTGCAGCTTCGATTCTCGACTCATTTAAAAATTATACTCTTGTACGCCTGAGGTTTTTCGCCGTATGCACGTATATGAATGGCCGGTTTTGGAACAAGCGTCTGATTGAGTATCCAATGTCGATTTTATGATGCATGAAAGATTCAGGGAATATGAGCTATTGCAATACGGTAGCCAGACGTTAACCTCTTCATGTGAATGCGGGGAACAGTTAGAGGGTTTATAGAAATGTAGTAGTATAGGTATGTATATAACATATTCATGATGAATCAACGTACGTAGGTACTTACTTGAATAATTAAATTCAATGGACTAAATCAAAGCATTGAGGTCATTTTTAAAAAGTATCATTTAAGAGTCTGGAATGGTGTGTAAATTAAGTATATTAAAATTAGGAAAGCATAAGATTATTTTAAAAGTTTCGTAAATGTATTACTGTAAAAAGTTTTGCAAATGGTTTAATTCTTATCAACTATATCAACGAAGACATACCTTGCCAAAATAGCTCATTATTAAAATAATATTACGAAAGAACCCACGATTCATCAAACATTTTAAACTCTTTCCGCTTTATTCCAAACCCAATCCGCCTTATAAATAAAAACATAAACAGTGAACATTGGTATTGATTGGATAGGCTCCCTTTTGAATAGGAGGCTTTATAATGACATTGGAGCCCCGATTGTTTCACACTAGGCCTGGGTGCCCCACACGAGATCTCCCGCTGGGTACAGCCTTTGAAGGTTCCGATTAATTTCACCGATACTTGATCGTAGGGACGTGCAAGGTAGATATCGATTCGTGCATCGATTTCTGGGGAAGTTTTGGGTACTGATGTAAAAAGGTAGAGGGTTAATAAATAATGTTTGAGCCTGTTTTAAGTAGTTGTTCTTAATGTATACATTTCATGAAATTCTAGTTTGATTCCTAAATAGGAAATATTTGAATTATTTACAACTTAAACAATGCTAAAAGAAACTGTCAATAATAATTAAAGTTTAAAGACGCAAAATAAAATTATTTAACTATGTAGGTATATTCAACGAAGACTAAATATTCTGTTTTTTTAACCTATGCTATTATATACTGTCATCTATAAAAAATACTTTAAAGTGCAGAAACTTAAAATAACAATCAAAAATACATTTTTTTCTCATTTTTTAATAAAATCGATATTTTGGAATCTAAATCGATTCCTTAATATTCGACATCATATACCTTCTGTCCAGCACTCGAGCTTTCGATGTTTTTGAATAACTAATGACTTATTGTCTCTACTCACGAGCTCTTATTTATTACGGTATGAGGAATGGGAGTAATGAGGTGAAAATACCGAATCGCTTAATGAGAGACCGGTTTTTTAAAATTTTAATTCACGAGTATGTAACACCTGTTTAACTAGCACCTTGGTAAGTACACGCAAATCTTATTTATGTTAAAATTTGTCATATAGACGCCATATTGAAAAAGGGTGGCGTTAGAAGTACCTATAACCGCTGAGTGTGTATGAGAGTGGGAACCGTGACCTCTGCCTACCCCTCTATAAGGATGAATTTTTATATTAACCTCGGATAACAATAGAAAAGAATACAAATATCACAGATAATATAATACTACAGTAGTATTATATTATCTGTGCTACAGTACAGTAAAATTGATATCCGCACTTTCCATTACTCACTAGTAAGTAAACAAATTCATATTATGACATATTATGATGAATTATGTATGAATAATTTTTTCAATAATTATTTTTTTATCTGGCTTTGATGACTTATAGCGCCACCTATTGATGCTTCAAGTTTTGGTCGAAAAAAATACTATAGGATGGGACCCCATGCAAATATTGTTATTCTTAACTTTACCATAATCAGGAAACGAACCCGAAACCTCATGAATAGCTTTCAAATAATTTAACACACACTCCACGATTAATAAAGATCATTTCTTTTATACATTTAAAAAGCCCTCATTACATTATTTATCAAACAGAAAATTACGACAAAATAACTTCATACATATACATATATAATCGTTTTCAACAGGATATCCATCCCTTTTAGTGACACTGCCATTACCTACCTACGCTTAATAAACACTTAATTTAAACCTACAAAAACTACGTTCCAATGTCAACAGAACCCACCCAGTGCGAATATCCAATCGGAAATTTTAATGGCAGCCTCCATCCGCCATTTTCCTAAAGCCTCCACCCTCACACCCGCGGAGCCTCACACTGCGAGGAGGGTCTTTAAAAATGATTTTCCCTCTCGAACCCTCACAGATAAATGTCCCTCCTCCTATATCTAATGGGAAGTGCAAAACGAAAGACCTCTGACTAGAAAATTGATAAAAGGTTCCATTATTGTTTTTTAGAATGGAATAGGGAATGGGTTTTTCAAGATTTTTACATGTTTTAAGAAATATTACAATTTTAACGCCTAAAATAATTATTGTCTTTTTGAAGACTTGACAAAACAAATAGATTAATAAATATCATATATTTATATACAATTAAATCGCTCGTACATATGTATACGTATAATACGGTGTAGCTATACCACATCTATTTCTTCTAAGACGATCCTAAAAATTAGGTTTTAAAAATTAGGTAAGATATTTAAACATTTATTCCAATAGCATAGTGACTCCAATATCTATCAATGAAAAACAAAACTGCACATAATATAACGCTACGCTAGACTATAATAATCAACTATCTAACTGCACGGCTGAAACAATTAAGCAGGTGCCTAATAATAACCGAATAAAAAACGGCTTCGATCGTTTGACATGTACCGATGTCTAAACGGTCAGTGATTACGCTAAACGTCAGTCGGGTAAGTAATAATAATTACGACAATTATCCATCCCAAAGTTGGGAACCAATTTAAAGTGACCCTCCAGGTTAAGGCAGGTTTCCTTAAGACCAAGGTTAGGGTTGTCAAAAGTTGTTAATAAACTACAAAATTACGGATAAATGTGCATTATTTTGCTACGAATGTCTAATAGTTCACGCGTGTATAGATAGTTAATGAATGTATATATACGCTTCCCGACTTGTGTGTACACACTAGTTTTTGGGTTGCCAATCTTCAAAACATGTTGGGTATGAAGCACTCAAGCCCGCGTCTTACTAACTAATTTATGAATGTTAAATGTAATAATAGAGATTTATCAATAAGTAAATATAATGTTTTTGGCATACTTAGCGATTTTTGAGCGAATATTGAGAAGCACTCGGTTGCATTGTATGAATTTTGATCAGAATATAATTCAAAGTAGATGGTCAAATGAAAATATAAACTTTAGATCAGCGAAGGTTTATTAAACTGCCGAATCAATTACGCCAGACTCAATAGTTTTGATGTTCGTAGTTCAGGTACAACAGTTATTGATGTGAATCCTAAATATAATTTTAATCCAAGTCTGAAGAGTTCAAGTTTAATCCAGAATCTGGTAACCCTAATTCACCGTAGCTCCACAATCTTCGACAAAAATTGTGATCAGGAACAATCGCGCAGGACTAGCGATTATATCGATTATTGTCATTAATGTATCGACACCGGTTATTTGGTTAGTCGTTCGATTATCGATAATTTGCCCTCGGGGTATACTTCTGACGATAATCGATTGAGCATCCTTTTATCTTTGACGCGATCCACCGATGTAACTACTTCTTGTTTTTGGCTGGATTTTACGAAATAATTAACGTTGAGTTACGTTGGATTGAGGTGAGTAAGCTAGTTTAGGTAATTTATTGACGATATAAGCTTAGGTATTAAATGTAACATAGTGTGTGTGTTCGAACCTTAAATATTTTTAATTTTTTATTAAATAGAATAAAGCGGGTTTGAAATATTTATAATCTTGCATTAACCGTATGTTATAAATGCATGTTTTATATGTGATAATTATCAATTTATTAAGGTTGTTCGTTAAGGTATTATATTTGTGGTTAGAAGTTATTAACATACAGTTTTGTATTTATAGGACACCTTCTGCAAATGAATAGTACTGTTGACAACAAAACTTTTAAGTATTCATTCTATATTATTTTACTACAATTTGGCTGCAACATCAATAATAATCAAATACCTCCTTTAAATTCTAATACTACCCGTAATATGGTTACTTTTAAAGACTCTTCTTAATTTTTCCCTTACTATTACATTAAGCTACCTTTACATTACTTTTACCCTAGACTCAACTACCCAGTCCCTTCCCTGATCTAAACTACACACACCGCCACCTATACTCCATTTAAAGAAACCAAAACCACTTAACCCGTCAACCGTCTATCCCTCTGAAAGGCGGTGGAGCGAGCACGTTTAAAAACAAAAACAACGAGCACACCCCTCCCTATCAATTGCTGAACAAACAACCTGCAGGTATTTGTACTGCAGTCGTTTGGACCCCTAAGCTTTGACAACTGCGGGATTCCAAAGGGATTTAAGGCTGGGGATCTTTGGAAAACCATTTTTGGAATAATAATTATAAACAAACGTTTTTTTCAGATAAAAACAATTAAAAGGATAACTTAGATATACTTAGCTTGTAAAAGTTATGTTAGTTGGTAGTAAATGAAGCTTTATGTTGTAATTTAAGGACTGTTTGTTAAATTTATGGTATATCAATTCAAAATGCCTTTAAAACTGATAATAGCCAGATCTTGTGTATAACACCACTATGGTGAACCACAAAATGATTTATTAGTGCCATAAATGAATTACTTCATAATTACAAATTGAAGCTCTTGAATCTCTGACTAGCCCGCAAGGAATAATAACCGTAATGTGTTTATGTACGTAGTCAAATTCATAACATAAAATAATGTGACAGTAAAAGTAAAATTAACTTTAAAAAATACATACATACACATCTCGCCCGTTTCCCTGTACAGGGTTAGGCAGAGATCATGGATCCCCATCTGTTTCGATTCTGATTAACCACTTTCATTCATTGACATTCATAGACCTCCTCATACACACTCGGCGGTTATAGGTACTTCTAACGTCACCTTTTTTCAATATCGCATCTATCATATATTATGTATACAATATATTATGTATGTTAACAAACTAACAACATAACAGTGACTAATATCCATATTAAAACCTATGCAATTAATGTAACATCACGTTTTCCATACCGTTAATATGTAGTTATAAAATCACCAAGGCGATATCTAACCTAAAGACCTTGTACGTCTATTTACCCATCAACCATCAAGTCATAAAATGGTGAATGACTATTGTTTTGAAAGAAAATTAATAAAATATATTCGCATTAAGAAAATAGTTGCGTCATCATAACACCACGTCTTGAACAATGAGACGATATAAGGGTTGTCTGCTATTGGTCAATTAGATTGTTTTTCTTATAGACTAACGTGTTATTGGCCAGTTTAACCTCTGAATATCATTATGTCATTATTTACTTAACGCGAATAACGTAACACATACATTTCAAAATTACTGAAAGCTTAATCAAAAATACGCATGAATTGCATTAAAAATATGTGGTCTCCGATTGATATTATATTGCATATGTATTACGCTAAGTCATGTCTAATATGGTACGTAAATAAATGTACTATTTCCTGACATAATTATTATAGAGGTCAACTAAGGAACAATGAGTTATGGAATCTAATTAACGATAGCCTAAATATCGCAAACTGCACTATACAAAATCCCTTTAGATTTAAAGTCGACAGAGAAGATTGGTAGTTATCCTAGATTATATCCATCAGAAAGGGTTAGAATGAGATGAATAATTGTTTATTAAAATATCCTTACGAAGCACTAGTATGTCAATTAATTGGTTTCACGTGAAATAGTAATTTTTCCTCTAAATTATAGCCAATAAATATCAATATCAAGAACGCTAAAAAACTTTGATGTGCTCACAATATAAGTTTGCGCAGTGCCTAATATTATTTATAACTGGCATCCCCATAATATACCCTGCACGTGGCCGATAAGAGTTATCTGAAACTTCCACCATCCCCCCACAGATGTCGGTAACTGATTAGAGCTTTATGAATCTATGGACGTGTTTTGCGACCCTTCGTTATTGTATTTAAGTAGTTCTTTGCAAAATGTATACTTCTTGGTGTCATAGTCATTCTTGTGTAATAGTCAATGTTTGGAAATAGTATCTTAGGATATACAAGTTTACGTTTTCAGGTACTAGTTTAGTGGTAAGTAAAATTTAAGTTATGTAAATGAAACGAAAAGCTACATTATAGTTCGTAAACGCAAATTAAGCTTAGTGGTGCTGACTTTTAATTTGAAATATCAATGCCTAATTACTAGCTATTGCTTATGGAACGTTGGTGGCAGGTTTTTAGCCCATCACCCATTTATCCCTAGTCTATTATTCATACTAGTGACCTAGGACATTTAAAATCGTTTACGAGGTTCCGTCAACCACAAAATGTTAGTATCACTAGCCTTCTATTCCTAATTTCTTCGTACGATATACTGCGAAGAAAGTCACATAGTTAGCAGTCTATTAACATCCCAGTCTAAGACAGAATATAATTCGTTTAACAAAAAGCCTATATTTCATATAAAATCGTTTGTCTATAAAGAAATATGTCCTTTAATACAAAATTCGACTCAAACCGGCGATGTATCGTACAAAAATTAAGCTCCTTAACGACTAAGCTCTTGCAATCCCCTTTTTATTTATATATGTATGGGTTTTAGTGCAGTGGGCAGCAAAATCTATATGACGCATGAACGATGTATGCTGATATGAATAAAAGTATCGATTGCTAAAGAATTAGTGTAATTGTGGACATTTTTTGTGTATTTTGAAGGTAGGGAATGGTAGAAATTAATATATTATATATTTTAATGGTATTGAAAGGTAGGTAGACTGATTAGTTTAATTTTGTGTTTTTGTAGATTTCATTTAAAAAAAACCATTATAAATGCCACTTAATTACTGTAGATAAATCTACAGTTCATTTTTGTAGATTTTTTATAAAATAATCAACGTATATTAAAGCATATAAACCCAAGTTTACACCATTAACGAAACGTAATTAAAATGGGTAAACATTGTCTCTTTTGCCCTAAAGGCATTTCATGTTATTTTACTCAGCAAAAACAGACTGACATGTAAGGGTTGCATCAGGAGTAAATATATTATAATATTTAGTATTATATAAATGTAACAAGACTAATCATATGACTATCTAATAAACTAAAATAAGTAATAAGTATCATTTATAAGGAGTAGTAAAGATCATAAGCCTTAATTGTACTTGTTCTAGTTTAAATTAATAAATTGTGCATACTATCTAGTCGACTATTTACAATAATATGAAAGCTTTAGCTTGCTTATATTTAATTTAAATACTTACATATAAAAAAACATGATAATTTATTTGATGATGACAGTTATTAATTGGGTTTTATTAGGGGTTTTGCTTCTTAATTTAATCCTAATAAATTCAACATCATTTCACACATAAATGGTGTCTGATAAATGTGGTATAAAAGTCTTTAACAACCTTTTTAGCAACAATCGCTGACTGTCCTGTATCACTTTCATATAATGAAACAAAAGTGCATCACAGCCTATACAATATATAAAGCTGCACACAGTCTAACCATCGTCCTTAACCAAACAAGAACCTTAGCACAAACGTGCTCTTATGTTGAAAGTCTCTGATTCCAAATGATTGTGTAAGACACACTTAAAATGTTGGTACGTGTCAGACCATTAGAACACGGCGTTGTTTCTCGATAATTGCAAATGGCGGCGATTACAAATTGCCCATTTATGACCGGACCTCGGATAAGTTTGCTTTGTAACATACATATGCCTTTGATGTCTTTTTGTTTAAGAGATTTTTGGAATGATGTTATGATATGGGTATTCAAAAGTTTAAGCTTTTACATCACTGAAGGTTTTTAATAGGTACAAAAATTACAGCTCTAACTATACCCACTATTATGATTACTGTAACACTTTATCTTAAATTATTGATATGAGAGTAAAGTAATATCTCGGTAAGATGAATTTTAACCTTTTATGCTTTAAAATACTGCTGCCTAGTTCAATATAAAACCTAAATTAATAAAATAGTCCTCAATATAAACTGTTCTGTACAACTTAGTAAGGGGTAGTCAGAAACTAACCTAATCGATCAAAGTTAACAGACTTTCAAGGAACCATTCCCCATAACTAATATTACATATAAAAAGAACTAAGTAGCCTCATACTTATAATATATAAACATCAAAAGATCATTACACCTAACTAATACTTGTAAATTATAAAACTAACATATACAGCCTCTTACTTATAACATATAGTCAAAATTCCACTTACAATTACTAGGCATCTTCCCAGCCAAATAGTCCTCCTTGCAGATGAACTTATTATCATCCAGCACATACAGCTCTTCGCCAGTAGACAGCTGTTTCCGGCACACGAGACAGGTGAAGCAGTTGAGGTGGAACACCTTCTCTCTGGCCTTCCTCACCAGGTCTGAGGGTGAGATGCCGTGGCCGCAGCCGCTGCATTTTGTGCCGTATCGCCTGCGGGGTTAAGGTTAGGTTAGAGTGACTGGTAATGGGATGGTTATTGGTGAATTTTGTTAGAGGTACAGTTGTTGTACTTGTAGACTGGGTATTTTTCTTTTATATTATCGTAGAATGTATAAAGTAGGATGATATAAGGTAGCTTCGAGTAGGTGTATGTCGTAAGATTTTATGATAGGGGTTAAAGAAAGATTGAAAGAATATAAGGATGATGAGTAAATCACATACGAGTATAATCAAAAAATCAAATTTAAATTAATATTTATTGTAGTTGGTATAGTAGATAACCTAGCTAGATATAAAACTCAATTTTTCTGTGTAACCTTAATACAGTATGCAGCGAAATAACGCAATATTATTTCAAGCAAAATTCACACGATTTATTCCACATTCACGAATGTGTTTCCGCACTTAAATATTTGCATACCTTTCGATACATCCGGTTACATCACAGAAGTCAAACATCAATAAAAAATTACTACAAATAAGTCAAAATATTTACAAAGAAATCTAGTTAATAGACTTCTACAGTTTACCTAACCTACATCGTTATATGCAGATAAAATCAAGACACATTTTAAACAATAATTTTAGATTTCTTTATGCTTAACCCTAACTTATGAAAATCATAATGTCATTTTCTTACTTATTTACTTTAATATTTAGTTTAGGACTTCTAACGCCACTAACTAATGTTGATTGGTCCATATAATCACAATCTCCGTTTCGGAGATAGTCAGATTGAACTTTGACTACCCCTTCTACCCCACAAATGTAGTGTAGAATGTATGTCTAATATTACACCTGTATCCCTAACTATAACTAAAATGTGACGAAAGATCCCTTAGAAATTACACCCATAATTATACATGAAAAATTAATTGTTGCACACAGTTAGAAAGCTTAGATTAATGCGTTTTTAATAGTCTTCAGACGGGCGCGTGTTTGCTGAATAATAAAAGCTTATTTGTCATACCGGCAAGGTGACGAGCCATACTAATAAGTGCATTAACTTACATTTATGCAAGAATTATTACCATGGTTTTTGTTGATAATTTATCGGTAGAATTTGTAAGGGAATTGGCGCCGTGAAGCCTAGGCAATAATCAGACTAGAATAGATGTACTACCTATTTGAAAAGAGGAAATTTAGGTTTATGATTGGTGGGTAAACCTTCTAACGGTAAAATATCATTTTCTTTGTGTTCCACTATTGTAGAAGGGTATTAAATTTTAAACTCATTAGCGCGATAATTGACTACGTTAAAGTTAATCGTCCAGTTTCGAATCCCGGTAGAGATTGTAAATAATCTACGCATTTTCGCGTACTAAAAGCTAGTAGCATTATGCTAAGTTATATATAAATATACATTCACATCTCCTAGGTCACTTCTTAGCATGAAATTTGGGGTCATAATAGAACATTGGTGACAGATTGCTAACCCATCGCCCAATAGTTTCTATTTACCAGGAAAAACGGCAACTAGTTAGCATGTTTTACCTCTTAGACTAGCACAGGATCCAGATTAGAACTACGATGTACTAGTAGCATTATATCTACCATAAACAAGGATAAGTATACTGTTACACAATAATTAAATCGAAAGACAAAAGTCCGTTTGCATTAATAAACTTGACACTCACATAATTCATTGGTGGACAAACAACGTGGCAACGCGATTTCGAATTTCAAATTCGATTTAAAATTGCAAGTAACCCCAATTGAAATTCCAAGCCTAATGACAGACAATGACAACAGGATGTGACGTCATAGGATAGGTGCAAGTGACATTGCGAGGCCACGTTACATATACACGCGCTTGATATAGTTTGTTATGTCTGTGATTTACAAAATGTTGTAATTAATTTACAAACTTTTGTCTTGCTTTTATTGTAACTATTTATTTGTATGTATTTATTAGTGATGCTGTAGTTGTAGTTACAATCTTAATCAAAATGATCTCTGCTCATTTTGATAAAGTTTTATGTACGAATATTGTCAAGAAGTTATTTACTTTTATTGAAGTCAAATTTACAATAATTCTATATTTATTACGCCTGCAGAGTATTTATAATTCAATGAAGGTATCATAGGCCATGAAAATGATTATCCATTTCTTAAATCTAAACCAAAACACATACTTAGGAATAAAATCACGACCATACACCATTAACTTAGCCTAAGACTGATTCCACAATCAACTGAGGACTTTTTTTTTATCTGATACCCTAAATTAAACTTTACAAGTAATAAATAAACCACGTAATCAGTGCCATGTCGGCGTACAGATACTATTATCTATTAATAAAGACAAACGTGTTCACGACCATTAACCCATGCGGAGTAGTCTGAGCTTCATGTATCCATATCCACAATCGCACAGGTAGCAATTCTATGGCTCGAACCCACGTGTTGACCAGATAGTCAGTACTCAATGTGACAGGTAATAAGCCATGTCACCATTTACAAGCACTAATTATTACGTTCGGGGAACACGTAGGTTTCCTCACGGTCTATTAATTAGTAGATAAGCCAGAATTCCCTAAGGTTATCATCAACAAACTTCTACTCACCTAAAAAAGTCATTTCTACAGAACAGCTTATTGTCTCTCGAGTAGCATTTGTCCGCGAGAGGCGCCCGACAGTCTGCACACCTCACACAGGAAGCATGCCATGCCCTCTCCAAGACGTGAAGGAGGAACTTGTCCAGGATGGGTTTGTCGCAGCCGGCACAGGCCATCATGCCTGCCTCGCCGCGTCCTGAGGGAAGGCAAGGGGTTAATACACGTTTTTGACTATTTATAGGAGAATAACGGGTTTAAATTATGTTTAAAATGTTGTACATACACGGAACAATAGAAATCAAACACAAGAATATACAAGAATACATATAAGAAAAAGAGTTTAAAAGAATGTACTCGTAAATACATACAAAACATGCCTGTTTCCCTACAGAGGGGTAATAATAAGTTACATAATAATATGATAAATATAAGATCTAATCACTATCCCTTGTCATGCTAGTAAGATGAGATAGAATGTCATAAGAGGCAAGTCTAAGAGTAAATAGATACTATTGAGTGATGGGCTACGAAAGTGTCTATAATATTCAATATATAATAAAATTACATTCGGGAAATGCGTTGAATATTTCGGTGAAGGAAAACATCGGAAATCGAGAAACCTATCTATTCCCAGAACAGGTAATAGTCAGGGCTTGTATATGGTGACATGGTTTACCTTTTGTCACATTGAGTACTGACTGTCTGGTCAAGACGTGGGACGCAATTGCAGATATGGAAATCTAAACCTCTGACTTAATGGGTCAAATCAGTCAGATCAGGGTTAATGGTCGTGAACGTGTCTTTTATTCAATATGGACCAAACTAACCCATGTCTTTAAGATTCTGCCCACTACCAAAGGCAACATAGAACGTGAGTATATGCTTGTAAGTTTGTTGATGCCTATCTGATGAAAAGTGGTTGCTTTCATAGGCTGCTATGCCGACATGCATGGCCACTCAAGCTTCAGATGGTATTCAAATAATTGTAGTAAGACTTATGGTTGCTATTTTACATACATAGGTATATAATTATACACACGTACATACTCGTACATACATTTATGTCGCTTTTGGAATAGTCATAGATTAACGTGGACAAATAACACTTTTCAAAAGGTTGTCTGTACATAAAATGACTAAAAAAATCAGGTTCCCTAAAGGTTTCAATATTAACCAAACCGTTAACCAACAAATATAACATGCTGCCGACACCATACCTAATAGCAGATATCACGGATTACCAGACGTTACGGATATACAGATTTTAGTAACTAATGTTATTTATATTAGCGTGCTTAAAGTGTTAGCCTAACCTACATATATGTATGTATAACCTAATCTTGGGTTTGTATGTCTCTACATAACACAAAAAGATTGTCTGTGATTGTCATATGTCTTATCAGTCAGGAAGTATTGTCAGGATCGGGTCTCTGCCTACCCCTCTACAGGATATCAAGTGTGATTTGTATGTATTTGGATTTCTATTCTCCTCACTTAGAGTTTTGCCACTTGTATGCGTGACTGTAATAGTAAAATTAACATAACGTACGCTTCACGACTTGTGTATACACAGTCCCTTTTTATCATGGCAGGGTAGGCAGAGGGTAGAATGTCCATCTCCGAAATTAAGCCATTCAAAGCATGCGTTTCACTAGATAGACAACCCCCAACCTGATAGGTACCGTATTGCCGTATACAGGCACTGGCTATTAACTATCTCGAGGATAAGGTAGGTTTCCTTACGACGAATTCACTCAGCGTTAGTGACTGTAGCCAAGTGGGCAATACCTCTGACTTAAACATTTATTTACTACATTGTTAGTTTATAGACGAAAGAAAGTATGAGATAATAGTTTTAAGAGATTCGCGATTTTTACTCATGATTAATAAAAACAGTCAGTGTGCCCGTGACCATGGCTGCTGCAACGTAGCCGAAACGTCGGGTTAATAATAAAGGTAACTTTATTATATAAAAACTTACGCGATAAGTCCCGTTAGTTATTAATCATAAGTATGAGATAGCCAAAGTATGTTCAAAGTACATATAATATGAACTATAGTACAGCCGCAGTAATAAGCATTTTGTGATATTAACAAGGTGATGAAATAACTAACATAGCATACAACCGTTATATCATAAAGTTAAGTACACGTTTCATCATTAGGGAATTTTCACAAGACCTTAGCAAGCATAAATGATCCTATAAAATGCCTAGCAAGATCTAGGTATTTAGACCTTTTCGTTGGGCTAGATGAAAGGGAAAATTAGACTTAGAGAATTAGATTTAATAGTTATGTTTAACATATCTAGTACCTAAGGTTTTGTTGAAAGTTTTAGTAGAGATGATTTCTCATTTTAGTTGATCCTGGAAAATGTCTTTCGTATTAATGATGTCATAATTTAGCATTGTAACGAATAATATGGTTATGTGTTAAAGTGTTGGATAGGAATATAAAAGATTTCATAATTTTTTCGATTAACTAACTATAGTTAGCTATTCATTAAATTTTTTTGTTTAATTGTTTAAGATATTCTGATACTATCATAGTTTTTTATTATCAGTACTTATACAACAAAAGTAAAGTAAGTTAAAATCAAGTAAAAACTAATGTGTTCAAACCATTAACATTAAGTTCTGCTAACCCTACAAAGAATACTCGTCGTGATTACGTTCATAAATATGAGATGTGCACACACATAACTTATTCACATGTTTACGAGTAGAATACTTGCATGACTTAGCCTAACTTAGCTTGGTTAGTGTCTAACAAGCATAATGAATATACATACATACACATAAACTTGCATACCATATACATTTAATCACTTTCGGAGCAGACCAAACCTCGGTGTCATTTTAGCATGAACATTAGAGCGATGTCATATAGAATATTGGTGTTGGTAGATAGGACATAGCCCATTTGATTCCAATTATTATTAGTCCCTTAGACGCCTCCTATGACATGCCGGTAAGAACGGCAGCTAGTTAGTATTCTGTTTATGTTCCAGGATAGCACATGACTGTAATGTTTTAAGGCCGTAAGGTGGTAAATTATAATTTTAGGCTCTATGGCTAATGATAGAAGAATCTAAATTAATCTAAGAAGCAATCGACTTATAGTTAGGTAAAAATGGTATAGGTTTAACCGGTATCTAGGTGTATTACAACATGAATCTTTAATTGACCTAAAAGGGAAAAGGCTTTAAAGTTTCAAAAACTTTGAAAATTCCATATCTTGGAATAACTATTTTGTTTTTTTCATATATGAACGGTTACTTATAAAACAACTAACGGCATAAGTATTCATATGAAATATTGGTCACGGGTTCCTAGCTTTACGACCAAATCTATTCCCTATAGAAACCAAAGTCTTTAAGTCACCCCGGACTATACAAGTCTTGGCGACGATAGGCACTTATTTAGGTTCTACAGGCTAGTTTTTACACCATATAAAGCTACGTATACCCAGTAGTCTCACGTGAAAAAAAACAAGTAGGTACTTGTGCTTCAATACTAAAACATATATTCAATAGTCTCTCGTGAAAAAAAAGTACTTATGTTTTTTCATATAACAAGCTATATTCAATATTCTAACTTGAAAAACTCAACTATTCTCGTAAAGTTAGAGCCTCTTTTACGATCGTAACCTTAAAATGAAGTTTTAAAGGTTAGTCTTATAACTGGTTCTTGAATGGCTCATATTTTGTTCGAGAATCGCTTTCACACATCGCTTTGATATGGTACCTTAGGAGGTTATTCTCATCTACTATTTAGTAGTTAGGAGACAGGGTATAGCTTTATGTGTTAGATGGTATACATATGGAATTATTTGATTTAAAAGTCGACTACGTGATGTAAAAAGGATTTTAAATTAAATAACTTTTTGAAAATTAACAAGTTAATATATGCCAGTTTCCTATTTAAATATGAATAGAATTATATTACCTATAGTGTCTAAAATATAGTCTGTATGAATATGAAAGCAGACAAATAAATGTAGAACTTGATGTTCTATTCTGTTTAAATTATGTACTAATATCGTTCATCCCCAAAATAAATTTATTATAATTAAACAATGAGCCAATTTGCAACTAGAATACTCGTTCATATTTAACAATTAAACAAAACTGTTGATGTTAAAGCGTAATCTATAACTTAAATAATAGGAACAGCAAAAGTTTATATAACTTATTGCATCTATTATATCGGTTTTAAGAAAGGACTACTCTTATTACTCTTAAGTTTAATGCTATCTATTTCCCATCTAACTGCTCTACTAATCCGTTCAAGGCCGCATTATTAGAAAATAAACAGGCAGTGAATCCCGATCTTCTTTCCATTAAGTGCCTATAAACCCTTTGATTTACGCGACAGTCCTCAAAACATAACTTAATGCGACTCGTGCTTGCCTTAAAAATTCCCTTGAGATCGTTGTACATACTGACGTTTATGAGTTGAATTTATGAAGGTCAAATCATGGTGGTTTGTTTTATATTTCATATTAAAAATGACCGATTCGTCGCGCGCAGTTTGGTCCAAAAAACGGCGTTGCTCCGTCGCCCATTCAGCGAACCGTGTGATTCTGGCTCTCATGATGGTCAGACTTCCTCATGACAAAAGCTTTGACCAAAAAAGGTTTGGTCTTTTAGGAATGCGCTTCGTTTATTTTTCAAGACTTCTTTGTGGGTTGCAAAAAGAGCCGTGAAGATTTGTAAATCGGTTCGTGAAACATACATCTGCTATTGATGTTGACTGTTCGGATTAATTCTTTAGTTCGGATTATCTTTGCTTAGCGTGCTCGTAAAAGTTGAGTTAGGAATCGTTATTTATGAGGAAATTAACTCGTTTCGTAATTTATTCTTTAAAGGTCTTTGAAACTGAGGTAGTGTAGGTATTATTTTGAGAGGAACAGAATTTTTATGCCCTTTAAGTTGCGTTGACTCTCAAAAAGAGATTTTAAATACGTGCCTGTCCAAAAGAAACAATTTACTACCTAACCAGATAATTGTTTTGTAGTTAAAAGTATAAACATTCATAATTTAACATTACTTGAGTGACTGATGAGAATCGTTAACCTAGGATATGCCATAGGTACTAAAACCTTAGGTAGTAAAAACCGTGTCAATTTTCGTTCTTCCTGTTTTTGTCAAAGCCTTACAAGTCGAAACAAAAGTGAAACTAATGAAGACTAAAATTCTCCACTTTTTTGCTGTCAATTTTTTTATTTTTTGGAGATGTTCCGCATGCTTCATTGACAAATTGCGACAAAGCCTTATCTATGGTTAGGCTGCCTCTTTCAGCGTCTTTTGCGATTAATGGCATTCTTATTCTACTAGGTATATGTTTATTATATCCCAGTTATACTATAGTGTAGGTACATATTTGACTTGTAAATATTAATTTAAATGCGGTTGTAGATAAATAATAGTCCGACCAATACCTCGTTACTTGTGGACTCCTAAAAAATAAGATTCTTTTTATATCTATCTGTTAAGTCATCATTAAATATTATATACATGTGATACAGCCCTTTTATCTCTCTCGTTATAGATAGAACAGCTAAAAAATAATATCACCGTGGTCACATTTAGATTTCTTTCAGATTAATACCTATCAGTGGCTGGTTGCTGGCCTATCGCCCCATATATTCCTTTTACCCTTATCCTTCAGTAGCCTCACATTACATTCAATAAGTAATGATTTAACTAGGAATTTATATAGAGCAAGGCTTTCTTCAGGATAGGTGTTATGGGTATTTATCTGATATATTTAATAGGTAACTTACGTTCACAGATAACTGTTTTACAAGTTTTGTGGATAGTCTGTTGGTTATTGTTATAGCTTAATGGTAGTATTATTTCAAACTAAACTGTTGTTCAAAATACCTATAACTAAACGTAATAGTATGAATCAGTTACCTTAATCTCGGGAAAATATAAATTATGTTAATGCCGTTTGCTGCAAAGTTGGGACTCGTTTGTTCATTGTTTATAACTTACTTTGAAAACAATTATTTATAATAAAATCTAGTACAGCTAAAAAGCTTTTTTTACGTTTAGGTACTTTACTTTTAAGTTGTGCATAGAAAGCTTCTTTAAAAGCCCTGTTTGTTCTATAATACAGAACCGCAAAAGTAACTTTCTCACCATAAACGTATTTTACAATTGTTTTAGCAGTAAAGTAGTTATCACTATACAATTGTCAAAGTTCAGAAGATAAGAAGATAATAAATGTTATAAATATGGAATAAGTGTTGATTTCGGTTTAGACATATTTTAATGCCTCTCTACTTATTAACTTATGCTGAATAGTGATCAATCGATGAAGTGTTACCTACATATTTACAAGTTCAATCAAGAGGGATGTGAACCTATTTACAAAATCGGGAGCGATTTATAGGTAAATGATTGTGTTTTTACGTGAGCAAGCACTTTGTTTAAGCTTATTCTAAACCCTAGATATATTGCTAGTAGCTTCCTATGTATCAGATTATTATCAAGTTATGTCTGTTAGTAACTAATCCATACGAACACAGGTTAGTAAGCGTTAGGCACACGTTACAGCGGAACAAAAGAGCGTTCATCTACAAACCGATGTTGGATTTTCGCGTCGAACTTGTCGGCAGATACATCAGCAGAAGCTTAAGTACGTCCAGAGACACTAACTTTTACCAATGTGGTGCTGGTGAAAGGGGGCATGGGCCCCCCGTCCTGACGAAAGAAAACCCGCCACTTCGGCACGAAACACGCACTGCACTCGAGCACACGCGACGGGCGCGTCTACACAACCACCTCGCGCAACCGCCAAAACGGTACTAGCCGAACGCCGGGCGGGAGAGAGGCAGCGATATCGCGCAGTGGGTGTGTTGAGGCAGGACGGGGGCTCGGCTCGAAGGGGCGTGGCTCCGCGCAGCCATTAGCGCGCACGAAGCGTCCCCATTGGTGCGTTTGCCGCGCGGCGGGAAACCGACCCGCTTCATTTCGTTGGCGGTACGCGGCGCGCGCATTGGGAGCTCTCCGCGCAAATTGACTATGCGCGGTGGGGCGGTAGTAGCGCGGTAATTATATGGCTGGGATTTTTGCCTCTTTAGCCGGGAACCGGTGTTTATTTATTTTTCTTGCTTGCCAAGATGTGGGAGGGAATGTTTTGCTCGTCTCACATCCGTTCTTTTTTCGTTTCTCCATTGATAAGTTTAGGCTTGGATTCGCGTGAAGCGACCTTGAAGAGATGGATGAACTCAATTTATGACGTTTTAATAGGTCTCCTGCCTCCACTCATCCAACCCGATAGTTACATGTTGTGAAGGGTCATTAGTAATCTACCTACCGGTTTTCGATTTATTACCTTTTCTATTAAGTTCTCCCTTGGGTTTAGATACGTGGATCCTTAATTTAACTATAGGAGCCCTAGCTATTGATTTTATTGAAAAATTAGGCATTAAGTTATCTACTAGTTAAGAACCATACCAATATTGTCAATAGTCACTCCATTCAGTCTTATCATTGTCCTCCCATAAAGAATATGTAGGTATTTATAAAATATTGATAACTAGGTGCCTAACTATTGATAGAATAGGTACCTGGGTAAATAGGTTCTGTATATTTATAACATCGTATTCTGCGCCATCTTAATCTTAGAGGTAGTGACCAATTAACTAGGGGTTGGTAATTTCATTTAACCTCTTACTCTTCTCAAGGCGAGTGTACGCACTGAATAATCGACAAGCATGTTATGTGAAGAGTGTGAGTAAAGCAAGAAATTTAATTCGACGTAGCTCAGTTTTTTGGGGCTTAGCTCTGTATTAGTGGGTACAGGGTTCAAATCTCGCTTGAGCATGTACCAATAGAAATAAAGTTTAATGAATTTCTATGTACATTTTTGTAATAAAAAACACATTTACGAAATGCATCAAATTATACGGCGAGGGAAAACTTCGTGAGGAAACCTACCTGTTCGACGAACAGGTAATAGTTAGTGCTTGTAAATGGCGACACGGCTTACCACCTGTCACATTGAGTATACCTACTATCTGGTCAACACGTGGGTTCGAGGTGTTCATAGAATTACCTACTACCTTGTCTACGCAATGCGGAGATGGAAACCTGAACATCTGACTACCTCGCAAGGGTTAATTGTCGTGTATGCGTTTGTCTTGTTTTTGTCTAAAGCAAGAGAGATTTGTCAGGATCGTTCCAGGTGGCGATTCATAGTCTCAACATATGCCATAGTGATGTAGAAGCGTGAAGTTATGTATCTATGTTTGTATTTAATTTGTCATTGTGTTACCAAACGGGGTTTTTATCGCTAAAAGGATTAAAGTCTGACACAATAAAAAATATAAAAATATATTATTTAAACCGTATGAATACGTATGTATACGTTCATGTATTTATATATGTATTATTAATTGCTCAATGTCGTTAACGAAACAGAAATTTATGAAAAACCTTTTCTTGTTCTTAAAGTTGTAAGAGATTCGCGATTTATACTCATGATTAATAACTATCGCGTAAGTTTTTATATAATAAAGTTACCTTTATTAACCCGACGTATAAGAATAGAATATATTATATTCTGTATTGTATTATTGGTACTTCTACTCCGAGTGTGTATGAGAAGATGTAAGAGTGTCAATGAAGCGAAGGAGGTTTCTCAGGATCGGGACAAATGGGGATCCATTATCTCTATCTACCCCTCTACAGGGAATCAGGCGTGCTGTGTGTGTGTATGCATGTATTATATCCCTTGCGGTATATTCAAAAGTTCGCGTGTAAATCTAATAAAACACAGAGTTAGTGATTCTATGGCCACCTACAACCCATGTGTTAGTAAGAGGAAGCCGAATCGCCATTTACAAGCAATAACTACGTAATTATTGCCTACCTACCTACACCGAGGAATGGCTAAGTTATTTTGATTGAGAAAATGTATACCTTCTATACATGTGTTAGTCTAAGACGCAAAAAGAATTTTAACTAGTTTTATTTACGTCCTAGCTAGCACGGGACACCTTATCAGTCATGTAAAAGAAATAGTGGCTGTATGTAGCCCAGTGGGTAAGACCTCTGCCTTTTTATGAGAAAAGTCCTAGGTTCGAATCTCGGTTCTGGCGTGTAGCAATGAATGTTAAATGTGTTTTACATTTACGTACATAATTTACAGTCGCTAACGGTGAGGGAGAATATCGTGAGGAAACCTGCTGTTCCTCAGTTCACTACCTATCACGTTGGGTTCTGGCACTCAAGCTTCTAACTTCCCCCCACCACTTCAAAAAAGGCGTATGTGTGTATGTATGTGAAAGTGTGGTATGGATCGATGGTCTATAGACTAAATAAAATTATTATTATTATTATATTATTATTGAAGTTATTTTAGCTACGTTATAATGATGACATTACAAGGAAATATATTGCCGTAATATGTAAAGCCGTATATTAGGAATACTAGGGGCTCGTAAACTCTGCTTACCACTCTATAATACAGAAGTGATATGTTTGTGTGTAAAAGAGCGACTGCGTAGAGTCAACGCTTTTTTTTGTATACAGAAGTCTTGAAGAAATATACCTATCGTATATATATCGTAGTACTCAAAAAATTCATTTTCACAGTACGATTGGCAAGTAGATAGATACTGTTAAACATCATGTCCCCAATTTCCAAAGCTTCCGAAACTTTACACTTTAAAAACTTTCAGTCAAATTAGGCATGTCATAGAATTGATTACGTTTATTAAGTAGTCATCTTTTATAATGAAGTGTTCTATTGAATTTCGATTGATATTGTATCTATTCAAATTAATTAAAAAAAACATAATTGATATTGAATATTACAATGTTCCTCATCATCACCAATCAGCTTATTGCAGTCCACTGCTGGACATAGGCCTCCCTCCTTAAGGGTACGCCACAAAACACGACAATTCGTGATCCTGAGCCAGCCACTACAATAAATCATATCATATATCAGCCATATATTTCTACAATTGCCTTGAAATAATTAAATACAAAACACAAATAAAAACCAGTAAATCACTTTAAAAAATATTTATTTGTGCTCAAAACACTATATTTCACAACCGATACATATATGTTTACTTAATATACAAACGTGGTTCGCATTTCATTGTTTTAAGGCACACAACACATTGCTTCAAACTCACATAGTCTTGTCCTCAATCTCTGTAGAGTAGACAAAATTAATTTTACTAAAAGGCCTCATTACTTATTTCTTATTCTTACTCTTGTTACTAAAAGTTTCGAAGTTTACAAGTTAAAGTATATCATCACACAGCCTTGAATATTACTTCAATTGAGTCAATACATACCCGGTCTCACATAGTAAATAAAATGAGTATTAATCGCGAGTGTTTACAAATAACCAATACATACATAGTTAAACACATATTTTTCTACAAGAATGCAAGAACAGTCAAGTCTACACACTATAAAATCACACCAATGTATCTTCTGTCATAATAAAACATCTTAGTAAAGGCGTCTTTAAGTGGCTTATACCTAACATGCCTTCGTAATTTCGGAGATAGCCTCTGACTACCCCACCACAATAAAAAAGGGAGTGAGTATACACAAGTTGTGACGCGAATTTATGTATGGTTACTAAACCATACACATAGAGAAAGACTCTATATCAGTCTTATCTTTATAACAAAAATAATAAAAAAACAAAACACGCTTATATCTAAAACTAAAGTTTTCATAATACGACATATGTGTCATATATTCTATGTGTAACAAACACATAAGTCATACAAACATAAAACCTGTGTACACACACAAATTCACAATGAACTATTTAAGATTTACTTATCTATGGAATGCTGTTTGTATTAAAAGAAATACTATGATATAGTTTCGTATATTATAACTAAAACTCATGAAGTAGAACTAATTACGACATTTTGAAATATAACCGCGGTTTTTCTAGATTTTTCTCTGTATAAAATGTTTGACACAGAAGTTGGTTCTAGGTACAAAATTTCATTGAAAGAATAGTTTTTTACAACCTTTTTGCCTTGCCTGGTAGTATTTGTATAACTAAATTATATTCTATGTTTGTATCAATACAAATATAATATACTTTGGTTCATCGTCTACAACGTAAATATACGGAGCTTACTTAACTCATTCGACGCCACGCCATTTTTCAGCGTCTTACTAGCTGAGCCGCCATACAAACGGTCATGAACACGCGAGGCGTGTCCGCGGCTCTGCGACTAAGAAAAAATGGACACGCCACGCGTGTCCACTGGCTCTGCGGCAAGTTTAATGTTTCTAAATACGTTAATAATACATTGTGGTAGTTTATTTCCTTAGTTCTGTTTGTGCAACGAAAGAGATAAGGTTGTGGCAACAGTATAGTGATTTTAAACCAGGAATTATGGCGGAATATGGATATTTAGGTAAATAGGTAAATTAAATATGATGTGATTCTCAAACTTACTTATATATTATTAAACTTATAATTTTTTTTTTGTTTGTATAGTACATAAATTATTTACTCATCTATCGACTAAGATCACTCAGAAACTTATTATTATGTAAGTACTAATATTATTATAAACAAGCTAACGTAGTGAGTTTGATGGAAAGTTAAACAAACTTTTAGAACCTCTGGTCGCATACTCAAAGTGGACACGCGTCGCGTGTTCTTGGCATCCCACAAGGTATTCGTTTTTAGTATAAACATAACTTCTTTCAAAGTAGAAACCACGTGAATATATGGTTATTCGTGTGGTAAATACCATTACACAAATTCTTATTAAATTTTTTCATGTACTTTTCGAGATATAATCGAAAACTTATGGACTCGCGAGGCGTGTCCGCGGCGTGGCGAGTAGAATTCTCATGGACACGCGAGGCGTGTCGTTGGCTCCGAATGAGTTAAAGTGGAATTAATTATGGAGTATTTATGCCTTATAAAAGATTTTATAGATATCAACCTAATTTTGAGATTCAGTATTAAATTTAAAAACAACACTTTTCTTATGGTTCTACGATTTTCTGATATGCAAGGCATTTCTAAGAGTATTTTATATATTTAGAACAAACGTTACCTCTCAAAACTTAAAGGCAACTTAACATAAAGCCAAATTGATGTCATATTAAACAAACAAAAACATTCACAAACATCAGTCCTTGCTTATAAACTCCATCTGAGATCCGCGCGTCTTTTCACCACCATTTCATATCTACTTATCTCTCTTTTGGGATGCAGGGTCCGTTAATGCTTTCTGCAACATATCAGTACAATATCATAACATACTTCGTTATTTTTAAAGCGAAATTTGACACTTTTGCTGTCATCAATGGTGAAAATTGACACTTTTGTTAATCCACTACCAAATTCACACTATTACGAAGTGAAGTGATATAGTCTTGGAGACAATGCGTGATGTATGTATATATGTATTTATCTCTATATACCTAAGTTATAAAATTAAGTCCAAGCATATCTCCTTCTCTGTCCGAACTCCGCTGAACTCTCTCTTTGCATCTTGGCGATCTCCTTCCTAATGTCTCTCTCTTGCTCTATTCCCGCCTTGATCTCTTGTTCTCTTACGGCTGCTTCGTCGAGCCTCTCTTGCTTTAGTTTCAGGCTGTTGAGTTGCGATTGGAGGTGGGCTATGTTTCCATAGGCTTTCGATTCGAGCTGGAATTAAAAAGTAATAAAGTTAGTGGGTAATTTCCGTTCAGTCTTGATTTCTACAATTATTACAAGTACTCCCTTTTTTCTATATTCAATTCTATATAACAAACCATTTTTACTGTTGATTATGTCATCGTGATATAAGCTCAATCACAATTAGCGTAAAAGATGTCGAGATATAATGTGTAAACAACTTCTTTCATACGTTCACGATGATTCGTGCTTCATACACTTTTCCCTTACACTTAAACACAGTGTCTCCGATACGTTATTTAACAACGAATCATTCACCTGATTAATAACTAACGGGACTTATCTTAAGTTTTTTTACGCGATAAGTCCCGTTAGTTATTAATCAAGAGTATAAATCGCGAATCTCTTAAAGCTATGAATTATTCACCTGTTTATCAACCTCCATGCTCTTAACCTCGGAATGGTAACTCTCCATCTCTTTCAAGATCCTCTCCCTCTCCAACACGTTGATCTTCTGCTGTTGAATATTCGCCTGGATCTTCTCTTCGATTTGTGTTCGCAAGGTACTGGCTACCTCTTGCATTAGGAAGGCTCTGGCTTCGTGTTCTTTCGCCCATAGCTGGTGAAACATAATGGTATTTTAATACATGCATATTATTATTCACATCCTTTAATACCTTTCGGGATGGACACAAGCTAGGAGACACAAAATCTCCTTGGTCTACTAGAAGTTCAGTTCAAGAACAGGCTCACATTTAGCATTCACTAAGGAATTACACATTTGAATAAAACATTGGTGACTGCTAGTCCATCGCCCAAAAGATTTCATTTGCCCCTAGTAACTTGGTTGCCTCCAACAATATGGAAAAAACGGCAGCTAGGTAGCATTATTTTAACGTTTTATACTAGCATTTAGATTCTTTGTCATATTACGATTTAATCATATGTTGACGATAAGATAAAATTTTACGTGAAGGATAGAAGAGTTAAAGTTAAGTTTAAAGTTAATCGTTAAAGTTAAGAAAAGATACGTTTATTCACATTCCTCGTAAAACTCATTTTTAAACAAAATACACCTTTTAATGCTTGAATCTAATTTGAAATTATGATGAATATCTAACCATCAGTCGTTACGAAATTAACCGGACACTTTTAAAGATTTTGAATACTAATGATATTACTTTTTGTCAATTTATTTTTTTATTTGTATATTGATTATATGAAAACCATACCTTCATTCAACCCTTTTGCTGCGACAATTACATGCACAAGTTATACCCCCTAGTTTGTAAGTTTTGTATTGTGTATTTTTTTGTCGCTGTAAATAAATGGTTTTTGTTATTATTATTAATTACCTTATCTTGTTTCTCATTGATCTGTCTAGCCTCTCCGTCATACATAGCTTCAATGTTCTTCTGTCTCTGTCGCTCCCTCTCTCTGTGCTCCTCTAACTGGCGACAGGCCTCGTCTAGCAACAATTTGTAACTACCCTTACATTCGTTTTCTGTTTGGTAGTCCTAGAAATATAGAAACATAGGTTTAAAGAACTTTATTTCTCAAAAAGGAACATTCACTTCATTTGAGAATATAATATGTACACAGACAAGAAATGTTTAATCGTGCGTGCACAGAAACTATAATGTCACACAAAATATACAAAAAAAATATCAACTACAAAAGTACAATTAGTTACAAAAGTTACCTACTTATTTTAATTGTTTATGAATTTATAGTTATTCATTTAGACGACATTATAAACTTTTTTAAAGATGTTCTACTGTACTGTAAACATAACATTAGATACACTGTATTAATGTTAACACATTACATACACTATAGTTAAATGTGTATTATAGGTTGTAAATCATTTCATCAGACTCGTGGCAGTCTGGGACGTAAAAAGAATGTTAAGTAGCTGTCGTTCTTCCTGGCATGTCTATGTAGGCGACTACAATACTAGGGGTAGATGGAATCTATGGGTGATTGACTATAAACTTGTTACCAAGATTCCATTAGAGTTGATGTCTTAATGACTTGATGACCCATTCCATTAGACATCAAATTCATGCTCAAAAGTAACCGAGGAGATATTATCGAGTCTCCAAGTTACTGTCTACCCTGACGGGGATTGAACGTATATGTATGTCTGTTATCTATGAAAACGAATGAATCAACCATATCTTCTACTATATATAATATAAAATATAATTAAGTAAAAGTTTTATTACATTTATTTGATATTTATTTCACAGATTACATACATACCTATACATCTATATCCCTTTTATATCTACTGCCATACAGTTAAGCATAACGCTTAAGTACACGTATAACCTACCTTAACCATAGCCTTATGAATCTTCTCCAATATCTTTAAATCCAACTCAATCTCTTCCAAGACCGACTGCACCTTCCGTTTCAACTTGTACTTGTGTAGCCCCATATTCACTATCTTCACCTCTTGCTCTCTCATCAGGCGTTTGCACTCTCTGTCCCTCTCTTGCACTATCAGTTGGAGGGCTTCTAGTTTATTCCGCTCCGTTTCTTCGGCCTTGCGAAGTTGCTTTACTAGTTTCTCTTTGTCACTTAACTCGGCTATTTGGCCTTCTAAGCTTTCTCTTAGCTCCTGGAATTGAGTAAATAATGTTGTCACTACATAGTATAAAACAAAGTCGCTTTCTCTGTCCCTATGTCCCTTTGTATGCTTAAATCTTTGAAACTACGCAACGGATTTTGATGCGGTTTTTTAATAGATAGAGTGATTCAAGAGGAAGTTTTATATGTATAATAACATCCATTAAATAGCCAGAAGAGCGAAGCTGGAGCGGGTCGCTAGTTTAATATATATAGGTATATATAATCTGACAGTTTTGATTATTGTAACAGTTGAGATATTGTTTCTTGAAGGTTTTGCCACACCAAAAGGGAGTGAGGAGGTGATTGTGTAAAACAAGTAAGAGATTTACATGTAAAGGTTTGCGAATAAGTATGGATGTTAATGAAGAGAGAAGGGTTTCCCTAAATTGAGAAAAATGGGGATCTCTAAACTTAATCGAAGAAAATGAGGATAACATGCATGTATAATGTGTGTACATAATGCCATTCTAATGGTCTTGGGGTAGAACTAACTAACCTTTTTATTTTATAAGAATCTTTTAGCATAACTAGTGCAACAATAAATATATTTACTAGTAATGATAATTAATTTAGTAATAATCACAACAACGGTATTTTATTTATTTATAAAAAGGGTGATGTTAGGAGTATCTATAAGCACCAAGTATGTATGAGAAGATATATGAGTGTCAATGAAGCGAAAGTGGTCTGTCAGGATCGGGACAAATGGGGATCCGGACAGGATCCTACAGGTAATCAGGCGTGATGTGTATGTATGTATGTATGTAAAGGTATTTAGCTCTTTACTTCCCAAACTAGGACTAACATAAATATACACAATTAGGTCATTGAAAAAAAAAAAGAAAAGAAAAATTGATCTGTGAGCACATAGGACATAACGCATAAAATATCCATGATTAATAACTAGCGGGCAGTCTGAGTCTGCCCGTGACCATGGCTGCTGCAACGTAGCCGAAACGTCGGGTTAATAAAGGTAACTTTATTATATAAAAACATAGGCGATAAGTCCCGCTAGTTATTAATCATGAGTATAAATCGCGAAACTCTTAAAGCATAAAATATCATCTCAATATACCCTCATCTGCTGCTCCTTTTGCCGCAATCTCTCTTCCTCAATCTCAATCTGCCGTCTCAGAGCCTCATCCCTCTCTTGCAACTGGACCCTGGCCAGCTCCTCCTCCTTTTTCTTCTCTATCTCTTTCTCTACTACTTGCTCTAGCCTGAAAGATGAGATGTGAACAACCAAATTAATGAAAGGAATTGATTAGATGACTGTTTGGTTAGGCGCTGATTTTGTGAAAAGTGGGTTCAATTTGACCATAAATAATATATTTTATTGTAAAATACTTCTAGGACTTTAAAGTAACCTAGCTGATTAATTCTCTGTATGCATATAAGGGATTTTGAATTTTTGTATGATACAATAAGATTTCATACTTTTCTACACAAATTATTCATCAAGATTCTTGTATTGAACCTGTCTTAACTTTCTCCAACATTGAGTTTGTAAATAATAATAAAATATCTTCAGACTTCTTAACGGGAATAGCCAACACTATAAGTCATTACACTACTTGAACAATCCTGACATATCTTCCTTGACTCACACACTCTTTATTTATACAAAACTCTTTTATTCTTAACATCTACCCCATATATAACATACATCTATCTAAAAACAGTGCCAAAACAAACACATACCAAGCGGACTTCAACTTCCGGTTTGCAAAGAAAGACGTAGCAGCTCTCAGTTCTGGCTGTTTCAATCTCCATGCATGATGCAGTCTCAGCTCCGCCTCTCGCTTCCTTAGTTCATCTTCTTTGTCTATGATGCCTTGGTTTATGTCTTCTAGGGTGCTGGTTGCTACATTGTTTAGATAGGAGCTGAAATTTATATATTGGATACAAACGCTTCTTCTTCCTGACATGTTGTAGGAGGCGATTAAGGTTGTAGACATGGGATCTTTTGGGCAATGGGCTAGCAACTATATGGAACATATAGGACAATGACAACATATGGAATTTACTCAGAATGGGGAACAGAAACATAACAACTACCATGTATGATATGTTTGACGACTCCTGTGGTGCAATCGTTTAGGTGACTGAACTCTAACCGTGAGTTCCAGGATTTTATTCCTGGTTGAGGCAGAGTTAAGAACTACGCTTTTCTACTGCTTTCCGGTCTAGTCGTTGATTATATATGCTATATATGTATTTATCTATGTATGAAGTGTATATATTTCTTAAATATACTTTGACTAATAACCAACACAAGTCTTTAATGTACTTACCAAGGGGCTAGTTGAATTGGTGTAATAATGTCCAAATATTATTATAGTTATGATATGAGGTTGAAGGACAGGAGATTGCATATGAGCAGTATATTACTGTAATTTGTTTAATTACCCATTCCTAAACAGTTTAGGTTGCATCCTTAGTTGTTTCATCTCCATTTCGTACTGTTGGTTCTCTTGAAACAGCATGAGCTCAAGCTTCTTTCTACGCTCTTCAAGCTGACTGTAACACCACATTTAAGAATGTTATAGTAAGTATTATGTAAGCTTGTTAAGGTTTATTTATGGCATGAAACATTTTGACTAATCATTGCGCAGTCAGGGGTTCAATATTGCATGTTCAGAGATTCTATGACCATAATAAACCTACATGTTTCCTAGAAAGTCAACACCTAATGTGACAGGTGGTACACTATGGCTTCATTAACAAGCACTAACTATATTATCTACTCCAAGGTATAGGTAGGATTCCTAGGAAACAAATCTATCATGATTGCGGAGATGGATACCTGAAGCTCTGACTACCCTACTTGGTTTAATGGTTGTCAACGCGTTTTCTTTTTATCAAATCAATCTGTATTAATTATAGTATTATCAGCAATATTGATTTGATCTTGGGATGTACAATAGTAAACACTCAAGCCTCTGAAAGTCCTATTATGCCAGTTATAACTCATACAACTCTGATCTAAATTCAGATTTATATCAATCACAACAAATTTATTTACAATTTACTCACATAGCTTTAAGTTTCTTCTTTCTTAACTGTTCAGCTTCCTTTTTGGCTCTTTCATAATAATCAGTTGTAGTCCACTGCTCATGGTGTTTTGAAAACTTGGTATTGGATTCAAAGTAATTAGCTGTTTCTTGTAATTTCTCTGCTCGTCGTAACTCCAAGTCGCGTTTTCTTGCTGCAATGGCTTGTAATTGCCATCCGGGTTTTGGTCTAGACATCTAGAATAAATTGTTTGTATATAATATAATAAATAAGTATTAAATTGTATATTGAAAATTACAAGGAGTACAAAGATATTTAAAGTAACTAATCATGTCTGCTAACGCTATAGTTTGAAATTATATCAATAAATTGGAGTCCACAACGACGAATTTCGTAATTTTAACAAATTTAACGGTGAGGTTAGGATTCGGTTTTGGATAAAGGCAAAAGAAAGGGACTAACCTTTAGTTTATAGTATTAAACACACACTATTAGAGATGCAATACACATGTTCAGACGTATATGTAATAATTGTATTAGTTCGAAATTACGTTATAATTCTACCCGGCTACTATTTGTTTTGCTGTTTTCATTACATGACAACAGAAACAAACTGCAAAGGCGTTTTATTTGACAATTGATGTTGACTGACAGATAAAGTTCACGTTTGACTCTGTACTGAACTGAACTGTACTTTTATCGTATTTACGTTTATAATATTATAATGACTACAAAACAAAGCTAATCTTCTTTACCATATGCTGGGAAAATTGTTAGCAGTTAAATTACAGTGTCATATTGAACAACAGAACTTGTATTCATAGATTTGAGCTAATGAACGATGAAAAAATATAACGAATTATTAAAATGGTTTAATATTTCATTATTGAAATATAAATTAACGTTTAAAAGCTTTCTGATAAATATGTTGCAGAAATGAATTCCTAATTTTAAATAGAACACGTTTTACCCTATAGATAACACAGTTAAAATCAGTGACGGAGTAGAAATATGAATTGTCACAGACTGTCAATCTATCACTGAGTTATTCACTCAATCATCGGTCACTTTCACTGTCGCTTGAGAAAATACAATGTGTCACGGATATGTGAGAAAATACGGCATGCACGCACTTTACTGTGAATCCTACTTTGTATTTTTCTTCTATTTTAATTGAATAACAGCGAATTGAAGTTGTTAATAGCGACACGGTTTTCCACCCGTCTCATTCAGTCACCACATGTGACTTCGAGATGGCTATAAAATTATTGCCCTTGCAATAGCGACGAACGACACCCTTTGACTACCCTGCAACGATTTTTTCAACCCTGTGCCCACTGATACAAAGACAACCACCAACCACTGAACTACGCTTAATACTAAGCTACGCCGAAGCAGTGACTGAGAGAAAAACTCAGCCTATTGTTTCAAATAGCCAATGGTCCAAGGGTTGATTACAGTGAAAGGCTTAACACTTGGTAAAAAGTAAGTTTAATTGATGACCAATTACTTCACGCGACACTTTACAGATTTAAACGTGAGCCTCTGACTATCCCTTGTTAGAAAATAGTCGTGTAATTTGTTATTATTTTCATACAAAGGTACGAAGTATTAGTCTAGGATGTAAGTTTCATGCTGCATAAAAATTTTATCATCTTTTTATAAGTTCTCGTTAAGTTATATCCCCTAGTTTGTAAGTTTTAATTATAAAAGTTTCGTATTGTGTATGTTTTTGTAGCTATAAATAAACGCTTTTTATTATTATTATTATATCAGGAATCCAGTTGAAAGTCTCATACTAGATGGGACGTTAAAACTATACTAACTAGCTGCCGTTCTTACCGACATGTCGTAGGAGGCGACTAAGGGACCAGGTGAAAACGAAATCTATCATGCGATGGGCTAGCAACCTGTTACTATTCTACTATTTAACATCACAACCACGACATCAATATCTAGGCTATATTCTCCTGTCTCTGAGCTTCTGTCCACCTCGAAAGGGAATAAATGACATGAATGTACGTATATGTATGAATCCTGTACCATAATATTTTAGGTATCTAAAGAGTAATGTGAACGATGTAATTTAAGCTTCAGTGTCCTATGCACCTTTGCTCTGCTCACTCGTCGTGATTATATTGATGTTTGATTAATCCCAAACACTATTTGATTGATATTCTTTTCACTATACAGATTGACGCTATTTACGATTAAATTACGTGTTAAGTTCATAGCCTATTGAAAAAGAAACCTTATGATTATTATGTTAGAAACTATATTCATATATAACCCACCACATGTTATACTATATGTTGTTAGAAAATAAACCTTATTGCACTTAATATAGATACAACTTTTATAAAAAGATAATTTAGTAAACTCTTACGGCCTTCAGGTTGAACGGTCACATTCCGAGCTTTAGAGAGAGATGGGTGCAAGGCTTTCTCGCTTGCATCTTCGAAGCCTTCTTGCTTGGTGGTGTTGCCATGTGTCACAGTTTACCCTAAATGAAGGGAATATTTTGAGTAAAAGGGAGAAAGTCTGTAATGTTTTTCGTAAAGATTTAATTATTATTTATTAAAAAAATATTAAAAAGTGTGCAAGATTAATAATTTGTAATTAACTGATTTATACTTTGGTAGTGGGTTTAAATTTGTTTTTATTTATTACATATTCGGTTGAATTTCTTAATTATTGTTATTTATTTTCCTCATCATCATTATTTTACCTCTGTTGACGCCCTGCTGACATAGACCTCCTTAATGGACGAGACAAAATTGGCCGGAGCATAGAAGGGAAAATTAAGTCAAGGCATTAGGCAAGCCAATAGTCTGCTGCCATTTGAACGTAAAACTATATTGGGTCAGCATATCAATGGTCAATATTGGACGTTGGGCTAGCGACCTATCACTGTTGTTCAATATAAAAGCCAGTATAAGACTAATATAAATGCTAAGAGTGGCCAAGACGATTTAAATCATATCATAGAGGTAAGAGAGAGCTCTCCACCCCGAGAGGGAATAAAGGATGTCCATGTATATGTATATATTAGCGGCAAATGGAAAACATATTCCTGGTAATACCGAAAGAAAACACATTCAACGAAGCGAGCGAAAAGCCGCCAGCCAGCCAGTTCGGCGGTAAACGCGTGCGCATAAAGACGCGTTGATTCATAATTTATTCTCCGTTTCATACCTATAGTTTAAAATGTACATAATTGTATCTAAACTCGATTAGTTAAGTTAAAACCGTGTTAAATTCACACCCTGTGTTCAATTTCAAGCTTATTTGAGTGTTATTTCCAAGTATTCTATCCGTTTTATAAGTTTTTTGTTCCAACCTAATATTGGATGCGAGAAATGAGATTATAATTGGTCTGTCTGAAGCCCAAATGGTAAGTTATCTGTACTTTTATTAAAGTTCTCGTAGCTTAACTGCCTCACATGTTGGTAATAATGAAGGTACAGTTATACATTAGGACGGGGCTTGTGCTTGAGCTGTAATATTGCGGATACGACTTTCTGTGGAAAGTTCTTAACAAACTTGTTTGTATAACGTTTAATATAAATAGAATTTGCCCCGTGCTTATTACATCTTTCTAGCAGTGACTTAGGCCCTATAGATAAAGATTACTTGTGGTTAGTTGGTCGCTACTAAAACCTTCATTACTTACTCAGTTTTATCTTAAGCTTAAATTATTTAGCTTATATGTGCCAAACATTATAACAGTTAATCTAGTACGTAGTGTGAATAACAGAAGAGCATGTATAAGAACATTAATGGGTGTAAGTGAAGCAAGAGAGATTTGTCACGATCATTCTAGGTGGCGATCAATAGTCTGCTTATCTCGTTGGGGACGTAGAGGCATATATGTATGTATAATACACCTTTCATGGTTCTAACAGATCTAATGATGTGTATAGGCGTAAATGCAGTGAAAAGTAAAAAAGATAATGATTACGTCTATCGCTCTGTTATCGGCGACACGAAACACCACCTGTCATGTTGGAAGAGCCAGACTTTGAATGAAAAGCGGGTGCAATCGTCGATTTAATACTTTTCGCTATTTCAATACGTGAACCTATATCAGTTTTTTTCCCGGAAAATGATTAATTACTTCACTAATTCCACTGCAATGAAGCCCTTAGCTTTCCACCTCCAATGAGACCGGCAAGCTGATTAGGTCGTCGGAATAGATATACTTTTATCTTGTGACAGAATGTCCAAAAAGCATAATAAATCTTTATCTTGCCAGCTAGGTGGTTTTAATTTTTTTCATAGTTATTAAAATTTTTATATTTAATCTAGTCAATTTTTCCACTAACCTGCTAACTACTATTGAACCTTAGGGAATAAACCCTTACATTACTAGTCCATCTGCTGATTACAAATTCCTAAAACAAGCTGCAGCTGGTCTCAATGTATTCAAAACACAGGCTAGTTAAGAATAAGATGGTTCTAATAATTTTTTTCATTTTCAGGTTTTTAACAACTCATCATGTCACAGAGGGACTTTTCTGAGGTATGTACTACTCATATATTTCTGAGTTTTATTGACTCTATCATTGAGGTCTATTGTAAGGAAATCTATCTAGTTAATACAGTCCGAAAAAGGAAATAATAAGACCCTGTACATGATCAAATTGTTCAATTCCTGTTACATTAGATAATAACTGACAGTTGAAAAATGAATGCCATTAAATTACTCAATTTATTAGTTATATGGACACGCGATCCTCCGACTGACTACGTTATTAGAAATCCCCAATCAGCAAGACATCATACGACACATAACTACAAACAATAAACTTAGACACTGTTAGCATTCATATCGAAGTTGTAAGGTCATCTATTTCGAAAATTTGTCTCAAGTTACTAACCCATCGACCGACACATCCGCTAGTTCCTAATCGCTTATTACGACACACCGCTAAGATCGGTAACTACTTTGCACTATTAATCGGCTCAGGTGGAGGATTGGCGTTGTGGGCTTTGGCTTGCAACATATGCTGAGCCTGGACCCTTTCACAATGACAGTGCAGTATCTTGTCAATTGTAATAAATGTAAATATTTTTGTACCTGTGCTGTTTTTGTGAATAAAACTTTTTTCTATTCTATTAATACGTCCCAGACTAGCACGGGATATCATACTAAACAAAGCTATATCTGAATCGTGGTTTTGAATGCACGTTTGTGGTCACTCCACCGCAACACTGTCGGCGAGAACATCAAAGACTAGGATTCGAGTCTATGACTCCATACCATTTAATTCTAACCAAGTATTGCATATTTCCTACATATATTATAAAGGTGAGATACATCTGTTGAAGGACGATAGAAGCGCTTATTTCCGCGCGGTGTAAATGCGGAGGTCTATAGTTAGGTGTCAAAGAAGACAAAGAAACTTTATTTGTGACACATGCGAAAATAGGTTGTACAATAAGTCTCAGCATGAGCTGCCACTTCTGGCGTACAATAGTATTACGATCAAAAATAAAATAAAAAGTATTAACTACATTGCCATTAACTATTTATTTCAAATTAATTAAGCGATATTGGTTTTAAAAGATCGGGGTAATAGATATCGTTGATAACTGCCTTCTCCCTTGATATCTGTCTACCCTCCAGTAGGGAAACGTGTGCTTGTATAGTAGGACTCAAACCTTTATGGTAACATGGTAGTGATCAAGTTTTTGACACTTTAGGCCAGTACCCAAAGTCCAGAATTCAACAGATATAAGGTCTCTAAATTAGACAACAAAGAGATTTATGTTCATTAGGATTTAATATACGTAAAAACTTTTGTCAAAATATACGTAAAAAAAAAACCAAGTTATCCTGCTGTACTTACTGATTCTTGTAAATAAAATGAGTATAGTTAAATCGCGAGTGTTTAAAAATAACTACGAGTATTTACCCCTCTATTTCGATAGCCTTCTAAAAATCTATGTTCATTTCTATCAAATATTTCGACAAGGATCAAACCCTTGGTTGCCAATCCTTCGCACCTCTTAGAAAGGCACGTTATTTTTAATGGGCTTCATCATAAATCCAATTTGAGTAGGCACATGGAAAAATGCATCTTATAACGTTTCTCCCATCAAGTTAGTTAACGGATTACTTAGGGTGCGTACACAGTGAAGATTACGCTCATTTTACATAGACATTCACGTCCTTTAATCCCTGTCGGGGTGGATAAATAGGTCACTCTATGACAGAATATTGGGGTTGTAAAGTTATATAGAACATTGGTTACAGGTTGCTAGGCCAAAAATTCCGAATAAAGTCCAATCCCTAGTCCCTTAGTCGGCTCCTACGACATACCGGAAAAAACGGCAGCTAGTTATTATTTTATTTTTGTCCCAGACTAGCGACTATACATTACGTTATTTTTATTATATATATATATATATGCATTTCCACTCTGTATGATATAAGTGAAGGTTAAGAGATGTAGAGGTCACTAGTTATAGCTAAAATTGTTGACGTGCATTTTTGTTAACATGGGTAATGTGCTTCTAACCCTATTATTAGTTACATATATGATCTACCTGAAGCCTTATTTATATGGATAACGGTAGAAAGAAATAGACAAGTTATAGTTGCTCGTATATCACAAAATCCAAGATCTTGTCTAGTATTTCAAATATTTATCAACTAAACACTATCTAGAATAGCCTTGACAATTAAGCCACATAACGTCAGTCCACTATATAAGGGGAAAAATGCGATGTTTCTTGTATCGAAAGCACTGTCTATCCCAAAAGGAGTAACAGACGTGATGTTTCGTAAAGCTTTCATTCCTAAAGCCCACCCGTTGCTCGCTATCGTAACCCAATTATTCTTTATTATACGTAAATGTAACTCGTCGGGAATAATATGGAGTTTATTACTTTCGTATAACTTTGTATGGCAGGGACCTTATTTGGATGGTTTTTGAACCCAGTTACATATAAGTGACCAAATAAGAAGACCTTACGCGAGTATTTTAAGTGTTTATTTACAATAGATGTGAGCACAAAGTGTAATTCGAATTAACATGGCATTTTAAATGAGATTTATTGGGACAGTAAAATTTGACATAAACTACATTAACATCCATTTGCTCTTTAGGTGAACAGGTTTGACTTATGTATACAGACATACGTGATTTGAGTGTGTATGGTATGTAGACATACATACATATTAACGACTGTACTCGAGATATAACAAAAAGAAACGAAAGATATCGTCTTGATAAAATGTAACTAACTATAATAATATGGATTGTCTTCATACACTCACATGTATTATCCTGTAGGGTTAGACAAGAATCGAAGTTTTAAAGTATCTCTTGTAACTTTTAACCTATTTATATGGTCAAATATATAAGAAATTTCCAATTACTGATAATAATAAACCGCCTATCACCCACATAACATATAAGCAAGACAGCTAGGCAACCTATTCGCATCTCAAACTAGATTTTAAACCAAAAACTCAATTTCTTCAGCCTAGAATCTATAGCACACTAAACCCAGTTTTCCACTACGCCATTTAACTTGATAACCATCATTATTACGCCAACTTATCAGTGTTAAGTAATCGAAGTGTGAAATGCGCCTAAGGCATGTAATAACTAATTATGCCAGCCCAGGGCTTGCATCCAGAACTACGTGCTTCATTAAACTCGGTTATACTATTACGTGGAGACGAGACATTGTTGTAGAAAGGTACCTACTCCGCGATTGCGGAAGACTCGTGGTAAAAACCTGGAAAGGATTATCATGGAGTGTATGTAGATTGATGCTCTAATTTTAAAATAGGATAAATACCTTAATTAACTAGTTATATTTTAGTTCCCAAAATAAGTTGTACATTCGCCTTGAGAAGAATGTTTCCAATTTGATCTGTATAAGTTCTACGCGGCCTACCTACCAACTCTACCTTCCACTTTGGCTTTACGGATTCCTTTTGTAACCCTCCTTTCATCCATCCGCTTGATATGCCCAAACCACCTTAACATACCTTTGTCTATTTTCGTTGCTTCTTCTTTCAAACCACAACGTTCACGAATCACACTATTCCGTACCCTATCACAATTTTTCTATACTACACAACTATTAACTACATAAACTTAGTAAATACCTTTCTTTCCTTCAATATAAAGACGGGCGGTTTCCTACATTCCTTCTATTTATGAGGCATTCAATCTGATGCGCACCCATTGCATTACAGCGCGATCAATAAGCCGCTAAAGAAACTAATTAAGCGTAATCTTAATTAGTTCTGTTTCAATGAAGGCTAGGAAGCCATTGCTTCGATTGTATGTTATGTGTGTTGCTTTTATCTGTGTTACTGTACGCCTTTGTGTAATTGGTATTGTAAATAATGTGCTTCCTTGTTAATACGCTTTTTCTTAAGTTTACTTAGTTATATCTTTAATTGAAAGTGTAAAAAATATTTAAGAATATGAGGAATGCAGTAACCTTCGTCTAGGGGTTTAACTTTAACTATAATTATAGTTACATGTAATTGTACCCGAGAAATCAAAGATTAACCATCATATTTAAATTAGTAACTAGTTAATTGACAAAGACAAGTTTTTTTTGACATACTTATATATAAACGTGGGCTAACATCTCTAACAATAGACTAAGGTTAACTTTATGAGGGGTGGAGAAGCTTGTTACTGTAAAACTATAGCTTATCGTTATAGATAACAGAAAACAAAAGTATGATCCTATTCACGAAAGGTAGGCTTAGGTTTTTAGATATCTCCACCTACCACTAACTAGGTCAACAGGCATTTCGTGTCTGTATGTAATATAATATACTTTGCATGGTGTACCATCTCCACACATGTTCCTAACAACATTTCTCATTTCGATCTCTTATAAAGGCAGAGAAAAAGCGAACAGCACCGACAATAAAGTTCATAACCCCGCCATCTCGCGTCCGTTCGCAAAAATAAATCCAGGCTTCGTATCAAGATAAACGGTTAATAAGGGCCCTTGTACACTGATAATTAGTTGGAAAGAAAACAAATTGGATTTCGTTCGTGGCTTATTCCTTTATGATGGAAATACGTGGCTTGCACGGGTTTAACATGTGTCTGTAATCTCTGAAGTAAGAAATAAAAGGTCTGGTAAATATTGTAGAGTAGTTGGCCCCTTATTTCGTATAATAATGTAAGAAAAAATCATAATCACTAATATTACTTACTTAACTTGACATAAAAATTTAGCTTTTAATAGTTAGCGAGTTTTGATTAGATTATTTACAAAAAATACGCCTTAATTTCTGTAATGATTTGTAAACATGGTAGTTTCCATTACTCAGAACCACGATATCGAAAGCTATATAACACCTACATATATTGAGAATAATAGACCTTGCTTGACGTTGAGTGACAGGTGAAAAAATAGATTGGTCACGAGCGCATTGCTATCGGAATGAGCTCTCGCACGCGTCTGCAAAAACCATGTAGTTACAGAATAACCTTCTTGGAACGTGAACTATTTTAATGCGTGGAATAGACAGTATGTTATAAGGAGAAAACTCATTAAATCCAGCCTTAAGGTGTGGACATACTTACGCTGGAACGTCGGCGGGAAATCTGTAATTGTTTGTGCCTTTCTTTTCTAATCATTATTCTAATATATTGATTCAGTTCACATGTTATCGACGGATGAATTCTTTTGAGATGGGTAGGATATCGAAGACATATTATCTCTTCTATGATCTCAATCCAGATCATAGTAACATATTGGCTGTGGTAAATTTAATGTGATTGTAAACAACGAGATTTCGATTTTTCTTTCATAATTTCATAGCAAAATTTTGTATTTAAAAGGTACACATGATGTTAGGAGACGTTTGATTAAAAATAGGTCTTTCTGAAAATACAGTTATCTTTTTATAAGTCTGTATAACATATATAAGAGGATTTCCGAGAAGAATTTCAAATCTTTATTCGTAATATATACGAAATAAATATTTCAAAAAAAGTCTGATATTTTAGAAAATAATACCCTGTCACACAAAATTTTTACCCTTCCTTTGGCGTATTACCCTTTTTATTCTAAACTTCGCACCCGCTCAATCCGCTGTACACCCAAACCCTTACCGCAGCTTATGAATGACACACTCCCGATTTATTATTCGCCCTGCAACTCGAATGAGATTAAGTATCCACGGAGCGGATTAAGCACATCGTGATTCGTCTCGGTGCACCTTAAAAGGTGTAGTGTCAATCCGCACATGTGAAACGGGCCGAATTGTCTTAAAAGGTATGAAAGACTGGCAGTATGAAATTAAATGTTGGTTTGAAAATTACGTTTCGTGCTAGACTGGGAGGTAAATGTTAACTATCTGCCATTCTTCCCGCTTGTAGGAAGAGACTAGGGGGTAATGTAATCTATTGGACGAAGGACAAGCAACCTGTCTCCAATGTTTGACATCACAAGCCCAATATCTATGCTAAAATTGACCTACGAGATATCCTTGAAGTTCTATCTACTCCGGAAGGGGCTAAAGAACGTAAATGTACATGTAAGTTGAAAATTAGGTTGGTGAGTTTATACCCTTTTTTAACGGCTTTACGTTAGATTAAGGCTGCATTTCCCCTTGTTATTGTGGACTCCAAAAATGGTAATACATTTAGAGTTACAACGAACTAGTTAGAATTTCTCTAATACATGAGGTTAGTTATCATTTAAGTTTTGTTTTATTAAATTGTAAGAAACATTACTGCACGATTAATTGTCAGGAATTTGGAACCATTCTCACATTTAGTTACTTATTTAAATTTGTCTGTTCAGAATCGTGAAGAAGTGTCCTAGTAGCAACCCAAACATAAATTATAAGAATGTTAGACTTATAATAAATTATATGAATTCAATTATATGTATAACGAAATGATAATTAAATACTTAAATAAATGTAACATTATTACTGACATGCGAAGACTCATAGATAATTTCAATCAAATTCCAAACCAACTGAAAAAAAATCCGTGGCTAATATTAAAAGCTATCTACAACACAGTTCTTATAACAAGTTACATACCTTCGTACCCCGTTACCCATAGATGTATTAAAAAGGGGCACTCAAATAGTAAGGTATGATTTAATGCAATCCCGTGTGATGTGGAAAGGATGTGAGTAATTTCTGACTTAGGATTGTAAGTGTTGGTTAGTTATGGAGAATGAAATTGGAATGCTCTTGTGTTAGGTATCTATTTTAGTGTTGGAATTAGTACATAAACAGGATTTCTTTCATATATATGATAGATAAATTATCTTTATGTAATTATATGTCTATAAAGCTTTCTTGGTTATGTATAGAGTATGATACAAGTGTATTATTTTACTATTAAAAGCGTTTATCACAAATGTATAGTATATATTTACTGTTATCAAAAAATACGGACCCGCATATCAAAAATGCTAAATTGTACACCAAAATACTATAGTGCCAACCCAAACCTAAACCTTATCTAATTTTTGGTGTACAAAGCAGTGTTTAATACTGATATGCATTTTATTATTTTCTCCATTATAATATTAAACACGATACTAGTTATGTTTTTCACAATTTTACCAATATCACGAAGTGCCAAACAGAAAGGCATAGAGTTGCACATGGCATGAGAACCATTAAGTAGGTTGCATAAAAGTGAACTAAAATAGCCTCGCCGATTGTTAACAACAGTTTTAATAGCTTTTCAACCATTTAGCCATAGTGTATGGGGGAACGTATTTCATGAGTGTATTTGCATGGTTAACGTAATTTCTCATACATGTTGAAGACTATTAACCCTTGCGAGGCAGTCACAGATTTGAGTGACGTTGATAGCTAATTTCTCAACGTGATAGTTGGCGACCCCTATAGTCGATATCATAACGAAACGTCTTATATTGAACTTTTGGACTAAGCTACTAGAGTAGAGATTATTACGTTACCGTGGTGACAGGTTAAACTTACAAAATACATTACAAATATTCATTCACGCCTCTACGTCCCCAACGGAATAGACAGATACTATCGATCGCCACCATGAACGATCCTGACAAATCTCTCTTATTTCTCTCACGCCTATTAACTTTCTCATACATGCTCTTCTGTTCTTCACTTCGTACTTACATAATACATACACTTACCAATGGTGATACATAATATTAGTTATACGTAATTTTTGCGAATCATAGTGATGTGTGAGTTTCCTTAAAACAAAGGTTAGAGGTCGCCCCAACAGCTCGAGAGAAAGAAACGAGTTGCGAAATGGTAATTGTAGGGGAATGCAATGAATCTGCCCGGCAATCGGTGCCGATAACCCGGCCAAATTGAACAGGTGCACGAACGTATAACCGAGTGCAATTGACGTGGGACCTACGTATATGTGCTCACGTTATACTATTGCATTTGAGATAGGTGGATACCACTTCGGAGTCTTAATAACGTTTTTTTCATCTTAAGCATACAAAGTAGGAGGAAGAAACATACAAATTACATAAAAGATTTAAATAGACAAACTACTTCTCTATAGAACCTCGAGCAATGGAGAACTGAAACATTTGTTCAAAACATCATTAAGATCTTGTCTATATTCAAAGTAGTCTAATGCTTATTTATCCTTATTACATTTTCTTAGTACCGTATGATTGTTTTAAATGTGGGTTCTGAGTGTCCAAAGAATATCACCATAGTCAACACTCTACTTCTACTCCGACTGTATAGTTATCTGTATTAATTAATACATAATAGTTATCTGTATTTGATTTGTAGTCCACAGCTAGTGAAGTAAGCAAAGGTATTTATATCTTTATTAATTTATCGTGATACGACCCGGTCTTACATAATAAATATAACTAGTCTAGAGTTCTATCTAAAATGGCTAACTAACCACGCAAACGGACAAATATTCTCTGACATCACATTATATTCCTTTCCACCTTTCAAAAGCCTTGCACTAAGCTTTCTTTTCAAATCGGTTGCCTTATAATAAGTGTGTGGAGTTGTGATTGCGTGCATGCCCCGTGGCGATGGGAACAGATGCTCGGAAGTCGAAACATGCAGCCTGAAGGCATCGAAATGTTGGCCCGTGATAAAATATTCATCAAGAAACGTATACATGCGTTAAGTAGCGGTTTTATGATGCCCCCAAGGCTTTTATTCGCCAAATTGTATCAATACGGAGTGCTTATTTGCTTATACTAAATATGGGTTTTATATGGTGTCGTTGTTTTTTGGTAGTTGTTGGGAAAAAGAAATGTTCGAAGCGATAGAAGTCAACTTTTTAATTTTAATATTTTAACTAATTCTTACCCAAGAATCATGACGTTTTAATGGTAATGACTTTTAGTAAAAATATTTTCATAATTAAAATTTGTTTCAACTATAAAAATATAAAAAAAACTATTAAATCAAAGAAGAGCTCTCTTGCAGTGATTACTCCTATGTGCTATATAAAAGACATCAACGCGAACGTAGCTTGCTTGATATTCAAACTCGCGAAGTAGAATAAGTTTTAATTTGTTAACTACAATTGATTTGAAATTTGTATAAAAGTTTCACTATTAGTATCATTCACTATAGCGTTAAAGTATATCATGGTTCTTACATATATTCATCTATAACTATGCAAACACGTGTATATTGCAGTTCAAGTAAGTACTGCAAAAATACATATTAAATGTAAGTAATTCTTATTTTACCCAATAAGGAAAACAAACTTCCAAAGTCATCAACCCACATTTGGAGGTTCAAAAAAGCGAAAAACTATCGAAAATTACTGAAATCCGGTTCCGCCGCCCATTATGTGATTTGTCTCGGCATTCACAAAGCTTAATTGTTTTATTTCGAGCGCGCATTTTTGTAATTATTCCCCCGAAGCCGCAAAAGGAAAAGGGCGGGAACGAATAGACGCGACGCGCTGACGCCATTTTTTCCCCCGTTTTTTTTTAAAAGATGGCTAAGATTCTCTCAGGTGTTCTGCCGGAGGTTTGGAGATATTGAAACCTTTGTCAGGTGGTTGGCTTTTGTTCTTTTATGATGTTAGGACGTGACTTCAGGCTCTAAACAAACTTGTCTACTGTCTTTGAACAACGGTTTGTATAGTACAATAGTATATAAATGACTTTTGTGAAAGGATATTTTGTAAAGTTAAATGACGATAATATTTTGAAAAGAAAGATTTTTATAACTCATTTGTTATTACGTTGTATAAACTATACTAACTTCTGTTATTATACCCAGCAATCATACAGACCTGCTAATAATAGATCAATAATGTAAATGCTGAATAAATTAATACATATACATTCACGTCCCTAACCCTTTCGGGGTGGACAGAACCTCAGAGATATTATATCTCCTAAATCCCTTATCAGCATGTTGCGGTTGCGATGTCATAATAGAACACTGGTGACAGGTTGCTAACCCATCACCCAATTTTATTTAACCCTAGTCCCTTAGTCGCCTCCTACATACCGGGAAGAACGGCAGCTAGTTAGCATTCTTTTTATGTCCCAGTGCATATGAATAGATAAGAACAAATATATATATATATATAAAAAGAGTGACGTTAGGTGTACCCATAACCGCCGAGAGTGTATGAGAAGATGTATGAATGTCAATGAAGCGAAAGTGGTCTGTCAGGATCGGGACAAATGGCGATCCGTGATCTCTGCCTACCCCTCTACAGGGAATCAGGCGTGATGTGTATGTATGTAAGAACAAATATTCATAAGTGTAAGGATGACATTAGAAATACCTGTAACGGTGTATTGATGACGATCAAATGATTGCGGTATGCCAGTGCCGTGTGTCCCGTTATCTCTGCAGATCTCTAATGGGAAACGGTCGTAATGTAATTCATGTAGGTGTGCAGTTTTAATATAATGTTGTTGAATTTATTTATCCTTTAGTGCCCACTAAATTACTAACAATGAATTATTTTAACGTTATGATATATCAAATAACATCGCATTTACACGATTTTTTAAATTCATTGGGCTGTAGGCTAGTAACCTATTACTTATATTTAATAATGCTAAAAGTAATCAGCAATCTTCGACATGGAAACTCCAAGGTTCTGTCCACCCCAGAAAGGATTAAAGCACGTGACTATATATGCATATACATATGTAAAAGTAATCAACACAATATTATATCTCCAACGTACTATCTACCCGGAAAGGGATAAAAGATCATGATACCACACACTTTTCCCTAATATACATATATATAAAATACTTACCAATATTAACTCCACCTATCTACCTACCCCTTAAGGAATGAAAGTCGTGACGCCCGATGTTATGTTGGTAATCTCAGCTCACGCCGATCGTCACCTGTTCGGCTGAAACCGGTCACTCCGTGCCTCACGCAATTTAAGAAGATCGTGTGTGGAGCCTTTTTACGTTTTTTTATTTATTCTAATCACGTATATAATAGTACTATTAAGTAAAACCTGGGATGTAAAAAGAATGATAACTAGCTGCCGTTCTTCCCGGCATGTCGTAGGAGGCTTAGATACTAGGGATAAATGGAATATATTGGGCGATGGACTAGCAACCTGTCACCAATTTTATGACTAAAATAACACTAAATTCCATTATGACATCACAATCCTATTCATGCGTATTTAGTCAGGATTATTTCAATTGGCGTTCGATAGTCTATATCCCCTTAGGGACGTAGAGGCGTGAATATATGTATTTATTTCTCATGATCCTTTCCCTGTACAGCCTAAAACGAAACCTGATATTATATGCCAAGAATCTTGATGGCATATCACCTCATATCTTAACCCGTACTGGCAATTAAAAAGTAAAATGATTGACATTTGTAACTCCCATCGTTTTGGTAATACTCTCTGCTTTACAAGAATTTTTAATTAATATTCTGTTAGTCTGGTATTAAAGAGCACACAACTAGCTGTTTTATCTATATATTCAAAGAAACGATGTTTTTAAGGAAAATATAACCTATGGAGTATATGTACCATTTACATATACGCCATAGGTTATAGATTTACCACCTGATTTATTGGGTACTGATTATCAGCTAAACCGTACATTTTGAGTCGCCAAAGAACTTCGTCAAAAGCACTCTTAACTAACTACTAATAAAGAATAAATTAATTAGCTAAAGAATAAATAAATAACTCAGTAAAAAGAATGCTTAATAACTGCAGTTCTTTCCGGTATGTCGTAGGAGGCGTCGTAAAGGACTAGGGGTAAATAGAATCAATTTTTCGACGGGCTAGGAACCGGTCACCAATTTTCCATTATGATATCACAATCATATTCATGTTTCCGAGGTTCTATCAACCCCGAAAGGAATGAAGGATCGTGAATGTATATGTAAAGAATTAATCGTATTTTGATACTCGTATACGATGAAATTGGGCTTAGAGATAACAAACTAAATTCTAATCACGACTCTGCTCTAACCACTAACTACATACATACATACACTCACTTCACGACAGTATTAACGATCGTGAAGTATGTGTATGTATGTATGTTGTATATGTATGTATGTTTAGAAAGCTACTGGAGAGCGTCACGATATATCAAAACACAAAATAACTTATCACATAACTCCAACTCGGATCTACGAAGTCGTAAAATTATACAACTAAAAAGTATTAGCCGTTCACGGATTAAAACTAAATGCAAAGGGTTGTCACTCAATGGTAATATGGATGATTTATTTGATTACTTTTATAACTATAATAATATAGTTAGTTGAAATTACATATTATTCTGACTTGACTGTGTCGTAAAATTTCTTTAAATTGATATTTCTTATAATATACTATATAAGGTATTATGTGTTTCTTGACGACCCAGGGTTTGGAAAAAATTATACCAGCTACTTTTTCGTAACATAATGTGATGTGTGATGTGATAAGAGAGAATAATCAATTACAATGTAATAGTTATCTATCTTGATCTTCTTACAGCTTTGTCCTCAAAAACAAGCTAGATGTACAGAAAAATTCTTCCGATCATTATGTCCATTAGGTGATTATGGAAGTCAAAATTTAGTGACATTCTCAATTAACAGATTATGGTAGTAAAAAATTATTAACAACTATAACTGTACAGATTACAAGTTCAACATGGAACAGTCCATTTCCAAACAACCTTATTTACCAATTCATTTATTTAAACGCCAGTGGCCAACCCTAGCTTTTTTCAACTTATTGAAATTCGGTAGCCGGCAGTCATTTTGTTTTTTTTCGTCTCCCACCGCTCAAAGGACAAAGATTCGGCTACCGTAAGCCATTACGACTCGCTTTGTGTTTGATACACTGACTCGATGATTTAATCGATATGCACTCGAGTTTCACAATAGTATCGAGGGGATAGCAATCTGCAAATACAAACAAATATTTGTTCACTTTTGAAATTATCTTGTCGATTTTTTATTCAAATTGTAATTAGGATGGGTCAGTTATAAATACTTATAACACTACTTTTTACGGTCTTTTCTCTTAATCCTGGCAAGTAAATGAAAGTTGAGTATTTAACAAATAAATACAAGGGATATAATAAATCTCAATAAATACAAGGGATATAGAAATACCATTTCTAGTCTTTCCTACTATAAGGTGAAACAGCAACCACTGTCTTTACATGTAGCGTATACTATTATCTGATTTATTAAAATCTACGTAGTATACCTACTACAATACTTACTTTTTGGAAGATTCGTTTTAATCGTTCCTCGCGCTGATCGAAAGTCTCTTCCCATCCAGTTAAGAACACAGAGGCATGCATATATGTATGTACCTACAATACTGACTATTAATGACAACCTCGGTGGCGCGATCGGTTAGACACCTGAACGCTAATCGATTCGATCGATTCCGATCGGATTCGGTTCGATTCCCGATGGAGGCAGAGTTAAGAACTACGCTTTTCTACTGCTTTCCAGTCTGGTCGTTGATTAACGTAAAAGCGCCGTATACCGACCGACCTCCTGTATCCGACCATTTTGGTTTTTTCCCTCCTAAACTTATAAATTTCACGTTAAAGTTACGAATTTGCGCTCAATTAGTTCATAAATTTATATTACATTATAAGACAAAATTTGGTTTAGATACGTTAACAGCAAATATCTCATTTGACCGAAATCGTCGCAAGGGATTTTTTTTTGACAAATCGGATCCGAAAAAAACATAAATCGGCGTAAACGAAGATCTGGATTATTTTGAAGAAAACTTTGCTTAATTCGTAGTATTTTTGCATCATATCATTTATTGGTTTGTTGAGCACCGTCGATATCAATCAGCAAGTAATATTTGCGTATTTTATTCAAAATATCAAGCAAATAATAATGGTCGGAATCTGGTCCTCTATAAAATGAGTACGTTCCGAATACCGAACACTCTGGTCGGATACAGGATTTTCGTACTTTGGGAATAAAGCTATTTTTCATTTGTTTGATGAGCTTTGAGATTATTTCATGTTAACTTTCTTACTCTTAAGACTATTCTTATTTTAAAGACCTCATCATCATCATCATCAGCCTGTATCAATCCACTGTTGGACATAGGCCTCCCCCAAATGACGCCACTTCTCCCTGTCAGTGGCCGTTCGCATCCATTCGATGCCGGCCAACCTGCGCAGGTCGTCTTCCCACCTTGCCGGGGGGCGCCCCACACTACGTTTACTGAGACGCGGTCTCCACTCTAGGACTTTTTTGCTCCAGCGACCATCAGTCCTTCTGCATACGTGACCAGCCCAACTCCACTTCAGCGTGCTAATTCTTTTCATAATGTCGGTAACTTTAGTTCTCTGGCGTATCACCTCATTTCTGATGCGATCTACCAGAGAAACCCCGAGCATCTTCCGCTCCATAGCACGCTGAGCGACCTTGAATTTGTGGGCTAGTCCCGCAGTGAGTGTCCACGTCTCAGATCCGTACGTCATAACGGGGAGCACACACTGGTTGAAAACCTTAGTTTTCAGGCATTGTGGTAAAGACGACGTGAGAACATGCCTTAGCCTTCCAAATGCTGCCCATCCCAGCTGCACTCTTCTGTCCGCCTCCCTCTCGAAGTTGTTTCTGCCAAGCTGTATAATTTGGCCTAAATAGGTGTATTGGGAAACAACTTCTACGGGAGTGCCCCCAAGGGCAACCGGTCTCGGGACCACCAAATCATTAAACATGATTTTGGTTTTTTCTAAATTCATCCCGAGTCCGATGCGTCGGATTTAGTTCGGACAGCATTTCCTCCAGATCCTGCAGCGACTCTGCCATCAGGACAATATCGTCAGCAAAGCGGAGGTGCGAGATGTATTCCCCATTTATATTTATTCCCCGTTCAACCCAATCCAACGTTTTGAAAACATCTTCCAGTGCACTCGAGAACAGTTTCGGGGACATAACATCCCCCTGTCTGACACCTCTCTGCAACTGGATAGGTTTCGTGCCGTGGCTTTGGAGTTGAACGGTCATCATGGCGGAATCATAGATATGTCTCAGCACACTCACGTATCGCCAGTCGACCTGAGATCGCTGCAAGAATCCCATGACTGCCCAGGTCTCGACCGAGTCAAAGGCTTTCTCATAGTCCACAAACGCGAGGCAGAGTGGCTGGTTATACTCGTTAGTTTTCTGTATAACGTGCCTCAACGTGTGGATGTGGTCTTTGGTGCTAAAACCCCGTCGAAACCCGGCCTGCTCTGGAGGCTGAAAGCTATCGAGCCTGGCTGAGAGTCTATTGGAGATGACCCTCGAGAACAGCTTATATATGTGGCTCAGAAGTGTTATCGGCCTGTAGTTCTTCAAGAGGGTTTTATCTCCCTTCTTGAAGAACAGAACAGCCACACCTCTGCCCCAACATTTTGGAGTTCTTCCGGAGAAGATGACATTATTAAAAATTCTCTGGAGCTCCTTCAGAACTGGTCTTCCACCAGATTTCAGGAGCTCAGAGGTGATTCCATCCTCTCCCGGAGCTTTTCCATTTTTAAGCTGTTTTAAGGCCATCTCAATCTCATCCATAGCAATTTCAGGCATGTCCTCAGTAAAGTGGCGTGTCAATGTGGCCCTTGAATCGGAGAGGTCAGGAACCGAATTTCGGCATCGTGAGCGGTATAACTGGCCGTAAAAATCTTCTATCTCAGACAAGATCTCTGGTTTAGAGGTAACCATGTCTCCACGAGCTGTCCTCAACTTCGTCATGTGGCTACGTCCCAGTTTTCGGGCGAATACGCGCATCCCACGATTTTGCTCGATCAACTCTTTTATGAGGAGAGCATTAGCCTTACGTAGGTCACGTCGTATTGCCTTCTTAATCTGTTTGTTTAGCGTAGCTGTTTGCGAAGGAGATGTCTGTGGAGTTTCTCGTCTTAACCTCATAAGGTCCAAAGTCTCGTCCGAGAGATCCGACTTACGGCTCCCAGCTCGAGCCCTGCAGAACCGGCTCCCTTCCTCGCCGATTATTCTGGTCACATTTTCGAGGTCCTCGTCAACATTGGTCGTGGTCTGCAGAATGGCAAAGCGGTTCTGAAGTTCCAACTGGAACTTGGATGAACCAGCAGCCATTTGCAGTCGGGTCGGTCGGAGCGTGGACTTCATCATGCGCATCCTTTCTAGCTTATAATTGATATTCAGGGTGCCTCTTACCATGCGGTGATCACTTCCGGTATTAAACCTGTTGATCACAGAGACATCCCTGAATATGTGCTTTTTATCCGCCATGATGAAGTCGATCTCATTGAAGGTGTTTCCATCGGGACTTTTCCAGGTCCACTTCCGTTGGGGCTTTTTCTTATAAAAAGTATTCATAAGATACAGCCCCTGCGATTCTAGAAAGTGGACCAACATGTGTCCCCTGGAATTCCGACTGCCAATGCCGTGTGGTCCAATCCTCGATTCACCACTCTCCCTTCGACCAACTTTAGCGTTGAAGTCCCCCATCACAACGTTGTAGTAGTGAGTGGACGTGGTATGATGCAAGGCCCGTTCGATATCATCGTATAGGGCCTCTACCTCTTGGTCTGAGTGTGCCGATGTGGGGGCGTACACCTGGATCATTTTGAGTGAGTACCGATCCGAGAGCTTAAGAATGATGTACGCCACCCTTGTCGACACACTGGACACTTCCACAACGTTGCTACAGAGGACTTTGTTGACGAGGAAGCCTACGCCCCCCTGGGACTTGCAGTCTCCTTCCCGGAAGTAGAACAGATGTCCAGAGCTTAGGGTTAAGCAGTCCTCGCCCTGTCTTCGGACCTCGCTTAACCCCAGGATATGCCACCTAATTTTGGTAAGTTCTACCTCCAGTTCGGCCAGATGAGAATCCAGCCGGAGACTGCGTCCGTTGTACGTCGCCACGGTCAGAGATTTTAAAGACCTGTATCCGACCAATACTAACTATTATGGTTTTTTTGTAAAAAGTGTCTAAACTTTGACTTTTAATTCTCAAAACGTATCATTACGTCTAACATTGAATGTTTTGAATGCTAACTATTTAGTCATTTTAAACAGATATAATTACTTTTTTGCTATATTGTTATATTAGTCAAGTGTCAATAATGTAAAAAAGTACTAAAATTATGTAGATATGTTAAAATTTAAAATTTTATTACGAAATAATATGATTGGTCGGAATCGGGACACGATTTAATCACCATGTACCGGTATCCGTCCACTCAAGAACCCTTGGTTTCTTAGTACATGGATCAGTCTGCATGTGTTAGTTTCAGGTGTTCAGTGCATACATCTATTATATATATACATATATTAACCCCTGTACTTCCCTAACGGTATAGGGATATGCTATTGTTCGCCACCTTGAACGATCCTCATAAAGATCTCGTGTGTCTTCTGTTCCTTTCGCTATGTAAACCCACTTTGAGAAGATCATATTTAGATCAGCATAACTTCTACGTGGCCTGCCTCATCCAGCGCTACCAATCTAGGTTTTGTAAATATTTTCGTAGCCTAGCTTTCATGCATCCTCTCCATTTGCCTAAACAACCTTAACATTCTTTTTGATATTTTCACCATCTTCTTTAATACGGCATCATTCACGCCTTCATTTATTGCCTTACCCTATCACATAATCTTCTATTATGTACATATTTTGTTAGGAACCTGATCTGTATTGCATTACGCTACCGTGATACTTTTTCCAAACCCAACATTCAGTACCATATATAAAAGTAGGAACCAGAACGGCGTTTTTGAATCCACTCTCAACCAGCGACCAGTCATCAAACTATCTTAACCCCGTTTGTCATATTTCCCTATTTCAGTCTCTTCCGCGCTCTATATGACCTTCACCATATCTAGTCAACATACTTGCCAAATATACCAGATTCTCACTTTTTTACTTGTTCCACTTCCTGATCGTTCACTTCTTATAGAGATTCTGATCGTCTCTCTGTCTATCCTGTCTTTCTAAAGCATTTATGATAATCAACATACGCTTTGCTAATGGGATGAGCAGAGACTATCGATCGTCACCTTGAACGATCCTGACAATCGCTCTGGCTTCGTTTACGCCTATTCACCGTCTCATACCAGCTCTTTTGTTGCCTTGAAAGCGAACAAGGGCAATACAGTATAAGTTTAGGTATGGAGTGACTGTTCGGTTTGGCAGAAGAGAAGGTGACAAAGATGAGGCCCATCAACTCTCACAAGAGTGTTATTTGTCAGCCACCTGGATGTTTCAAAAAGAGTTCCACAATTGCTTACGCCATGCAACGCTCTAGTTTCAATTCCACTCCATGACCATCATAAAAAGCTGGTTTTTAGGTCTACGGCAATGAATGTTCTTCTCGACCCTACATATCAAGTCAATTCATAATGAGAGAGGGACTACGCCACTTTGGTACTGACGCTGGTCTATGTGTTAAGGCCGCGACAAATAAATTTTACCTACGAAATATTCGCAGCATGATTTGCTTTGTCAACAACAATAAAATAACGAAATTTTTTAAGAAATTTACAAGCAGGTAGCATACTTATTACGGGGTTATATTAAAGGCTTGATTTCTTTCGTTTTGTGAGCATAGAAGGTATTTTAGCAGGCGAGATACGGCTGGTCGGAATCAGGCACCTCAGTGGTCGGAATCAGGAACGTCAGGCGTCAGCCGGTCTGTAAACGGTGCATTCGGTATAAATCAAGTTTTTTGAGTTTGATACCAGATTTAGGTATGAAAAAGGCAAATTTGATATTTTTCTTTGTGATTTTATGAAAAAAAATATCGTAATCTTTTTAAAGAACGTTTTATATTATTATACTTTAAACATTTTCTTTATCTTTTTTGTGATTTACATAGTCAATTCTATCAGTGGTCGGTATACGGCGCTTTTGCGTTATATATGCTATATATGTATTTATCTATATATAATATGTACACATTTCTTAAATATACGTTGACTAGTACCCTTAACACAAGTCTTAAATGTACTTACCAAGGGGCTTGTTCACAAAAAAAACAAACGCATTCACGACCATTAACCCTTGCAGGGTAGTCAGAGGTTCAGATGTCCATCTCCGCAATTGCGAAGGTAGTAATTCTATGGACACCTCGAACCCGCGTGTTAACCAGGTAGACAGTACTCAATGTGACAGGTGGTCAGCCATGTCGCCATTTACAATTGTTGTTACATGGGCTTGTTCAATTGGTCATTTTAACATACTGACTATTACTTTCCAGGTGGAACCGACAGGCTCCTCGTCTCTCGGTGCAGCCTCGAAGGCGGCTTTCGTTGAGAAGGTCCGGGCATCGAACGTGGCCTGCCAGGCTGGGGACTTCACGACAGCTGTGGCACTGTACACGGATGCCCTTACCCTAGATCCTGCTAACCATATACTGTATAGCAATCGGTGAGTGGGAAAGATAATTTTTTAAGTTGATAATAAAAACGCAGGTATTTTTCACTACAACAAGAGACACACGTATGAATAAAGTGTGCGCCTAATGAATGACAAACGTACAGAGGCTCAAGTCTACTACACAATTGTAGTTTAAAATCACTTCAGTATTATTGTAAAGTTTTTCGGGGAATGGCAATATGTCTAATTTTGCTTTAAGAATGACGAAATTTTTCACTTTACCTATTCCACGATCAGCTACATACCGTTAATGAAGTGATATTTTACAAAAAGCATTAATAGACTTAAACCCTTTTAATATTCGTATGTGGGACGCCCCCTGTCTCGTGAAAAGATTTTTTTAATAAGGTCGCTGGTAGCGGCTGGATAAGAACCTTGATTTAGTTGTTATTTGTTCTCATTGCAAAGGTACGCAGCAACAGTACTAAAGCACGGTATGATACGTATATATTTATTTATCCACATCTTATGCAGTGATTATTACAGGTTTAACCTAATGCAATCGATTAAACACACTTATTAAATGAAAATAACCAATTGTAGTTACCACCTCCACATATATAAGAATTGTACAACATACAACTTGCATAGAAACATAGTTGATATCATTATATTCTTTATTCTCTCTCTTATTATATTCTTATTGTAGAATTAACTACAGTATTAAAATCTCTAGACTACTCTATCGATAGTCTTGTTAACATTGCAAATTGCAAAACTACATATGTAGACCATATCTAACATATGCATGCCCTATGCTAATTACAAAAACCGGTAGAAGCCGTGAGCTCTGATTAATTTCCATTCCATCACTTTCTAATGTACGGTGGCGAGACATTAGGTTAAAATATTCGTTGTTAGACCGATTAAGTGGCAAAATATTATAGTAAGTTATGTTAATGGATTGAGCTTCTTAGTTAAGTAATGAAAGTTGTTTAAGTTTACTGTAAATATACTGTAAAATGTTACTAAAGTCAACGGGCAGTCGTGATTAGGTTAGTATAGCAATACATTAATATAAACATTTACGACTTGTAACAGAATATAACCAACTGTTTGTCACTGAGTATGTTACATGACGTACTACCTATACGGCATCTTAATTCACATATACGTTTAATAGATATAATAATTTTACATCAGATAAAAAGAACATGGCGAAGTTAGCAGTGCCTGTGACCACCGGTTGTATATGAGATGTATAAGTGACAATGAAGCGAAAGTGGTTCGTCAGGATCGGAGCGGATGGGGTTAATCTCTGTCTACCCCTCTATAGGGAAGCGGGCGTTATGTGTATGTATGTATATATAAAAGAGTTAACCTCACAGCAGTTTCTAAAAGAGTTTCTATAACTACATAATTCACCATACCTAACTTATGCTAAACAGTATAAGTCTGGAGGCGGTTGGATTAGCATACAATGGAACCAGCTTTGACTTTGTGGACCAGATGAGACTTACTTCAGACTAAGAGTGACACTTATATAACATACACACACATCAAGTCTTATGAGAGTAGGGGGGTAGGCAGAGATCACGGATCCCCGTCTGTACCTGACAAACCACTTTCGCTTCATTGACACTCATACACCTCCTCATACACATTCAGTGGTTATATGTACTTCTAACGTCACTCTTTTTCAACCTGGCGTCTATCTGGCTGTCATATGTTTCACTTCACCCACATATATTCATTTTGTCAATCTATTATCATTCATCCACACTACATCACACCCATTTTCCTGTAGAGGGGTAAACGTAGATTGGCTAACAACCTGTGAATAATGTTCTATTCGTATATTAACCTAATGCTATCACCTCCCTATTAGCCATAGTTAAAGTGACTAAAGATAATTATATTGTATCTCTAAGTACATAGTCGCAACCCACTATGACTCTTCGGGTAAGCAGAATCCCGCAGATACAAAACCTCCTTTCAACAATAGCGTACTTCACGGGGTTGTGCTATTACATATTTATATATTAGTTAATAATTAAATAAACTGTGATAGTACATGTCTTACAGTTCCATTGTAGTATTTAATGTTACTTGTATATTATACATGAATAGTTTTATTTACATACATACACATCACGTCTGATTCCCTGTAGAGGGGTAGGCAGAGATACGGATCCCATTTGTCCCAATCCTGACGGACCACTTTCGCTTCATTGACATTCATATATCTTCTCATACACTCTATAATAATATAATATTACATGTATATATAAGTTTAATAGTGAAATGAACTCTGATAGTACATGTATTACAGTTCCATAGTAGTATTTATTGTTACTTGTATATTATACATAAATAGTCTTAATGAATCCCTATCTCTGCCCCACCAGATCGGCTGCAAGATTGAAGCAAGGGCAGTTCGCAGCGGCCTTGCAAGATGCGACTAGAGCGAGGGAGCTCTGCCCCAATTGGCCTAAGGCCTACTATAGACAAGGTAAGTGACATATTACGTATATAATCCCTTAAGAAGTGGATAGAACGACAGGGTTCATATATTGTTTAATATATTTAGGACACTATTAAACCAATTGAACTAGCCCCTTGCTAAGTACATTTAAGACTTGTGTTAAGGGTACTAGTCAACGTATATTTAAGAAATATATACTTATTATATATAGATGAATAGATAATAATCATGTATAATCAACATCCAGACTGGAAAGCAGAAGAAAAGCGTAGTTCTTAACTCTGCCTCCACCGGAATCGAACCCGGGACCTCAATATTAGCGTTCAGGTGTCTAACCGATCGCTCCACGGAGGTCGTCAATTGTTTAGGAAGCTGGAGCGTTATAGAGATGAAAAGATGTAATGATTTGCGTATTTGTCTATATATATATATATATATATATACATTCTGAAGATACATTCTGCGATAGGGCAGCAGTATCAATGTTGTCAGAATCCTAAAAGTAAAATTGCCCAAGGAACTGAGACCTGAAAAGGATTTGAATGACATTATTATATTCAAATACATTCACGTCCTTTGATCCCTTTCGTGGTGGACAAAACTTCGGGGATATAATACCTCCTAGTCCCTTAGTTGTCTTCTACGATATGACGGGAGAAATGGCAGCTAGTTAGCATTCTTTTTACGTCCCAGACTAGCACAGGACTATATTAATATATGTAATATAAATATTACATACGGTGACACAAAAATTCCGAAGAAATCTGTCTATTCCTTTGAATACCCTTACACGGTAACGTCGAACTCAGTCACTATAAATTTTGAGAATATAAACTCTTTTGAGAATCATTTTGTATGCGTGATCTGCTCTGACCACAACAACTTACATACAAGACATACCCAGCAAGACTTATGCATATGTATGACATGACTCTTTATCATGCATCTCCATACACAAAAGGCACTTAACTTGCGCAATACTAATTAAATCGTGCAATAGCATTAATGCGAAAGAGTCAGTCACATGGGCAATGGAGCGAGACAATTCTCACTTTCCATTGTTTGTGTTCGCGATGCACTTTCGTCTATGATGAGTGGAAGATGTAGATACAAATGTTACTGGCGTTCATAGTTACATACATCTTATAGTAATGAATCATAGCGAGGTAATAGTTAGTGCTTGTAAATGGCGACATGACTTACTACCTGTCACATTGAGTACTGACTATCTGGTCAACATGTGCGTTTGAGGTGGCCATAGAATTACTACCTTCGCAATTGCGGAGATGGACACCTGAACCTCTGAATATCCCCCAAGGGTTAATGATCGTGAACGCGTTTGTCTTTTTTGAATCATAGCGATATTGGTATCAACGTCATTTGGTCCATTATTTTATACAACATTAGTTTTTGTCATTCATTGATCATTCTTAGTATTATTAATAATAATATCTTTATTTGGCTATAAACATGTACTTAACACAAACTAATACTTAAAATTAGGTCTTAATATTAAGATGACAATTTGTACGTAAATAATATTGTATATACATTAAAGGCCTTTGAAGCTCATTCTGGGTATACAAAACCTCGGCGGCATGATAATATTTCATTGGTCACTTTAGCATAAATAATTGGGTTTGCCATATCATACGAAAAATTGGTGTTAGGTTACGGGCCTTACGCTCAATATTTCATGAACCCCTAGTACTTTAATCGCCTCCTGTGACATCTCTGCATGAAAGGCAGCTAATTATCATCCTATTTACGTCCCAGACTAGCACGAAAAGATCCATGTCGAAGCCAGAAAAAGAATACATACAATTATTATTACCATTAATCGAAACCTTAATAATATACAGCAATCATGAGTAAACAAATTGAAACTACAAACGTAAATTAGGAATAAAAATTAAATTATACAAAAAATATATTTATAGTCATCGCTGTCAGAGGGTGGTAGGGTTGCCAAGACACTGCTAGCGTTCCCCCTCTGAATAGCATTGCTAATTCTCTGAGAGAAGAATGCTCCAACCCTGGGATCTCCACACTTATACTACCATTACATTTACTCCCACTGAAATACTCATTAAATGCATAAACACTAAACGCCTATTAATTTCCACAGGAGTAGCCTTACAATGCCTGGGCCGCCACGGGGAGGCTTTAGCGGCCTTCTCTTCCGGTTTGGGAGTAGAACCTTCGTCTCGGCAGCTGTTGGCAGCGCTGGTAGAAGCCTCCCTGAAAAGCCCTTTGCGGTCCACCCTAGAACCTACTTTCAAACAACTGGAGGCTATGAAGCTTGACCAATCGCCGTTTGTATTGATTTCTGTAAGTATATGTTAAATGAGGTTCTATTCTATAAAGATATGGTATTGCAACGCCAATATTTATGCTAAAAAGTGACCTAGGAGATTAAATCTCCGAGGTCTGTCTAATACAAAAGGGATTGCACGACGTAAATGTATATGTATGTATGTCTTTATTATATAAAGAAAGATACCGCAAATTAATGCCTTTTCGGCTTACTGACTGACTTTGTGGGTTAGATCATTATTGTAGCTTGAAGAACAAAAGAGCATAGAGATCGTTAATGAGTGTGAGTGAAGCAAGAGAGATTTGTCAGGATCGTTCCAGGTGTTCTGCCTATCTCGTTGGGAGCGTAGAGGCGTGAATGTACGGATGTATGAAATGCCTTTTATTACCTATGAATTTTAAAGCTGTCTGACTAAACTGGGTTTTGATAGGCCTATATTCATCTTTAAGATGCACTTAAACATGAATGAGCAGGCATGTTTAAGTGAAGCATGTTTAAGTCTATTTCTTTCTAAATTATCACTACATAGTATAAAACAAAGTCGCTTTCTCTGTCCCTATGTCCCTTTGTATGCTTAAATCTTTGAAACTATGCAATGGATTTTGATCCGTTTTTTTTAATAGATAGAGTGATTCAAGAGGAAGGTTTATATGTATAGTAACATCCATTAAATAGTAGAGTAGGCTATATATTTTATACCCGAGCGAAGCCGGAGCGGGTCGCTAGTAACACAATATAACAAGCTTTTCCTTTTGCATGAGAGAAAATAAAGAAATATGAGTGCGTTAAACATCCATTTCGAGCACAATTAACATAAAGCATAACGAACTTTTATTACAGGAAAATTGAGGTTGTAAAGTATTTAATTATCTATTCACATGCTTTTATAGTTACTTAAAACACGCAAAATATGGTAATAATTAAAGCTTTTAATAAGTCTTTATATTAATTTACCAAGCATAAACTATATTTCATCGGACATAAGCAGATATTTATTTCGTCATTACAATAAAATGGTAATTATTTTTTATTTTCATATTTATTGAGTATTCGTTAACGTTATTTTCTTTTTAATTTTTAGTGCCATTTTATGAGATTATATTGTTCTGTTTTGACTATCTCGTAAATTATTAATTAAATAAGTATGGTTACTTTTACTATAATCATTATCATAAGAATAGTTATTATTACTATACATACATACACATCACACCTGATTCTCTATAAAGGAGGAGGCAGAAATCACGGATCTCGCTTTCGCTTTACTTACTCATACACCTCATACACACTCGAGGGTTATAAGTACTTCTAACGTCACTCTTTTACAATATACTAATACAATCATTCCCTTACACAACATTTGAACAAAATCCTACCATTCTCGACTCACAAGTCTTCGTTAACCAAATAACCTTTTAAGGCGGGTTCCCACCGATCTAAATAAATGCTGGATGTGTACTAAATAGCTTCCCCTTGCTAATAGGGCAAAAAGCTGCTCTTGTTTATTGGTTTACCTCAATGAGGAGGACGCTTCCATAAACAGTTGCACTGGATTTGCCTGCATACCTAACCGCGCCAGTGGTATTATAGAGTAGATTGGTCAAGGTATAGTGGTAAAAGGTTTAGGTACTTTGAACTATGTTTAGAGGATATAAGGTAGTTTAGTTTAGGATAAAGGTATACTTTGATCTATCTATCGCGGTGGGTTAAAGAGTGTATTTGGACTATCTATCGGTGAATTAGAGTTGGGATTTGAATCTTACTATACAAGTTTTCACACGAGTATATTATGTACTTATAATTTAGAGGAGAGATAGTATAGTTATTAATGGTATAGTATTAATATACTCTCGTCTAATCTTATAAGAATTGGATTAAATACTAATATAAAGTTTTGAAGAACCTTCTCGGTACAATACACTAGTTTTTACTTGATTTTATCATAATGCTTAAGTTGGCCAACTTAACGTTATTTTAACTAATAGTTAACGTTGAAATTTTTGTTGTTATCCTGTCCTCAAAAATACTAAACGAAATCCTTACTTTTTAAGTCTCTATTTACATGACGCTACTACAACAACATAATAATATTTAACCGCCGAACACCACTTATTTTTTATTTTATGCTCCCGATCCTTTAAGCTACCTATACACTCTACACCACTGGGCCTACTTAGGCATTTTTCGGCTCCTTAACAGACAATGGCTTGACAGGCCTGGAGGCTATAAATAAGGCTGTAGGACAACCTGCATTTACATACAATCTGGGAATGGGATGACGGGCAAGAGTGACAAGCTGAATGTGCCACTGCTTTTGCCTCGGGATGGATTAAATAGTAAAATGTGAGCTTAAATAAAAAAAGGGTTTAGGGTAAATAGTGTAATGTAGAGTTAAAAATGAGTTTGGTTTTTTCTTATTAGAAGGATGGTTGGTGTTATTATTTGGTCAATAATAAATAGGTACAAATTTATTTAACGTGTTTCAAAATTGTGCTAATAGGTGTCTACGAGAAAATCTTACATATCAATGCAGTACAATAAGTTGTCAATAATCATAAAATTAGCTATAATTAAAGAGAATATACACAACGAAGTGAATTTAAGTACGTATGTTGTAAGAGACGAAAAGGTGATCAGGATTTTTATTGAACTATGTATGTGTATGATAAAAAGGAATATGTGGTAAACTATAAACTTCGTTTAGAGGTAAAGTTTAGTGTGAGTTCAATTAACACAGAGCAAAAATTACTATAAGATCGAGTCGATTTTTTACCATAATATTACCCAATTAAAACCCCCCTTATACTTCACTTTCTTACCACATGTCAGTCATAAAACAGCTGTTTAAATTCAATTCAATTTCTTACCATCCAATTAATTATATTTAAACCCGTAAAAAGGTCTGAGGTAAACCAACCTCCTTGGTTAAAAAGCACCAGTTTTTTCCCATACAGTTACGAATTTGAAACCCTGTTACCATTCACAGGTGGTCGGCCAAGAGTTGTTGGCTGCCGGTCACTTCCAGTCTGCGGTCACTGTTCTAGAGGCGGCACTAAGGATCGGGACGTGCTCGCTTAAGTTACGGTAAGTGAAAAAAGTTACAGTTACGCCACCGCAACCTTCATGGTGATAACGGATGAAAGAGAGGTATCGTTGTCACTGATTTGGGTTGAATAAGTTAATTTCGAACCTCATTTTCTTGTGTTATATTATTTTACATTGTTAAATAAAACAAACTAGCTGCCATTCTTCTCGGCATGAAGTAGGAGGTGACTAAAGGACCAGGCTCAATGGAATATGTTGAGATAAGCTAGTAACCTGTCACCAATGTTCCATTTAACATCATACCCCAAAATTTACGCTAAACAGTGACCTTGGCGATATTATTGAATTCAAGGTTCTGACCACCCCGAAAGAGATTAGAGAACGTAAATGTATAATATATATGTATGTATTAAATAAACTGCCTATAACACTTAATAGTCTACATCTTCAACGGCGACACAGGTTGTAATTTGTCACATTGGGTGAGAAAAATGGCCTTATAATAATACCTTCTTTATAAGATATTATCTCCAACTATTAAAACAAAGAACTACCTATTCTCAAGGTTCATAAAACAAACAATAGATGTCTCTCAACAAACTTGAGACTCGCTTCACACTGCGTTGTCAGTGCCTATATAAAAAGATGATGGAGTACCGTGGATATCAGATCCGGAGATAAGGGTTGTCAATTAGTCACTTAACGAGACTAGTCGAGCGATGACCTGGTAATGGTGTTAGGTGACACCTTTGGAAGAAACATGGGGTTTTAACGTTAAAGAGACAGTGATTAAGACTGACTAGTAGAGTATTAAATTATCTGTGTCTTTTGTAAGATTGTGAGAGTTAAATTAAAAGGATTGGTTTGAAAGATAAATTTCATTAAAATATGCTAGCATTAATTTTAATACGCTTACAATATAAAGGGTGATGTATAGTAATCCAATGTTTGAATTGGACACAATATAATGATAACATAGCTGCCTTGCTTCCTGACTTATTGCAGGACGCGAGTAAAGTCTTAGGAGTCAATAGAGTATAATATACTCGTAGAACAATGAGATTTTGAATTCTCACTAGCATTCCTCCATATCACACAGCTATATTTATAGTTCTATCCATCATGAAGGGATTAAAGGTTGCGATTTATATTTTATTGTTATTGACAGGTTAACCACTTAAACAATAAATTCCATTTACCTCTAGTCACCTGCTAACAACTACCATCTATAAACCCAATTACCTAAAACTTACACTTATTATTTAACTTACATTTAGTCACGCCTCGACACCCACAACGGGATAGTTAGAGACTATAGATCGCTACCTGGAACGATCCTGACAAATTTCTCCTGTTTCTCTTCTCACTATCATTAACATTCATTCATGCCCTTCTGTTCTTCACACTACATACACCCGCCTTGAGAAGAATGTCTCCAACTCAATTTATACTTACTTAACCTTTCCCTTCCAGAGGTTCAGTATTCAGCGCCCTTAGCTCTGCCCACTGGGCCCTTAGCGAGTTGGACGCAGCCATAAACTACATGCAACAAGACCTGGCGGTGGCCAAGTCTCTGGGAGACACCCCTGGCGAATGCAGGGCTCATGGTAACCTTGGAGCGGCCTACTTCAGCCAGGGGTCGTATAAGGATGCCCTTACTTCGCATAGGTATCAACTTGTGCTCGCTATGAAGTGTAAGGTGAGTCTTAATAATACATACCATAATGTAGAGCTTACATATATTCACAAATCTCGAAAAGAAATTCGACGTAGCTCAGTTGTTTGGGGCTTGACTATGTATCAGTGGGTATAGGTTTCAAATTCCGCTTGAGTATGTACCAAAGGGAATGAAGTTTAATAAATTTCTATGTACATTTTCGGAATAAACATACATTTAAGATATGCATCGAATTTTATGGTAGGTAGGTAGGGAAAACATTGTGAGTATACCTATTTGTTCCCCAAACAGGTAATAGTCATTGCTTGTAAATGGCTTCATGGCTTACCACCTGTCACATTGAGTAGTGACTAGCACATAGCTAATAATGTTATTGTAACTAGTCATTGCTATATTTATCCTCATAAAAAAGATGACTTTTAATAGATAGCTTAACTTAACCGTCTACCTCTTTATTACATAGATTGGCCGCTTTTATTGCATTTGTATACATATTTAGCCGTTTAAAGAACATTTACAAGTAAATATAAGTTTCTTTACAGTTTTTAAATAATATTAGTGGTTTCCGGAGTTTATAATTACTATACAGAATACTCCGTTTAACTTTCAATGAACCAATCCAAAACTACAAATGATAGTTAACCAGTTCTGAATAGGCCATCCAACTATTGTTTAAAATACTATTCCAAGATTCCATTGATGAGTTGATGTTCCTTTTTTGTTTTAACTTCCAAAGACAAGGCTGTAAAGGTTTATAAATGTCACATTATTTGTGTGTGGTCGTATTAAACAAAATAAACCTTAAGGCATAATAGTTTCCTGCCCCAAGGTAGTTTTCGAGATATTTAAAATAAAGACAAATGCGTTCACGACCATTTACCCTTACGGGGTAGTCAGAGGTTCAGGTTTCCATCTCCACAATCGCAGAGGTAATTCTACGGCTACTTGGACCCACGTGTTGACCAGATAGTCTGTACTCAGTGTGACAGGTGGTAAGCCATGTTAGCATTTACAAGCACTAACTATTTAGTTCGAGATTGTCATAGTATTACTACCTCCGTGATTGCGATGAATACCTGAATCTCTGACTATTAATAGGGTTAATAGTCGTGAACTCGTTTGTCTATTAGTCTTAACATCAAATTCTTTTACAAACGTCAATTTAAAAAGTTCTATCTATCTAATGTGGAAGACATTTCCTTTAGACGCTTTTGATTCGTCTACCCACATATAGAGAAGGGATGTATGTAAATCACGCGCTATCGTATCACGTTGCACATACTTAATTAGCTAGATTGTTTTGTTTTATTCCGGCTCTGCTTTGAGAGATGGGACGAGGTTTTATCGATGTTTTTTGTTTAAGGCGGAACTGTTTTTTGTTGAGCGTAGCTTGATATGCTTTTGTTTCAGTCATGAAGAAATGTTTATGCTGTTATTTTTCTTTAAACATAACTAAGTTGTGATGTGTGAAGAGAAGATTAAGGATTGGTGTATGTGTGCGTGATATTCATATCAATTAGGATTAAAATTTATAAAATCATCTGTAAAATGAGGTTTAGAATAAGCTAAATGTGACATAAAACTTTTAAATTTAGGTTCATAATTCGTTTAACCAAAAAAATATTTTGAAAGACCGTAAGTTATAATCACCATAGGAACTATAAATTAAATATGTAATATGAAATTGACGTAAATTATTACATTATTATATTCTACTCAAATAAATGGCATCACTCTTTAAACACGATTGCTATAGTAGGTTATATATTAAAATCCCAGGTCACCTTTAAACCGTATTCTAAACTATCGATATATATCGTTTCGAAACCGTTTGCTGTCAACACTGTTGTCGCGTTGAGACAAAGAGCCGGCCACGTTTTTTTATTTTACTTCCTCAGTTGAGAAAACACATTCTAACCGGCCTCTTTTCGGGTCTTTTTTTTTTAACCGACCTTCTTTGTTTCGTATTTGGTAGGCGTATACTTACATATATAAACGTCCTTCAATCCCGTTCGGGGTGGACAGAATCTCGAAGTCGTAATATCGTTGTGTTTTATTACATTATCCCTAATATTGTAGTCATCTCTTACGATATACCGGCAGAAATATCACGCTTAATTGTTATCTAGCAGGTCTGGAGCAAATACATACATACATACACGTGGATCCTCATCTGTCTCGATCCTGACAATTGACTTTAGCTTCACTTCACTCATACACACTGCGGTATAACCACTGCGGTTTTAGGTAATTCTAATGTCACCCTTTTTCAATATGGCGTCTATGACTGTCATATATCTTACTGGGCCGGCCCCTGCGTAACCGCTCGGAAAGGAAATCAGCTGGTTAACAAACATATTTACATCACAGAGTCCCAGATTAGCACTGAACAGGTTTGGAAGGTATACGATTTCGAAATTCAATTTAAAAAGTAATTTGTTTAAACCGATGTGGTGAGAAGTTGGTTTTATAAGTTACGGATCATAAAATAAGCACTTTATGATCGCAGTGCCTGTAGGTCAGTGGTTAAGGTAGAGCTTTTGGAGGCTGAATGGTTCTGGTTCGATGCTTAATTTGTCGTTAACGTATTATTGGAAATGATGTATATTTCTTGTTTATGTGTGTTTTATTCTCGTAGTTAATTGCTGCTTTGAGGCATTTTTCAAATGTAGGGATAAATATTTTGAAAACTCAGCCTACTTTTTGAAGTAGGTCATATTTGTCAATTATTAACACTGTATTCAATATAATTTGTTTAAAAGAGCTTCGTTTATCCTATTTGGATATTTAACTATAAAACACATACAAATTATTCATCCTAACAAATACATATGTTTTTGTCTTTTTATCTCTTATAGAGGTAGAATTTTAATTCTAAGAGACAACCAATGTCAGACAAATATTTTCACTTTCAATGAGTGTTTGTACTTGTACTTATATTCAATAAAAACATTTGAGTTTCAGTTTATAAAGTAAACAAAATCGAGTCTATCATATCTAATTCTAATGTTAATGTAAATTTTTCAGGTAAAGAGGTTTTTCATTTTATTTCAATATTTATGATCCTTATGTTAAATAAAAAGCGTTTCATATCCTTAGTCACAATAGATTTCCTTTACTCTTACAAGAAAGAAAGGTATTCATATTCCATTCACATCCTACACTATATGAGGCATTAATTTACCTTTCTATCCATCGTACACTTTGTAGAGCATAATCAAAGCTGTGGAATGCGACGTCGACTGCCTCATAAAAGGAATAAATGACCGCTTTATCGGGTACTAATTGAACTTGGGATATAAAAGTGATTGCCTTGAATACTATGAGAAGGATAAGGGAGAATTACGGTTGTAGTTGTTGTTTGTGTTTTACATACATACATACACATCACGCCGTAGGGAGAGATCACGGATCCCCATTTGTTCCGATCCTGACAGACCACTGTCGCTTCATTGACATTCATACATCTTCTCATACACTCTTGGCGTTTACAGGTACTCCTAACGTCACCTTTTTTCAATACAGCGTCTATCTGACTATTATATGTCTCATTAGGCCGGCCCCTACGTAAGCGCCCTTCCACTTCACTCATATATATTCCTTTTGTCAATCTGCTATCATTCATCCGCATAACTTGTGCAAACCATCGAAGCATGCTCTTTACATTCTTAGTCACTACATCTTATTCAAACCGCAACCTTCCCTTATTACACTTAGTTTGTGTTTTGTTGTGTGTATATGTATAGGTGTTTTCTTATAATAGTCAGATTAAATTATATAAGTATTAATTGCGAAAACAAAATACATAATAAAAATAAAACCGTTTATTTAGCCACAAAAACTTACAGAATACAAAACGTTTACAATTAAAACTTCCAATGAGGGGTATACTTGTACATGTTATTGTTCTAACTCATCTAGCAAACGCAACGCTGGTCTTATGTCAGAACCACCGGAGAGCAACTATACGAATGACATGAAAATCTTTTTTTTTTATTCAACTTAAGGATCATTAAAATCACTTATTAAAAGTCAAAATGTTGTATACATGTTATATTTGTTGTATACATGCTTTAATTATTTGTCAAAGGGGTTAATAAAATGCAAACCAGCCGCCGTTATGTACGCGTATGTTAAAGGAGATGACTTAGGGAATAGAACTATTGGACGATGGGCTATGAACCGATTCAATAATCCAAATCAATGGCAACTCGTGACCAATCACATATTATACCAAAGTTCTGTGCACTAGAAGCGATTAAATGACATTAATGTATATACATACATATATCTAGACTAAATTTACGGTCATTATATATGAATACGTATCTCGTACTTAAATATATTAAAAAAAAACTTAAATAGTTTAAAAAATTACGCACTTATACCCATAGACAATCTTTTTTTTTTCCCAGGACACGCAAGCAGCAGCCTCGGCCCTTACATCCTTAGGCCACGTGTACACCGCCATAGGTGACTATCCCAACGCCCTGGCAAGTCACAAACAGTGCGTGCAGCTAGTAAAACAAATTGGGGACAAGTTGCAAGAGGCGAGAGAGATTGGCAACGTGGGTGCTGTGTACCTGGCCATGGGTGAAGTGGATTTAGCTGTGGATTGCCATAAACAACACCTCAACTTGGCTAGACGGATGGGTGACCAGGTGAGAAAGGAGGTTGTTCTTGCTTGTCGTAACCTTATTACTAACGAGAGTACTGCGATCAGATCTCGATCCTGCGCCATATGTATACAATTATTGAAATTATCGGTTGTTATATTAATGAAACTATCAAAGCACTAAGGTTTTTATTCCGAAAGCCTTCAATAAAATTAAACGCTTCAATTTATTAATTATTCAGGACCAATTAAATCTTTCGATATAGTCAACGACTTGAGTGACCATCGCATTCAGTTCTTTTCGTTTCATCAGATAGCATGCACCTGATAGATGACCTATTTCGCCGTGTAAAATTATATATACATACCTATTAACAATCTGGCTGGAAAGTGATAAAAAACTATACTAGACCAATTAAACTATACCAGTCTCGTGCTAGACTGGGACGAAAAAAATTGGATACTAGCTGGCGTTCTTCCCGACATGTCATTGAAGGAGACTAAGGGACTAGGGGTATAAGCCATAAGGTAATAGGCTAGCAACGTGACACCAATGTTTCACAAAACACAACCCCAATATTCATGCTATAAAGTGACCTTGCTCATATCATCGTCTCCAAAGTTCTGTCCGCCCCGAAAGAGATTGGAGGATATGCATGTATATGTATCTAAACTGTACCAATAACCCCCTAATCTCTTTTTTCAGGTAGAAGAAGCAAGGGCCTACTCCAATCTTGGGTCTTCCTTCCACTATAGAAGGAACTTCGCCCAGGCTATAGCCTATCACGAGAACGTGCTCCGAATAGCCCAGAACCTTGGGGACAGGGCTATTGAAGCCAGGGCTTACGCTGGGCTGGGACATGCTGCTAGGTGCGTTCAACTGTTTCATTTTATGATTAATAACTAACGGGACTTATCGCGTATGTTTTTATATAATAAAGTTACCTTTATTAACCCGACGTTAACCGACCGACCCGACGACGTCTGCCAGTGACCATGGCTGCTGCAACGTAGCCGAAACGTCGGGTTAATAAAGGTAACTTTATTATATAGAAACATACGCGATAAGTCCCGTTAGTTATTAATCATGTGTATAAATCGCAAATCTCTTAAAACTATGGTTTATAGTGATTAATAATTAATAACAAATTGAGTTGATAAGTAATAATAATATTTGGGACACTACTACACCTCGGACCCACGTGTTGACTAGATAGTCAGTACTCAATGTCACCGACAGACAGAGAAGGTGATTCACAAAGGCATTTTATTATGAATATCTAAAATAGTTATTCACTAAAGTTTATAAAATAATCACGATAACATCAATAAAATAATGATTACAAAATCAAATCATTTATAAAAGATTAGATTATTCCTTCAGTGGATAACAGTCCTGATGTACTTATACATCATTACATATATGCCTGGCAAATGCTAACGATTTGTTTTGTAAAAATTTAAGACGAGAATAACATTATTACTTTCTGTACATTATACATTCATTTCTATACATTATATTATTATTTATTATTCATTATATTCATTATATTATTACTTTCTACACATTTTGCAGATGTGCCGGTGACTACACACAAGCAAAGAAATGGCATGAGAGGCAACTGGAAGTGGCATTGACTGCTAGAGATAAGGTCTGTTTATATTTTCCATTTAAGGGACTTTGATCACAAAGCATAAATAATAATATTGTAGGACGTTATTACACCAATTGAATTAGCCCCTTGGTAAGTACATTTAAGACTTGTGTTAAGGGTACTAGTCAACATATATTTAAGAAATAAATACTTATTATATATAGATAAATACATATACAGTAGCATATATAATCAACGACCAGACTGGAAAGCAGAAGAAAAGCTTTGTTCTTAACTCAGCCTCCTCCGGGAATCGAACCCTCACGATTAGCGTTCAGGCGTCTAACCGATCGCGCCACGGAGGTCGTCTTATTATCGAGTCGAGTATTCATAGTACTCGTTTTTTTTTATTGTTACGTGCTTGCGTCCTATCCAGAAATAATATCTGCAAGTACCTTCCTTGATTCGAACATTCTATGCCGCGGCTCTACACCGAAAGTTCTAGACAATGTTCGTAACATTATGTTAATAACAGATATGCCTTCTAATGACATAATGGGATTTGTGTGATATTTAAATACATTTTTTAACTCTTACACGTATTTTACGAGTATTTATAATTACGTCTAGTTACAATTGATTTTAATTTCTTAAGTTATAATTTTTGTTTATAAATATACACTAGTTTCAAGAATATTAACCTTGTCACAGATAATATAATACTATACAGACCTTGTAATCAAAGGTGATTCGTACGTGAAAGTTGGAAACCCATCACATTTCACTTCTACTCTATATAACACTCTATATTATATCTATATTACATAACACGCCTTTTAGAGAGGTAGGCAGAGATCACGAATCCTCATCTGTCCCGATCCTGACAAACCACTTTGTCCAAATACACTCAGCGGTAATAGTTAGTTGTAACGTCTCCCTTTTTCAATATGTCGTCGCTCTGACTGTCTTATGTCTAATTGGGTCAACCCCTACTTAAGTGTTTTTTTTTATTCTTTATTAAGCCATTCACCACTAAGGTTATGTCGGCTGAAGTACAAACACTGATGCCACGGCTTTTGAACTTCTTGTTTTTCTATCGCCATGGATACGCTAACGCCGCCCGCCGCTACAGCCGAAGAAAAACGAAATCGAACCTCTAATTCTTCTCTTCCTTGTTCTTCGGTTCGCTCCAGTTGAGGATCCAAATAAAATCCCAAAGCAAACATATTTAGCCAATTTGGCATCACAACTAACTAAATATTCAACCGAAAATAATTATTTGTATTTTCAACTTTCACTGAGCTGCTGACTTTGTTGACGCACCATAGACGACTGAGCTGTTACATTATTATTTACTTTTTATCTTCAGGTTGGCGAAGGCAGAGCTTGTTCCAACTTGGGCATAGTGTACCAATTGATAGGGGAACATGACGCCGCGTTGAAACTGCATCAAGCTCATCTCACTATTGCCAGACAACTGCAGGTAAGTTTTAATCATATTTTATTTACATATACAACATTGGTATAATGTCACAGCTATATACAAATTATCACTACATAGTATAAACCAAAGTCGCTTTCTTTGTCCCTATGTCCCTTTGTATGCTTAAATCTATGAAACTACGCAACGGATTTTGATGCGGTTTTTTTAATAGATAGAGTGATTCAAGAGGAAGGTTTATATGTATAATAGCATCCATGAAATAGTGGAGTAGGTTATATGTTTTATATCCGTGCAAAGCCGGAGCGGGTCACTAGTAATTGTATATACGCATGTGATTTGCATAATATAAATGTAATATACTTACATTCATTCACGTCCTTTAATCCCTTTCGGGGTGTACAGAACCTTAAAGACAAAATAATAATGCTGGGGCTGTAATGTGTTAATGGAACTATGGTGATATGTTGCTATGTAATGTTTTATGATGGACACTATCAGATATATTTGACCACTAGTTCCTTAATCATCATTAACGTCATGACTGGAAGCATGGCAGTTTATTAGTTTAGTCTGTTAGTGAGCTTGTTTTACGTCCCAGACTTTCACCCGATGTATTATTTTATTTAAAACCCGATTTAGGCTCTATTTACACTTACACACATATACATTCACTTCCTTTAATCCCTTTCAGTGTGGACAGAATCTCACCGATATAAAATCTCCTCGTTTACCGCCATAAAGAAAATTAAGATCATATATTTTTATTTAAATTCCAGGACAAAGCAGGCATGGGTCGTGCTTACGGGAACATAGGCAACGCGTATTCAGCCGCGGGCTTCTACGAACAAGCTATTAAGTATCACCAGCAAGAACTGACTATTTCCAAAGAGGTCCACGACAGGAGTTCAGAGGCTTCCACCCATGGGAACCTGGCGGTGGCCTATCAGGCGTTAGGAGCTCATGATATGGCTTTATTGCACTATAGAGCGCATTTGGGTGAGTTGTTGGGGATGGAATTGTAGATGGCGTTGTGGGTAAACTTTAACTTGTTATAGTAACGCAATGTATGGTGTTCAAAGGTTTAAAGTTAACAATAGATGCAATGGAAGAAAATTGAATGTCTTCTGGTGTTTAACATCGTGTGTCGATGCCAATCCCTAAGACCTTTCCTCTTGATCTATATTAAAAATAAATGAATATTTCTTTCATTAATTCTACACACACATAAAGTAACCATCACCACCTTTCTATTCCTCCCATAAGTACAGATTCTGTCCAATTTATCACATTTATGTTCCTCGTAACTTTCTTTTTTTACTGCCATTTGGGTTAGTAATTTATATTTATTGTTTTAAATTTAATTTGTGTTCAATGAGTTGCGTATTTAGGTAACTAATCTATTTATTTACTCCTTTCCAGCTATAGCAAGGGAACTCAAAGATACAGCCGGGGAGACATGTGCCCTTTTAAACTTGGGTAACTGTTTGTCTTCTCGTGGTGAGTTTGCCCAAGCTGTCCCTTACTATGAGCAGCATCTGATGCTGTCCCAGGAGTTAGGAGACGTGGCTGCTGAAGCCAAGGCTTGCCATTTTCTGGGCTATGCACATTATTGTCTGGGCAACTATCGAGAGGCTGTAAGGTGAGTTATCCGAGGCTTATGTGGTAATTTATAAGTTAAGTTTTTTTATTAATCGTTATATTGTAACATATTTTATATTCGCTTCATACATTAATAGCATGATATTAATTGTCTGTGTATATTGACAAATGACTTAAGCTTTCGTAGGAAATAGAATTAGTAGAATTTATCATATGTTCACAAGGTGGCAATTTTTTTCGATTCGCAGTTGTTTCACAATCATAACTCTAATTCATGCTATGCTATACTCATGCTAAAGCTAATCAATAAGTTCGAAATATCTTATTGGATAAGTGTCGGTATTATAATGAAATGAACATGCCATTGTTATCATCTTATATATTCCACTCCTACGACACTTAAAATAGAAACACAACTATTAACCATTCTATTGACTTCCCTGTCTAGCCCAACACATATAATTTGCGTAATAATTAACTAACAACACATCTCATTTCAGATACTACGACCAAGACCTATCCCTAGCGAAAGACCTACAAGACAAAATGAACATGGGCCGAGCCTACTGCAACCTAGGTCTTGCCCATCTAGCCCTAGGAAACCTAGACACGGCCCTGGAATGCCAGAAGTACTTCCTGGCTATCGCTCACATGACGCAGCATTTGCAGGGCAAGTTCAGGGCTTTAGGGAATATAGGGGATGTGCTGATCAAAATGGGAGATATTGAGGAGGCGGTCAAGATGTACCAAAGACAACTTAGTTTTGCTAGACAGGTGAGATTGACTGTTTCGTTTTAAGTTATCATTTAAATAGCTAACGCTAATGAAATGTAGAAAAAATGGTAGAGATACTTGGTTTATTAATAAATTAGGGTTGACTGTTTAGTTTAATTAATCATTTATATAGCTAACGCTCATTGTAGAGTAAAATGTAGACAAAATGGTTCAGATACTTGGTATAGTAATAAATTAGGACAGTATAAGATGTTTCCTGGCAGTTATTAAGGTGTCAGAAGATATTATGTTGCTAGGGTTCTTTCCACCCCGAAAAGTATAAAAAGACGTGAATATATGTGTGTCGTATATACTTGATAATCTTTTATGTGTATAGCTTTGCCTTCCGTTTCCTGGTAAAATACACCCATCTGTAACTTTCATTTTAGGCTCGAGATAAGTCTTTAGAAGCGACAGCGTGTGGAGCCCTAGGGCTTGCCAGGAGGCTTCAAAGGAGACTGGACGCGGCTCTGGGACATCATACACAGGTACAAAGGCTTATAAAGGGAATAAACAGTTTCTAATAAAATACTCTCTGACTACCCCTCCATAATAAGAAAGGGAGTATGTATATACAAGTGGTAAAGCGTATGTTATGTTTATGTTTTTGCTCTCAAGCTTTATTAAAGAAGTATATGGCTACATCTAACTACGACTATATACTAGATAATACTACTTTGAAAGCTTAATAATATACAAAGTAATATATATAATAATAAATATATAGTTTTATCGTTTATTTGATTCACCAGTGCTAGTCTGGGAAGTAAAAAGACTACTAAATAGCTGCTGTCCATCCCGGCATATCGTAAGAGGAAACTAAGGGACTCGGGATCAATGGAATATATTGGGCAATAGACTAGCAAACCGTCACCAATGGTCCTTATAACATCGAAACCCAAATATTCATGCTAATACACTTATTACCTCGGAGATTCGTCACTACCAAGAAGATATTTTCATGTCTCCAAGTTCTGTCCTCCCCGAAAGGGGTTAAAGGACGTGATTGTGTATATGTATTTGTTTTTGCTATTTTTACTATAATCTAAATGCTTTGCATATCGCACGATACATGCTTGGGTAAGAAAAGTTCAATTTTAGTACAAATTATACTAGCTCTCTTACTTTTTCCCTACAAATTTCTCACATCCTTTACGCACACTAAGTCCTTTCCACCTTTCCAGGAACTAACTCTTCGTCAGGAATCCGGCGACTCAGCGGGGGAGGCCCGAGCTCATTCCCACCTAGGAGCCGTCCACATGGCATTAGGCCATTACTCCCATGCTGCCAGATGTTATAGGGAACAGTTAGAAAGGGCCCAGGAACTGCAGGACACGGCTTTAGAAGCCCAAGCCTATGGGAATCTGGGTATTGCGAAGCTCAATATGGGACACTATGAAGATGCTATTGGATATCTTGAACAGGTTGGTTTTGGTGTGATATAGTGGATATAATGCTATCGGGTTTTCTTTTTGGTAAATGAGTAAGAGTGGATGTTATTTAGAAATAATGAGGTGCAATGCTATATATCTATTTGTTACAAATATTAATGTTCATGGTATTACGGAAGCGGTAATTATGCTTTAAGTAATTCAGTTGACAAGTATGGCTGTAAAAATGAGGAAATCTCATCACACTAACTTAACAATACATACAAAACAAGTTATTATACAAACCTATACGAACATGAAACTTACAATAATTGTTAAATTTATACAATTATTGTATATTAATATACGGCACCCGTTCACTGTACGAAACTAATTTATTCTTGTATTTGTTACTTACTACGTTTTAAGTACATTTAAAATGACGCCTTTCTTTAAATGCGTAATTATCCTAAACTTCTTCAATTATTCTAGCAACTAGCAATCCTAGAAAGAATAACGACATCCACCAGCCAGTTAGACAAAGCTAGAGCCCTAGGGTCCCTAGGCGACTGCTACGATGCCCTGGGCGACCCAGAGGAAGCCATAAAGTACCATGAACAGCATTTGGCAGCTGCATTGGCCATGAACAATGCGAGGGAACAAGAGAGAGCTTATCGAGGCCTTGGGTTGAGTTATAAGTAAGTATGAGTATATTTAAAAAGGTACAGGGCTAGTCCAGGTTGATATTAGATGTTTTTCTTAAATATGCTTTGGTAGTTGTTTTTGTAAATCGTTTTTTATTTGAGATATTTAGACTTGTTACCTTCGAAAATCTTGGTTATAAATAAATATCTATTAATATAATAAATAATTGGAAATCACTTATAAATCTTTCCTTCGGAATGAGCTTTAAATACATACGAGTATATTACATCATTCTATTGAAATATAACTTGTCTTTATCACTTCTAACGTCGCACTAACGACATAGTTGCTCTATTAATATACATTTTACACAAAAATAAACACTGGAAATCCATTAAAGACTTAAATACTTATAAAAACACTAGCATATAAATTCTACTACCTATTCCTTCCAGATCAGTAGGCAATCTCCAGCAAGCTTTAGTCTGCCTAGAAAAGAGACTAGTAGTATCTCATGAACTAGGGCTTCCCGAGGCTAAGGCGCAGGCCTATGGCGAACTCGGAGGCCTACACATAGCCCTAAGCAACTTGGAACAAGCGGTGTCCTGTTTGGAACATCAGAAGAATATTGCTAAGTGAGTAGTAACATATGTGAATGGGTAGTGATTGCTTGAGAGGTGTATGTGTTTGTAAGCTGGTTTACATGGATATGTGACCACGTGATGTTGGTTGAAAATCTGTTAAATTAAGCTGTTAAATTACCTTTTCACTGCATCAACGGTGTTCTTTGCATATTTTTTTTCCATGTTTGTGTTTTTGTATGTTAGTGAATAAAGTTTTCTTTCTTTCTTTCAATGGTTATGTAATGAAACATGAGTTTTGAGTGATTGAAATCTTTTCTAAGGTTAACGAGAGTTATTAAAACCTTTGAAAATTATGAAAGATAAAAATCTCTGTCATTTCCTAAAGCTGCTTGTTTCTCGATACATCCTGAAATTTGTCTAAAGTCTAAGCAAACTAAATGTATGTTTTAAATGTACCTATATGATAAGAAAATGGTACCAACATTATAGTTTTAAGAAATTCGTTTTAAGAAGTCCCGTTAGTTATTTATCATGAGTATAAATCGCGAATCTCTTAAAACTTTATCTACATATGTCTCCCTATCTCTTCTTACAGGGAGTTGAACAACCAAATAATGGAAGCAGAGGCCTACCACTCCCTCGGGGTAGCTCTCCACGCGCAAGGGGACTTCGAAGCAGCCATCAAGCATCACAGGGCAGAGCTCGACCTGGCTCATCGCATGGGCTTAACGCATTTACAGGTAAGATTTATTTTAACTGAAATGGGTTCACTCTTGACCCTGTTTGCACCTCAAAGGAGGCGACAGACAGAGTCTAAGATGTAGCGAGCTTGCCCAAAAAATGCCCATGCACCCTAGTTTTGAACATCTGTGGATTAAATACCTCCGGAAATACAGACAGGCAGGGAATTCCATTCCTTACCGACCCGCTTTATGAATGACGCTTTAAAGCGATTTGTGCGATATTAAGAAATAGTTTATTACTCTGATTTTGGTTCGTAAAGACTGGAGTATTTAACCAATTAAGCAATATCTTGGACTAGTTTGTGACGTAAAGCCAATGCTATCTAGCTGCCGATCTGAATGGAAAATATCGACTGGATTAAAAAATGACTAGGAAATAATGGAATCTATGGCCTGTCAACTTATTACCAATGTTCCATATAAATATTATCACAAACGAAATATAAATGCTGAAAGTGACTAAGCAAATGTCATGTCTGTCTCCGAGGTTCTATGCACCTCGTGAATGTATATATAATGTAAGAAAGGTCTATCACCTGCACAAGTAAATATATCGCATCTCTTGTTCGTTGAATATTACGGGTGTGTTATTGTTTAGTGAAAATAGTTAAATAAAGATTTGATACTTTTACTTACTCGTGGCTTTTCTTCTTTCTTCATACCCAAAATGATTATGAAGACATGAGTATGTGTAACGTTACTCAAGCCTCTTTTATTTATCCAGGCTAGGGCGTGTGGTGGACTAGGAACCGCTCACTCCTCGATGGGAGCTCATGCTGAAGCAGCGAGATGGCATGAGGCCAGACTAAGACATTCTACTGCTGCAGGTATAGCGACTGTTTGTGGGTTAACTTATCATTATTAATCTAAAAGATTTGTAAGGTATTTAATAGTTATTCGCTTAACCTCTTGTGTGTGAAAAGCCTGGAGCAGGCATAAAATTTTAACCCCCTTATTTGTGACATGCCTGGAGCAGGCACGGCGTAGGAGTCACAGTTCTCACTCAAATTAAGACTTTCGTCTATGTTCAATAGGCTCTGTTTTTTAAAAAACCGTACGCGAAGAATAAAACAACATTAGTCAATCGTTATATTTGACACTTTAGAATAAAAAAATATTGTTATGATCATTTGAAATATTGATAATTTTGGTGCCTCAATTCTTGCTTGAGTGCAACTTTATTATTGATTTTATTATAAAAAGTAGATATTTACATCATGAGGTTGGCATTTTATGATTTATTATTATGTTTTATATGTTTCTGTCACAATCATTATATACAAAAAGCCTATTTTAGCTGGTCAGATTTGTATTCGAAATTTCGTTCCGTAAGTGCATTACAAATATTACATTTTGCATTTTATAAAATTAAATTTTTCTAACCACATATCTTAATATTTTAAATGTTAAAATATGTATTATTTATCGCTCTTTCTATTGATGGTACTAACAATCAGTGATCTATTATTATAACGGAGTAAATTTATGCCAATGACGATGATATAAATTATATGCCTGGAGCAGGCCCGTCACAGACGCGGACATCATTTTTTTTTATGTACGAAGGGGGCGATTCTTTCAATGCAGCTTGCATTTCGTTTCGAGTTATTAATATTTTATTGCTGTTTTGCTTAACTTTAATGTAAATGAAAATAGTGGCTAAGTTCATATACATGATAGGCCCGGATTATGAATTTTTATTGGCAAATATTGTTGGTATTTGGTGATTAGCTTGCACTTTTGCTAATTTTATTTTTGGTCATAGAAGAGCACTCACAAGTGTGACGACGGTGTGATAACATTGTATAAAGATTTTATTTTCATAAATTGTTATTCTTTATTTCTGGAGTGTTATTTAGTTCAGACTTTTATATTGAGCGAGAATAGCCCCCCGACTACCCGACCGTCATAGCGTTTCTAGCACATATTTGGTACAGTATAACTTTACATTTTTATATTGAAGACACGTTATTTTACATAAACGTCTAATATAGAATTTAATATATATTTCAATTCAATAATTTAATTTGTCAAATTACGTAAATTATCGCCGTGGTTGTTGTCTTTTGAAATGTCTTGTTTCTACACCTATTTTAGGTCTCTTTTTGAAGACATATATGTATGAATGTGACCTATATATATAAAATTATTTTTGCATGTATGTATTAAGTGTATTCTGAAATATATGTATAACAAAAATTATCTCTTGCTAGCATATTACAAAATAGATAAAAGTTCGAGGTATGAGTACCGAAAAAAGTACGCAACTTCGTGATGGTCAATTTTACCGACACCTGTTTTCAAGGATTATGAATGTTTTTTGTATGAAAGTGCACCGTAAGTTTGATTTGATTGCATGTAATAGTGTCAAATGTGTTAATATAACGTAATTTGAATAAAATTATCTCTTGTTTTTTACTTAATTTTGCCTATTCTTATAAAAAATATCGGTTTGCCTTTTTTTCTTTGCATTTCACGCATATTTTTAATACTATAAGTACGATAAATTTTTAATACCTAATGAGGAAAAATTAAATAGCTTTTATATGATATCACATTCATAATGATCAGGCCATAGATTATGGTAAAATTTCAATTTATCCGAAATTGGGGAAAATTCAGACCCGCGTCTGTGAAAAGCCTGCTCCAGGCACCACACATACGGACATCGGACTCGTTATTGGCTCCACACACGAAGGGTTAAAATTTAATTTCTATTATATACTATAAGTCTTGAAACAGAAGAATCTAGATATGACATTAATGAATTTAAACATTATGTACATGTTTAGGATTGTACAAGTTTTTTATCTTACTTTAAATTTAGTATCCCACTATGATACTTACACGCAATCATAAAAAACTTGTGTTACGAAAAATAATTATTGCCGTCGATATGCTCTCTCAACACAACGAATATTTACTCTTTCGCTCATTTTCTTAATTTCATTATACGTTATTTACTTATTGTTTTTTTTTTTTAAATTTTTTTAATTCTTTACTAAGCCATTCACCTCAAAGGTTATGTCGGCTGAAGTACAAACACTGATGCCACGGCGTTTGAACTTCTTGTTATTCCATCGCCATGGTTACGCCAACGCCACCAGCCGCCACAACCGAAGAAAAACGAAATCGAAGCTCCAATTCTTCCCCTCCTTGTTCTTCGGTTCGTTCCAGTTGAGGATCCAAATGTTATCCCAAAGCAAACATATTTAGCCAGTTTCAACTTTCACTGAGCTGCTGACTTTGTTGACACACCATAGACGACTGTGTACTTATTGCTTTACTTACATTCTTTTTCTACCACCAGGTGACGCTTGTGGCCGAGCCCAAGCTCTAGCCGACCTGGGCAAAGCTCACCTTTTAATGGGTGCCTGCAACAGCGCAGTGTCCTACCTGAGACAGGCCCAGAGCGCTATCGAGGGTCTCACTGACAGTGATGAAGAGGTGGGTTGGAGTTTACTCAAAAAGTATATTTATTAGAAAAATAATGTAATCATTATACAGAATACTGTATCAACAACGCATGATACACCTGTTCTCGTTCGATCAGAAGATAATCTACATGGGCAGTGTTTAAATGAGTGACTATGAGAGAAAAATCGTGAAAATACCTACTGATTTATGAAAATATGCATTAATCAGCATTCGTGTACGGTGAAGCTCCTTATTCTCCTTATTCACGTTGATGTTTATTATCAGGTAAAAAGTGGTTTTCGAGAGGTCAAAAACTATGATATTGGTCAGAGTATGGTGTACACTCTACCTCTGGCTACCCCGATTGCATTTAATGTTTTAGAATACATGTGTCTATGTTATATTGAATCAACGAGCTCTATTTGTATTTCTAGTATAATTGCCCAATATATTCTAATTGATTGCATATATTACGTACAGAATTCTAAATAACATATTCGTCACAGGCCAAGGTCCGCCATAGACTAGGCTTCGCTTTATGGTCTTCAGGAGAGCTGGAGGAGGCCAAAGAGCAGCTCAGCAGCGCCCTCTCCTTGCTGGAATCTGGCTCTGACCGGTCTAAAGACAAGCAGATCAGGAACCTCTATATCTCTACACAGCACGCCTTGCAACGGATTTTAGTAGGTAAGAACCGGAGAATAGAATATATAATTATAATTAGGGGAGTTGTTTATACATATATCTTAAACAACTTATACGACATGCTCAGAGAATAAAGCTTGGTTCGTTATTTATAAGGTTATTTATTAACTTGCAACGCCATTTTCTAAGTTATTTTTTTAAATATTCTATATAATACACAATATATTATTTCATCCAATGTTAGTAACTTATATAAAACTAGCCAAGTAGACAGTGATTTCTATGTAAATCCATCTAGTACGTAGAAAATCTTGCATTAATCCCTGTTAGTATACTGATGTATGATTTAGTAAATTGTAACTCATGGTATGAAATGATGGTTAATCGGTGAAATTACCTTAGAAGTAATTATGGTATATAGAACAAAGGTTTATAACAGTGTAATTAATATTCTCAGACCTTGGTCAGCATCCTGAAGCCCTTGTGGTAGCCGAAAGAGGAAGATGTAGATTCTTGGACACTGACAAGACTTACCCCCTCAGCATCACTAATCTGGACTTACACGGATCGCAAAGGTAAGGAAATTTACCCTTTAATAATAAACCTAGTTTGAGATGTGAACAAAAAGGCAATTAGTTTCAATGTAATTCAATTAGTGTCGTGGTGACGAATACGAATGGATCTATTAGGCCGTTACGTAGGGGTCGGTCCAATAAGGACCTGACTGTCATGTCATATACTCAGATAGATGCCCTATTGGAAACGGGTGACGTTAGAAGTTCTTTAACCGCCGAGTGTGTTTGAAGAGGTGTATGAGTGTCTTAATAGCGAAAGTGCTTTGTCAGGATTGTGATTGGAGCCGTGATGATTTGTCTCCTAAACTCTGTCTACCTCGAAAGGGATTTAACAAGGTTATGGTCCAATTTCAGGAACCAATCCGAAGACACATCTCGCGATCGTACCGAGTACTGGAGTCCGAAAAACCTGGAGCAAGTTCTGGAAGTGGTGAATAAGCAGAAAGCTCCTTTACTGTACTACAGCCTGGCAGCTGGAAGGCTTTATGCCTGGTTACTGCAGCCTCATAAAGGTTAGAAAAATAAATTCACTTATAAAAATAAATTCACCAGTTAGTACTCTAACTACAAATACTAAGGGACCAGTCTCTGTACATTGATATTGCAAGCTTTATCTCAATCGATGTTTTCGTATAAAAAAGGCTAATATTTTATCTCGTAATCATACATAAATATCCAGCAAAATGACTTTCGTTTATGTAGTTACCTGTCAAGGTATTATAAAGTCTTTCATATTATTTAGTATCAGTAAATAAAGTATACTGAGTATAATCTTAACTATTATTCAATACTTTTCTTATTTTTACAGGAATTCAAAGATTCCACCAAGAATCGCTGACTGATCAAGCTGAGAACAAAGAAAACAAACCAGAGATAGGCCTGGACGACTTGCATGTTACTGGTAAGTTACCGAAAGATCATAAATGTTCATACGAGTTGGTAGAACCATAATGATAATGGGATGTGATGATAATCACTAGATAATATGAAGAGGTCACGAAGAAGTGCTTTTGTAGTTCCGCAATCACCAAACACTCCTAACGCTGACAAGTAGTCAAGGACTGAAGTGTTTAAATACAATTAGCAATATTTTTCTGTACTACGAAGTTAATGAGTAATTTCTGTAATAACTCTACTCAAATGGATTGTAGATTATAGTTTTACGAGATTCGCGATTTATACTCATGATTAATAACTGACGGGACTTTATCGCGTAAGTTTTTATATAATAAAGTTACCTTTATTAACCCGACGTTTCGGCTACGTTGCAGCAGCCATGGTCACGGGCAGACTGACGATATACGTATACGGATTATAGACTGATACAACACTAAACTATATATAAGACATTCCATTTCCTAATAAATTAATAGTCTTCTTAAATAAACTTTAAATGATATTAATAATAAAACCTTGTCCAGGTGCCGTGGAGAAGTTGGAGCGCCTTATCAAAGAGTGGGCTGCCTGGTTGAGGACTGCTGCTGACAGGAAGAACGAAGAAGATGAATGGGAGATCGAGGAACTGCCTTCTTCTGGATTATCCAGAATGGTAAGTTATCACCATGGAGTAATTAATAAGAGGAGTGGGCCTTACGCAATATTTGCATGGAAACTAGTGTGGCATTACGCGGGGTGAAATGAGGTACACAAGATGGAGGGGAGATATTACAACCAAACAAAACACGGCATCGGCCAATCAAATTAGGTATCTTCTTTTTAGTACACATTTTTATACTCCGCACCAATTAAAACACGTCATTTAGCCTCCGCACCGCGTAACAGAAACCGCTCCTTACGCCCGGGTCCTCTTTATATTTGGTTCGTGGTTATCACTGTACAATGTCTAAAGTGAGAGGTGGTGAATATAGGTGGTGATAAATTAATCAATCTGTTTATAGTAAATGTTACTACAATCTAAACGTTTCGAAGTTTAGCAAAACTTCTTACTACATGTGTCTATTTTAGTCCTTACGTAAAATAAATTATCTATATTGCAATTACGAATATTAACATTTGACTAATCCCCAAAGAATGTTACCTAAATAATAATAATAATATTGTAGGACATTATTACACCAATTGAACTAGCCCCTTGGTAAGTACATTTAAGACTTGTGTTAAGGGTACTAGTCAACGTATATTTAAGAAATATATACTTATTATATATAGATAAATACATATATAGCATATATAATAATTGACCAGACTGGAAAGCAGAAGTAAAGCGTAGTTCTCAACTCTGCCTCCACCGGGAATCGAACCCGGGACCTCACGATTAGCGTTCAGGCGTCTAACCGCTCGCGCCACGGAGGTCGTCAAAAATGAATTGTATTTAATGTATTTTTCTTCCACCCAGGTCGCCCGGAACCATCTCCTGAATTCTTCCAACTACTCTCTGAGCTCGTTATTCAGCGTGGGTTCGGTCGGGGGATCCGTTGCTGGCTCCGTGGTCAGCATGCAAAGCTCTGCCAGGTAAGTTTAAAGACGATATACTACATATATGTGCATAGAAAATGTTTCTTTATAATTTGTTTTTGTAACTGGCACTTGGCAAAAAATCCTGAAAGCCGGAGTTTCTTGTTGGTTCTTCTCCGAACCAGGGCTTCCGAACCAACGGTAGAATTACAATGCTAAAAGACAACCAGTGTCGCGCAAATGTTTTGACTTTTAATGAATGTACTGTACTTGTACTTATGTTGAATAAAAACATTTATTTGACTTTGACAAGCATTGACATTTGCACAGACATATAGTCATCTCGAAATCGTGTTGATAACTGAGTACTCAATGTGACAGGTGGTAAGACATGTTTCATTTACAAGCACTGAGTACTACCTATGTATGCAATATGCAATTATGACAGTAAAACCCTTTCGGGTTAGTCAGAGGTTGAGTTTCCATCAACTTGGCATTATAGTGGTATTTGTCACTTCTTATGCGGCGTGTGTGTGTGTGTCTGCTTCCGTGACATGATCTAATTTGACAGGTGGTAAACTATTCCGTCGTATACAAATGCTTAGTATCACCTATTTCTAGGATTCAAAGCTGCCACTACATGTTAAGTTACTTTTTATGTAGAGCATTAGATTCTTAGTACCTACGCGTTAAACTGGATATTTCTATAATATATAAATGAAAATTAATAGTAAAGATATTAAATTCTTCTTATTAAATAGATCGAGTATCCACGCTCCGCGTAAGAAGCAGCCATCGTGGCAGTGTCCGCCGTGTTTGAGCGCCCTCTACCAGATGCTTTTGGCGCCTTTCGAAGACTTACTGCCTACTTCTTGCAACAACAACCATGGTGAGTATATCCTAAGGCGAATAGAATATTATAATGTTTGTTAATTACTGTAAATAAGTGAAAAATCGACATAGCATCTGATTAAGCCAACGCGGGTCATATATGTATAGGCTCAAACCATATATCACTTTACCAAAGTTTTAAGCTTTAACAACTGCTGGTTGTAAAAGAGTCGCCCTTCAATAATACCTGACCTATATACGCTGAATGTCTTATTAAAAGTGGGTTAGATGTGGCCTAAAATAGACTACAACGATTTTTATTCATTTTATTACCTTTGTTGTTTATAAAATATAAGCCATAAGTCCCGTTTTCTTGTAAAATGAATGCATTTATCTATATATAAACCCTGTATCTTACAGCCTCCCACGCCCGCAAAAGCTGTGGTGGTCGTCGAGAGCTGATCATTATTTTGGAAGGGACTTTATACGCCTGTCCTTGGGGTGCGTTGAGAAAGGCTCCAGATTGTGAACCTCTTTGCGAAAGATACTCCTTGCTGTCAGCACCTGCGTTGAAGCCTCTCAGACCTCAAAGGCAGGTCAGGGTTAAAGGACAAGATGGTGAGTTTACTAGTTAGTTAATAAATGGTTGAAGGTAATATGTGTGAGATTGTCTTAAAAGGTATTTTTTAGAATAACCCTTAAAATGAGTTTTTTTCTTTTAAAAGATCTTAATTAGTTTTATCTAAAATATATTGTTGATTGAATATTGTTAGCTATGATCGAAAATAAGAACAACAAAAAGGCTGGAGTTTCAATACGAGTATAATTACTCCAATCGAAAGTTTCCTTAATTACTATATTCTCAATCAATTTGTTTCGATTTTGTACCAATTTGTATCATATACACAATTAGAGTTTTTGTTGTACCAAACCCGCTGTTAAAATTCACTCATGAACTTGTAGGCCTAATAATTCTACCTACTTTAATACCTAACAACCACTTTTCACAGCTTCCCAAGACACGTCCCAAGAGTCCGGTATGCGATGCCTAGTGGTGGGAAGCCCTCGCATCGGAGGGCGATGGACTGGCATCCACACACAGTTGAAGGAGGCGGAGCTGGTCGCCGACATGCTCAGGGTGACTGCGCTCACTGACTATCAGGTGAGTTGGTTAAGGACTATGAGGACTATATACTTATTACTATAAGTATATAGACTCTGGCATGTACCAATGAATGAAATTTAAATGTGTTTTTCATTTACGTACATAATTTACAGTCGCTAACGGTGAAGGAAAACATCGTGAGGAAACCTGCCTATCCCTCAGGATAGCTAATAGTCAGTGCCTATATACGGCGATACGGTTCACTACCTATCACGTTGGGTGCTGTCTATCTAGTGATACGCGAGCTTCGAATGACCCATACCTAACATGCCTTGGAAATTTCGTAGATGGGCATTCAAGCCTCAGACTACCCCGCCATAATAAAAAAAGGAGTGTGTATACACAAGTCGTGAAGCGTATGTTTTTTATGTTATAGAGTCCCATGCTAGTGTATGACGTAAAAAGACTGCTAACTAACTGCTGTTCTTCCTGCTATGTCGTAGGTGACTAGGGGTAAATGGAATCATTTGGGCCATGAGCTAGTAACCTGTCACCAATGTTCCATACAACATTGCATCCCCATTTTATGCGAAAACTGACCTAGGAGATACTTAATCCGATGTTCTGTCTGGCGTGAATGTATGTACGAGTATATAATAAGTATGTATGGTTGATGAAAAAGAACGTAAAGTTAAGCTAAATACCGTGTAAAAGTAAACGTCTTTACTATTAATAAAAAACACTACTGTGAACAACATTAATTCTGTAATTTTATGTTTTAGGCTTCTAAAGAGGCTGTATTAGCCCAGATATCGCAAGCAGAATGCATTCACTTCGCTACCCATGTTTGCTGGAAAACACCCGCTATAGTTCTTAGCCCAGGGGAAGTGGTAAGTCGTTATTTAAATACGACTGTAATCACTTTCGAGGTATTCAGAAGCAGTACATGCACATTGTATTGTCTAGTATTTTGCATTGTTAGTATTTTACTCAGAATATTTGTCAGTTGTTTGAGCAATTATTGTTATATGTTCAGATAGAGGTTTTAAAAATAATACTAAAGCGATAGCTTTGTCTACAGTTGTAGACGCTATTATTTATACAAAGTACTAATAAGTACAAGTTTTCTTTTAATCAATACATACTACAGACATCTCGTTGTCAATAAGCATAATATCATGACCTGGGTAAGACAATTCAAGAATGGTAAATATCTCACAGTATACTAAACTTATGCTTTTTGTGTTTAAAATCCAACACTTGACTAATGCTGTTACTGTTTATAGGTGGACTCACAAGCTAAAAGACTCCTAAACACCAGTGGTGGAAGCGGAAACAACGATACTTTAGCTGAGAATGAAGAAGAAAGTAAGTCAACACTACTATGTTTTATGTTGAAAAAAAAAAACGAAATAGTTCTATATTTCTCAAAAGTTTGTTTCTTATTAAATATTATGAATATCCTATAGTATAATGTCCCGTATAGTATTCTTATACAGGTGGTCCCAGTCTAGCCAGTTAAAAGAAAAAGAGAAAGAAAGCCAGTAAAAAGAACGTTAATTAGCTGCTGTTCTTCCCGGCGTTTCGTAGGAGGCGACTAAGGGTAATTGGAATTCATTGGGCTAGCAACCTGTTAACTATGTTCCATTTTGGCATCGCAACCCCAATATTCCCTAAGTGACCTAGGTGATATTATATCCCTGAGGTTCTGTCCACCCCAAAAGGGATTAAAGGACGTGTATATGTATGAAATATATTTTTTATACCTATAAGTATTCTATCTACAAAATATGTACGTAAACTATTACCTTTAGTTGTAAATCTGTTCTAAAATAAACAATGTCTATAGATGCCGAACTACCGCCGAGCAACGAAGAGTTACCACCATCGTCAGAATTCATGCTCACCGCCAGTGAAATAGTCAACCTGAAGATCACCGCGAGACTTGTACGTACCTATATACAATGACTAATCCATTTTTAAGCTGCAACAATATTTATTTCTTATTTAAGCTGCGTCATAGATCATTATTTTTTTTAATTAAGGGAAACATTATTTCATTTATTGTTAATTGCTAAGTAAATGTAAGTTATATTGTTTTAGAACAACATATCTTAATAATATTATGTGAACTGTCCTTACATCAATTTATCAAGAGATGTATCACAGGTGCTGACAAGATATGTCTGACATATAATATTATCATATCAATTATTTTCATCTTTCTCATCTTTCAAACTATAGGGATAGGGATGTAGACAAAACTTCGTACACACAATCAAATCTCATTACTTAAATTAAACAATCGAATAAGACTTGTGAGGGCATTAATGAAATATTTATGAAGGGTTCCATTGATCAAGCAATTGACATTACATATAATTTCCTTGCATCATACTAAACTCGATATTTTTATTACACAATACACTGCACACTTTTGCTTAGGTTCTACTTGGTTACATAGTTTTTGCAATGATATCCTGTTATTGGCTTAGTTAAAAACATTCATGTATTGTATTAAGAATTAATGTAAATATGTTGTTGGATATCTGAATAAATAAATAAGTAAATAAACTCATATTCCAGGTAGTGATATCCTGCGCGCCACCTAGCGCCCCCTTCTCTTCATCCTTAGAAGACTCAGACGTGGTGTCAGCTGGAGAGGGGGTGTCCAAGCTCTGCAGAGCTCTGCTCAGCGCTGGTGCCCACTCGGTGCTGGTTACCATGTGGCCAGCTCCTCAGGATACGGCCACGAAGATCCTGTATAGGGCGCTTTATTCCGCGCTACTGCAGGGAACGCGTGTTGCTAAGTAAGTTAGAGATGATATTGTAGTATGGCGGGTTACGAGAGAAGGGCACATAAAGGCATATAATTGGAATTAAAGTTTTTACCGTATTGTGCTTCATAGTGTTGAAACCTATTGTATGCCGATCTCCGGATTCTTTAAAGATAAAATTCTACAAAAATTTGAGCAGATGTGCCTTTTTTCTGATGCTAAATATGTATATAACACAATTTAAAAAAAGTAAGTTGTGCCCTTTTTTCTTATGACGGCAGTATAGTAGGTATATGATTGTAAGATAAATATAGGCTTATGACGGTCAATGAAGTGAAAGTACATAGTCAGGATCGAGACAGATAGGGATCCGTGATCTCTGCCTATCCATCTACAGAAGGACGTACGTGATGTATTTGTATGCATGTAGATATGTTACAAGTTACAACAAAGTTCTAAATAACACCTATATACTAAAACTGCATATAATAGCATTACTAACTTAGCATAATATTATTTATTATATAGAATACTCGTAGTATTCTTATATTATCGAAACAAATAGGGATCCATGATCTCTACCTACCGCTCTACAGGGAACAAACATGATGTGTATGTATGTTCTTATATCTGCGTCATTACTAACATACACATATGTTCCCAGGGCCTTAGGAGACGCGATCCAAACCGTGCGTCACACGAAGCACTTCGGGCATCCGGCGGCGTGGGCTGGCCCTTTGCTGTTGGGCGCAAACGCTCGTCTCAGCAACAAGGTGGCGCTAATGGGACAAGCGCTGTGCGAGCTGCTTGCTACGCCTGATAAGTGCCGGTAGGTTGAATGTGGTGGGGAAGTGCTGGTAGGTTTAATGTGATAGGGGAGAAGTGTGGGTAGGTTCAGAGGTGATTGGGTTTACGACATGATTTAAAGTGTTTTTAGTTTTTTGAGGTTAGGTTAGAAGTATGTTTTAAGTGTTATAATATCATTATGTTAATAAACCCGTACTATTTTTGTACGACATAATACGTACGTGTTATATAATGGTAATAAGATTGTAAATGATGCCTTGTTAACCTGTGTGTTGACAATGTTAATTGTGTTTAGAATGAATTGAATGTAACTCCGTGAGGAAACCTACCTGTTCCGCAAACAAGTATTAGTGCTTGTAAATGGCGACATGGCTTACCACCTGTCACATGATATGACATGATGATGCCTACTGACTATCTGGTATTGGTATTACTACCTTCGCAATTGCGGAGATGGAAACCTTAACCTCTTGATTATCCCGCAAGGGCAGGTCGTGAAAGCGTTTATCTTTTTGAATTGAATGTAGATTATACTATATCTCAAAAGTTTAAAACAGATTTAAAATAAAAGGACTAAAATATGTATAAGTTTGAAACTTTTCCAGTACGTCTTCAAATATTTAGAAACTTTCTATGTTCTTATGTTTCTACATATATTAATTTAATAACCTTTCCTTTTTAGTGACGCGCTAAGAGTATGTCTCCATCTAGTGGAGAAATCCCTGCAACGTATAGTGCGAGGCCAAAGAAACGCCATGTATACCACTCAGAAGAGCATTGAGAACAAAGCTGGTAGCGTTGGAGGCTGGAAGGAACTTCTCATGAGTGTTGGCTTCAGGTAAGATAGTTATTTTTTAACACTCGCGATTTATACTCATTTTATTTACTATGTGAGACCGAGTCATATGACGATAAATTAATAAAGATATCTGATTACCTTTATTTTGCCCGACGTTTCGACCCAGTTGCATAGGCCGTGGTCGCGGGAAGACTAGCGTCTCAGCTAATGTCTGTCTACAATTGTAGAATAAAATAAAGGTAACCAGATATCTTTATTAATTTATCGTGATATGACTCGGTTTCAGGTAGGATGTTACCTATACCTCCCTTCCTTGGTTATAACGTTCTGATTGGCTGCTGCAAAATGGCTAATTATAACACGTGGCAATTTTGATTATACTGATTCGTGAATGTGTTTTTATTCTTTAATTTTAAACGTTTTTTTGGAATGTACGTGATTTATTTTTGTAATCGAAATTATACGTACGAAATTGTACGTGAATTGTTTTTGTTTGTTGTGTCCCGCCAGTTGTATGAGGCTACTTAGAGACTAGGGTGCTTGGAATTGAGTGGGAATCGGGCTAGCAACCTGTCACCACAATGTAATATCACTAACTTAAAACTACAGTGGTCAATAAAATATTATGTTTTCACGGTTCTTTCTCGAAAGTCTTTGAAAAACGTGAATGCATGTTGTATATGTGTAATATAAACATAATTCGTATTCAGGTTCGAACCAGCGGCCAACGGAATCCCATCAAGTGTGTTCTTCCCCCAAAGTGATCCTGACGAGAGACTCACGCAGTGCTCAGCCAGCCTACAGGCTCTGTTGGGTAAGTGATAAGTTTTGCACTATTACTATCCTACATATACATGATAGTAATAATAAGATCATGTTACCTGTTTTTTTTTATTAAGCCATTCACCACTAAGGTTATGTACAAACACTGATGCCACGGCGTTTGAACTACTTATTATTCCATCGCCATGGTTACACCAACGCCGCCAGTCGCTACAACCGAAGAAAAACAAAATCGAAGCTCCAATTCTTATCTTCCTTGTTCTTCGGTTCGTTCCAGTTGAGGATCCAAATATAATCCCAATGCAAACATATTTAGCCAATTTGGCATCACAATTGACTAAATATTAAGCCGAAAAAAATTATTTGTATTTTCAACTGCTGCTGACTTTCTTCACGCACCATAGATGACTGTTACCTGAATTAATGGTATTAAAAAATCTGTAACTAAGGTAGAAGTAGTTTGAAGCACAGCGTAATAACCGGTAACCATCTTTATTAGCTAATATCTTAGTCAGATCCCATTTAGCCTGGTACTGGGAATTAAAGTAACAACTAATTAAAATTTCCTCTAAATTGGAATTAGTTGTTACTTAGCTTCGGCTAATTAACACGCTTTACGAATCACTTTGCTTTTAAAAGATAATAAATAATTTATATTAATTACTTATTGCTGTTAATATAGTACTTAGATAGATAGTACCCAACTTATCAGTTACTGAACCTATTTTAAATCTTAAACACTTATAACTAGAATAGAGGAATGTACAAAGTCCTTCTTCCGTATTTCTTTTTACCGCAAATATCTCTAGACCCTAAAACCTACCTCTATCTATAAGAAATGTGACCGCTAAAACCTATAACATAAGAATCTATAATTAAACCTTGTTCACAGGTTTATCCCAAACAACCCTGCAAGCGTTATCCAAGCTAATTGCGAATGTGGACGTAGTAGATGACATCATAGGGGTCATCCGCTCCGTAATTTCGCAGTTCTCGGTGAAGAACTCCGATAACGACACGATAGATGTCGCTGTCAACGTACGGTGAGTAGAAACGATGAGTCTTTTATTGTATAATTTATTCGGGTTGCCAACAAATGCATATTCGTAAAAAAACACACTTCTACGACTTCCTGCCCTTACGACGGATCTATCCCCGAATCTGCAAAGCTTGGGTTTTTTTATGACCACCGCGAAAAAAATATACAATCATTGACTATTATTTATTTTGAGAATTAAGAGGTTAATTAACGATATTTTCTTTAGTTATAAAAAAATATGTTAATGTTTATTATGAATATTGGATATTTCAGAAAGAAAGGTTCTTTGTTCACATTACTGCAACACAACGTTTCAATTATCTTACTTTCTTAAAAAACAGTGACCCTTTATCTTTTATCCTCAACCTTCACTCCTTAGCCGATTTAATCCTTGGATTGTTTATCGTATGTCAATATAATAAATAACCTTTTCCCTTTAGCTTATGGCGTGTGAACGGCTGTCACGAGCTTCTAGCTTCCTTGGGCTTCGACCTGGCGGAGGTAGGCCAGGATGAGGTCACGCTACGCACTGGCAAGACCGCTAACAGGCGGAGCATACAGTTTGTGCTTCAAGCTTTGTTGGCTCTATTTGGTAAGTGGTGCTTTATTATTTTATACAAGAATACTGTATCTAAAATATATAATATACATTTTTGTACGTTAAAATAAATACACACACATATATATATATATATATATATATATATATATATATACACATATATCGATATTCTTAATTGTTGCGGTAGTCGTCGTCGTAGCTGAGTATTATTTACGATTGACATAGACACAAATACTTACTCTGTTCTGCTTCACAAACCTTTTAATTGATCACACTATTAGGTCTTGAATGAAACGGAATGAACAAAGAAAAGTCGTATATATGAATGAAGAACGTACATACGACGTAAAACACTATTTACTACATATTACAAAAACACAAACATGGGCAAAATATATGTAAAATGAAAACCGTCGATGCAGTGAAAAGCTGCTGCCTCAGTATACGATCACTAGTCCTCGGCAGCGCCTTTTCTACTTTCTAACTATGTAAGAGAGAATTACATACATACACATCACACCCGATTCCCTGTAGAGGGGTAGGTAGTAATAATAATAGTAGCGACCCGCTTCGGCTTCGTATGGGTATAAAATATATCGCCTACTCCACTATTTAATGGATGTTATTATACATATCACCTTCCTTCCTATTGAATCACTCTACCTATTAAAAAAACCGCATCAAAATCCGTTGCGTAGTTTCAAAGATTTAAGCATACAAAGGGACATAGGGACAAAGAAAGCGACTTTGTTTTATACTATGTAGTGATATCTCATCATTTTCTTCCAGACACCCAAGAAGCGCCCCGCAGCCTGAGTCTAGGGTCCAGCTCCAGCGTGGAATCTCTGGTCTCCATCGACAATGACATGGAGCCACATTCCGACGGAGAATCACCTGCTAGACGTAAGTGAAGACGTGGGCAGCTAAAAGCTCATTTTTAAATCAAAATCATAAACATTACATACACTTCACGACTTGTAAACACACTCCCATTTTTATTATGGCGGGGTAGTAAGAGGCTTGATCTCCGAAATTTCGAAAGCTTGAAATTAAATAAATAGGTACTAATTTTTACGTTTATTACGACGAAATAATAAATTTTATGTCTTTTTATTACCTATTCAAAGAGTTTATCTACAGAATTAGTTTAATGTGGCATCACATCAAATACAATATAATGTAAATGTGCTAGATTTCCTATAAATGCTTTACACATTCCCATACTTTCTACATATATATTATATATTTCACCGCTTCCCCTCTTGTTACAGAAGAATCCGTGAACTCTGTGCCACCTCCGCTACCAATAGGGTCGTGTGGAGGGGCCTTCACCATGTACGTGCGAGGGTCTTCATCAGCGCCAGAAGTGGGACGAGGGGAGCCTGATGGTAGAACGGCACCGCCACCCGCTCCTCCAGTGCCAAGGTAAGAAAGATATAAAAAGAAAGAAAGATATATGATTTGGGTATTTAGTAGTTTTTTTTGTATAGGACGAGGATCAGTGATGAATATGTGGTAGTAAATAGTCATATAATAGACAGCTTAGAAAACGTGGTGGTGTTTTTTGGATAGTTAGAGTTGTGTGAAAATTGATGTTCTTAAATTTGTCTCTTATGTACAAACATATAACCATAAAATCTTCAACACAATTTTGAAAAACATTTCCTCAGTCACTCTCTGTCACACAGTAACTGTAATTGTAATTAAACGACATATAATATCACCGACAGTAACGCTAAAAGTAACCAAACCAAGGAGTTCGTATATTTCCCTGACTTTCCGATCGGAAAGAGATTAAGAAGACATGAGTATATACGTATTTTAATTACCTCATAATCGTGGAGAAATCCTTAACATAATTATAGATATTAACACAATAACTAGACATTAATCATATATGTGTCCCCTCAGGTACAGAGGTGAAAGCGACGCAGCCTTCACGCCCTCGCCGCCAGCCGCTCCGGCCGCCCAAAAGAATCCTCCCCGCGACGTATCTTTGGCCCTAGCCCACCAAACCAAGATCCGGACGCTTTACAACCGAAGAACGCCCTCTGACGAATCCGACTGGGAAAGTTCTGGCCACGACACCGTATTACGACGACGTCCAGAACACACTAGATACTTGGACGCTTTTTACGAACTAGCTACTGGTAAACTAAGGCGTAGTGATGAGGATAAGACAGATTTAAACCAGCCTTCCACTTCGAAAAGGACGCCAAGACCAAAAATGGGTACTAGTCGAGATTTGGGTCAAATAAGACACATGAGTGGCGAACTGACTCCGACCATATCTGAAGTGTACCATGAGAGGAATATCGGGTTAGGACTAGCCCCGCCCTTAGCAGAATTACTGTTAGCTGACGAAACGAAACCGGAGATCAGAACAGCCAGTTCTAGTGAGAATCTTTTGTTGCAAAATCTTGAAAAACTAGGTCTCCTAGGCGATTCTAGTGATAAAGAAGAAGCTTGGTGCTCAAACAACTCGAGACCGTGGCTCAATAATCCTTTAGAAAAGGTCAAGGAAACAGAAATATGTACAGCCGATATAATCCAAGCTAAAATGAAAGAGCCAGACCATTTGAAGGAAGAAAACGTATACGAATTGAAGACTAAGGAAAGTCCAGGAATTCTGGATAGTTCTGGAAGTCCATTTTCGGAACTTTCCAGAAGAGATGAAGGGGACGGCCGAAGTATAGCAGATTCTCATTCGTCCTACAAAGCCCTGGTTTTGAGTCCCCGAGCACCATATTTAGCTGAAGAAGAAGAAACCGCTTCGGTACCTAATACGGAGATGGCTAAAGTGTACCCAAAGATAGCTAGTAGGCGACCGCCCATCCCACGGACCAGACCTCCGTATCCACCCATGGATTTTAATTCAAATAAATAATAATAAATGTGCTTTTAAAGCAATGTTAGTATATTAACGTGCGGGTTTTAAATTATGTGAATAAGCACGGTGTAACAATAACAGAATTAAAAAAGATATTTAAACAGTTGAACATTGAAGATTTATCATCAATTCATTACGTCAACGAAACTTTAACTATCTGATCACAGAGGACGGGAATATTTATGTAGATTTCACTATATGCTATCATATTAAAAAACATGCACTTATTACATTACCTTATTACCTTGGGTGATCATCTTAAGAATAATGATTAAACACCAATGTTAACGGTACTTAATTTAACCTCTAATCGCCCCAAAGGTTATTGATGACACTTATAATAATACTATACGCTTCGTACGCACAATATAGATAATAGTACGTTTAGATAAAATGATTATTTTTCTAGCTTACATTTCTAATAATCGTAGTTATCTAATCTTGTAAATATGTATAAAATGAACAAAGACTGCTGAACTTACAATGAAACTGTACATATATGAAATGTAATTGTATATTTTTCACGAGTATTTAATAAACAATATTTTAATAAACGTGTGTTTTTCTTGATATTTTCTTTGAATCATTCATTAACTTACAAATGGTCGTTGTTTATAAGACGTTAGAGTTTCTCAACTTATATGTATGACAACACATATATTTACCCTGTGTCCCTAAAATATTTTTAGAAACATGTTAGGGTAAAAATCAGAATATTCGATATGCACCTAGTGTCTTCCAATCATCATTCTGTTTTAAAGGAATATAAATAATTTAACAAAACATGATACTTAAACAGTATTTCTTAAAATGGAAACTAAAATAATGCAGTTCCTAATACCTTTACTATTAGTTCAACACATTCTTGGGAAATATTTTAGTGGTTTTTGATACCCATTCAATTTTATTTTCTTATACTGGCTTAATTATTATGGCTTATATAATTATTAAGACAACGACAATTAATCTAAAATTTCAGATATTCCTAACATCCTTTTCTCTATGAAAAATATAAATATGAGGAATGAATGATTCTAGCAATTCTTTTTTCTATGCAACACTTAGGTTATTTTAATATAGCACTTGAGTTTAATAATTTTAATCAAAATTTACTGTTAGCAGAATTAAGGTACCGATTAAGACATAAATATTTGGATCAAGTAACAAACATTTACCATTGGTCCGCAATCGTGCTAATCTATCAAATAATTTGTTGTTTAATTAAAACAGTTAGTAATCAGCAAACAGACTGAATTATTAATAATTTTATCACCTAAAAGTCGTTATAACTGTGATTACGAGATGAAAATTAAATCTAGAGCTTGTATATTAAAACGAATTGTAAAGTTATTTCAATTCTTTATTATGTCATTCAATCATAAAGATTATGTCGGCGAAAGTAAAAACACTGATGCAATGGCGTTTGCACTTCTTGTTATTCCGTCGCCATGGTAACACCAACGCCACCAGCCGCTGCAACCGAAGAAAAACGAATTCAACACTTAAAATCTTGTCTTCCTTGATCTTCGGTTCGTTACAGTTGAGATTACAAATCTTAACCCAAAGCGAACTTATTTAGCCAGTTTGGCATCACAATTGACTAAACATACAACGAAAATTAGTATTTGCATTTGCAACTTTCACTAAGGTGCTGACTTTGTTGAATTAATTTTGATTTAATTCGTTTAGTGACAAATCAATCTTTCCCTAAGACATAAATATAATTGTAATTTACTGCCACTCTTATCTCCATCTCGTAGAAGATATACAATATGATACTATGCTAGAGATTAAGGTAACAGAGACGTAATTTGATGCACATCAGTCACTTAAATTCTTTCAATTGACAAAATACCAATATGTAGCTCAGTTGAGGATGGACTACCTGACCACCCCGCAAGAGGTGACGGTCATACGTACCTATATGATCATAACATTTTGAAGGGATACGCAATGTTTATTTTTTGTATGTATAAGAAAACTGGAGGTTCAAACGTTAGGTAACTAATACTACGGTGAGGGAAAACATCGTGAGGAAACCTTCTTGTTCCCCGAACAGGTAATAGTTAGTGCTTGTAAATGTCGAATTGGCTTACCACCTGTCACATTGAGTAGTGATCATCTGGTCAACACGTGGGTTTAAGGTGGCTATTGAATTACTTATTACGTTCGCAATTGCGGAGATGGACACCTGAACCTCTGATAACCCCGCAAGGTTTAATGGTCGTGAATGCGTTTGTTTTTTTTGTCTTTGTATATAAAAAACAGTATTAGTTCCGTTGTCTTATATAATATATACAACCATAATAATATATTACGTACAATAAACAAAGCGATAACAATAAGAATAGTCTGCAGGCAGTCTCACGATGCAAATATGCAATGCCTGAAGTATGTGATAGCTGGTCAGTGTGTGTCTTACAACAAGGCCGGACTATTGCTGGCCTTGATTTGGTTTCTATCGCTCTTTGTACTAACTAGGTTTATAGGTACTTTACTTCGCCTACTTGTACCAAATTTTGTATTTATTAAGTTATTAGGGGGTTATGTTATGAAGTGAAGTGTTGGTACGATTATTTGTGGTTATTGATAAGTAAATCTAAGTGTAATCGGACTTTTAAGTTTAGTTATGAAAATCTACATACAAAGATATACTCACGGCTCTACTTCAGCAACGGGATAGGTACAGACAATCGATCGCTACGATGGAACGATCCTGACAAATCTCCCCTGTTTTCATTTACACCCATTAACCTTCTCATACATGCTTTTGTATGAAAATGTGGCAGAAAAATCTTGTTAACTCCTGCACAATTTATGTGTAGGGATGAAATTGATATGTAAGGGAACTGGTGAAGCGAGCAAATTGTCTCATTAAATCACAGAACACTCGCTACTTTGGGTGAGGTCTGTCTCAATGAATTAACATCCGGGTGATATTGTGCTATTATTTTTGGTAAGGGAAAACATCGCAAATATTACTTATCTATTGCTAATGGGCAGTATCTTAAACGGCGTTAGATTTATATCATATAACATTAGCTTTAATTTGTCAAAGATTGAATGAACAACGACAACGATCACTCATTGCTCTGCCTACCATAAAACGTTTCATGTTGACCACCCTATCAATTCTGACCTACCCAAACGAACACATTTTACACACTAATCATATGTACACGCTTGTTCCGTTACAAAAGACATGTGAGATTATTAGATAAGTCTTAGTTATGTCTAAATGGCATTTCTATGCACCGATAGCAATCTTAAGCCTACATAACGTGGGCAGATCGATGTGAGATACGTATGTCTATCAAATGCGCCTGACATACTGTTTAGGCATTAATTTTGAATGCACAATCCTTTTTCGTGACCTCCAAGGCTTTCTAATACATTTCTGTTGTGTATGATGCAACATTTCTTGCAACCTTTTGATTAGGTTCATTAAAAAGAAAGTTAACATTTCGACGAATCTTTGTACAGTCAAGGATATAGTCAATCATAGATCCTATCACTCAAAAACATTAATCACACATCTATGTTGAATTGGCAGGAATAGTCCGCATCAATGATGTCCGTTTGATAATACATATATATTAACGAATGTAAACTCTTTTCGGGTATTTTTAGGTCGAGTATCTACTATAAGTATCAACTGACAAATGAGATAGAGTTTCACCCCTCGAAAACCATGTTTTACCTTATACCCACAAACCAACGTAAAAAGTGAAAAACCATGACGTAGGTTAAAAAGATTAACATAAATTTTTTTCAAAAATAGGCTAGTTTCATCACGTTGTTATTCTTCACCGATTTAATTACTACAGATAAAGCTCATTCAATATTGACAGCATTTAAAAGTGACAAGAGTCCGATGGATCTTTTTAAACGTTCAAGAATGCATTATCGTTGCCCCCTTTACTAATGGTATCAATGGAGCTTTTGTTTTTTTACATCTTGCTTTAGGTTAAGGTTGCATTGCGAAATATTAATTGATTTTTGAGCTTGTTGTTTTGCTGACCTCTGGTTCTGATTTGGGTTAGAGAATCGTGGATCTCGGGCGTGCATTCTTATGAATTTACTTGGGGAAAAACCCCTTGTTTACTTTTACATATGTACATTCACATATTTACGTCCTCAACGGGATAGGCAAGACTATCGATCATCACTTGGAACGATCCCGACGAATCTCTCGCTTCACTTACATCTATGAACCTCCTCATACGTGCTCTTCTGTTTTTTACGCTGCGCACAAATGTCTTGAGAAAAATGCTTCAAGATTTTAGTTACTTTTACTATGTGTAAACTCTATACATTCACGTCCTTTTATCCACTACGATCCAGAAAGGTAATATCTGGTGACTTTAAGTGTTATTATTATGGTTGTGATGCATTCATATAGAACATTCATGACAGATTGCTAGTCCATCACCTAATATTATCAATTGAACCTTAGTCCCTTAGTCGCCTCTTACGAAATACCGGAAAAACGGAAGCTAGCATTAATTTACGTCCTTGACTAGAACGGGACCTTTTAGTATACTAAATAGGATTAATTTACACATTAACCATCTGTTGCAGTGCAATCAGAGACTCCTGTGTACATATGTATTGTAATGTTAGTTGATTATCACTTTCCAAGTTTATGTCGTAGATAGGTGGTATAATACTCGAAAGAAAACTGCACGAGCCTTTTAGAACCCAGACAGTATGATAGCATATTTCAAATACTTATTAACCATGTCTAATTTGAGTGATTACTCCAAGGCGAAAATATGTATGCAACTTACTTTTTTATTGCCTATATTAAAAACAATGTCTACGGCGTGACAGTTTAGGTATTTTTTAAGCTACCAATAAGTACTAGAACAAAGGCAGGAAATGAAAACATAATTAATATTTTGATTGAGTAGCTATCTCTTCGCATTTGACATGGTTGGACACTTCAACTGCAGTTTTTGTTGGAACTAGTCACGCTTTATTCTTTAATAACTACTTACATAAACACACTGTATTTATATACTAAAATACAGAGGAAATATGGATATAACGAGACTTTCAAATGATTAGGAAACACTAAAACACATTAATAGGCACTATTGTATATTTCGTACGTAGCAGACTACTTAATGCACAAGTCAGCATCAGTTATGTTTTTTTTTATTATACGAGAAAAATCCATTGTGAATTGGAAACGAAAAAAAGAAACGAAAATCATTAATTAAACCAACAAATCCGAATTCAAAGTGTTTTTATTCCATCCAAGTACTATAAAAGTACTTAATTATCTGTCGCACTGCATTTCTTATAACTATATAATGTGTCTACCGTTTGCCCTGAAACCCTAAATTGAAGAACTTACGAAATTTAGAATTCACTATAACTTTTGTCCAGTGCCAAGTAACAAAAATAATAATAATATAACATCAAAGACACGACTAAAGTAGCACGTGTAGTTTAGATATACAAAAGACATACACATACATTTACATTAATGACAAATTAACTAAATAAAGTAATACAAAAATGATGGTGTTTAAACTTTCTTTCAAACCAATGCATGGTCCAGCCCTAGGAATAAACATACCAAGCCATTGAAATTATTCCTATTCTAACAACCAATCCCTGAACTATGCACACAATCATAAATCACACGATCTGCAACAAAGAGGTACGTAAGAGTTAATGACATTGACACGACGAAAAGAATTCTTATTGGTTTGGCACAGGGTTGTCAGTCATGAGAATAAAAATTTGTATTATTAATATTACAGTGAAAGTGTTTACGAATCTCATCTTACTGATTTCGCTTTTGTTTTAATAGTGATTTTATTTATATTTAAATTGAAGAGATAGTGTTATATTTTCAGATCTACTACACGTTAACTACTTATTGTTTATCTCGAATGAGTCAAATATATGGTTGGCTTAAAGTACTTACTTACTTAAACTTAATTAACTTAAAGTACTTACTTACTGTAGTATTATATTATCGGTGCTTAAAGTACACTTAGATGTCTTGCCCGTTTCTCAAAAAAATATAATTCAGAGAGAGAAATCTTAATACTCACTGCTGAAAAACCATTTTATTTATAATTATATTTCCTATAGTGATTTGCAATTTAGATAAATAAAAAAAAAGAACTGCCCAATGGTGTATGGTGATAAATGCTCAAAAAATCATCATTCACAACATTGTTACCAAAAGTAACACTATCAGTTGAAGAAATTTCAGGTACCTTTATTTGCTTGTGCTTGTGTTAACCCTACAGCCATTTCGTAAAACAATTCTGGCAGCGTACAGAGGTAAGAGGTATTATTTTGTTTACAAAGGCGACCAGCCGATAATTAGGTCTGCTTATCTAACTAGAATATCTGATTCCACCAGATCCCAGATAAGATCAGCCCCACAATCTTTGGCCGGAGGTATTTCAAGGCGCCACTGATTGCTGCTTATACACATACACATATATTAATGCCCCTATTTCCTTAACGATAGAGGCAGGGACTTCCTCACCTATAGAGGCAAAGACTAAAGATCGGGACCTGAAATGGTCTAGAAAATTTTGTCTTGACTCATTTAACTTTGTTTTTTTTAATCTTTATTCTACTATACACCCTAAAGATTACTCTATCTTTGTCTTATCTTCAAATGCAAACTCTGATGTTTTTCACGCTATGTACACTTACTTTAAGAAGAATGTCTCCAAAAGTTGATCTGCATAACTTCACCAATTTATAAAATAAACACTTTCACAACCATTAACCCTTGTGTGGTTGTCAAGGTTTGCGTGTCCATCTCGAAGCGAAAATAGCGATTATATGGCCACCTCGAACCCACGTGAACATAATGTTCAGCACCATAGGTTGGAAGCCATGTCGCCATTTACAAATACACTGCCTTTTAAGTTCTTAATTATCTTGCATATAATTATTCCCCAAGGCACAGATATAAGAATACTAAACCATGGGGCAATTATAGGTTTTTTCGGTAATAAGTAAGTCCGCCAAAAATTACCATGTATGTTCATTTCTAGAACTGTTACTTATATATATATGGGTTCCATTCTTGGGCCCTTCCTTTTCTTAGTTTATATAAATGACTTACCTTATTTAAGTCAGGGCCGTTGCCACATGGTGTTGTTTGCGGATGACACTTCTATATTGTTTAAAGTTAACAGAGGAAAAGACGAAACAGAGAGAATATGTGGGATGATTTCAGAGGTGTAACAATGGTTTAGAATAAACAATCTTGCTTTTAATTGTAATAAGACAAAATGTGTACGGTTTACTTTGCCAAATGTTAGGAGCTCAACTACTAGCATCGTAATTAATAATGTGGCTTTAGATATTGCGGGGTCCACTACCTTCTTAGGAGTCACAATGGACTCAAAATTACAGTTTAGTGAGCACATCGGTGGTCTGGCGAAAAGGCTAAGTTCTGCAGCCTATGCGGTTAGGAAAATAAGACACTTGACTGACGTGAATACCGCGAGACTTGTTTATTTTAGTTATTTCCATAGCGTCATGTCATACGGGCTTCTTTTGTGGGGCAATTCTGCTGATATAAATTCAGTATTTGTGCTGCAGAAGAGAGCCATTCGCTCGATCTACCGTATGGGCCCTCGTGAATCTTTAAGAGATGTGTTTAAGACAATAAATATACTCACTGTGGCTTCTCAATATATATATGATAACTTAGTCTATGTTAAAAAAAATATTAATGATTACAGGCTTGTAAGAGACATGCATAATTGTAACACACGCAATAAAAACAAATTGTATTATAGTGGCTCGAGACTAAAAAGAATAAACAATTCGTTTATGGGCCTGGGCATAAAAATGTATAACAAACTTCCAGAGTCTATAAAGTCCTTACCTCTAGACAAATTTAAAGTTTGCACTAAAGCAACGTTGATCGAGAAGGGCTACTACAAAGTGAAAGATTATCTAAATGATGTTATGTGACGTTTCATCTTGGTGTGATTGCAGCCTCACGATGCATGTTCTTATTGGGACACCTTTAATATGTTGCTCATAATATTCGTTGGTTGCTAGTCAGGCTGCAGTCTCATTCTGATGGATTATTTAATTAAGTTGTATTGTATTGAAATATGTCTGCAGAGTTTCTTGGCATTTCTTCTCTGCAGGATTTTGCTTTACGAAATGCCATTAGTTTAATTAGATTTATTTAATATTTTTATTTCAATTGAGTAACTGTAATGACAACTTTTCCGATGGAAATGTTTTTTTTTTTTTTTTTTTGACCTTCAATAAGTGATTTTATGATCCTCATATTGAATAAAAAGAATTTCATTTCAAAGAATTTCATTTCATTTCATAAAAGGTAATAATCAGGAATCATAGTATAATTTTTACCGATCCTGCCAAACTTCGCTTCTCGGATACTCCTCCGCATATATAACGGAGGTTAAAAACCACTTCCTGTACACCTAGTAAATTGATCCACTTATTTATTTTTATTGGTACGTAAATTACTTGTCAATTTCAATTTATTTTGCAATGAAACATCGCGAAGGTGATTCCTTGACAGTAGTTATGCCGCTCCATGATTTTGTGACCTTACTTCTTTGATGTTTACCTACTTGTTTTTAATGTACACAAATTGATATAACCGCAGGTTCGCAAGAAAATATTTTTTGCTATGACATCAAAAAGACTAAAGACAAACGCATTCATGAGCATTAACCCTTGCGGAGTAGTCAAAGGTTCAGGCGTCCATCTCCGCAATTGCGAAGGCAGTCATTCTATGGCCACCTCGAACCCACGTGTTGACCAGATAGTCAGAACTCAATGTGAGAGGTGATAAGCCATGTCACCATTTACAAGCACTAACTATTAACTGTTCGGGGAACAGGTAGGTTTCCTCACGATGTTTTCCCTCACCGTAGTGTTATCGTTATTACCTTTTATAATACCGTATATTTATGCTATTAAACCGTTCTAGTACAAACCCTATTTTTAATTTTAATCTAATATACCAATTATCAGATAATTATGTAGTACCTATAATGTCAAGCACTGTTTTTATTATACCCCATAATGATTTAATTGTTTGACTATTCTCCATAATATTATAATACTTCCAGTCGATATTCTTTAGATGGGACTTCACAAATATATTAAATATTTTGTATCAGTTATCGAACAAGTAACTCTCGTATTCCAAATCCTTGACACAACCACTAAACACCCACTAACACTAAATATTAATTCAACCCAAATTGTAAAGTTGCATACATTTATTTCATTTAGCACCCATTTATTTTAAGTACAAAAATTCACGTTTTTGACGAAGCCTATTTATTTTTCGGTTGAACAAATTCACGTAGGCGTAAGATCCAATTACAGAAGTCCAAAACCTTCGAAAAGGTCGTCCAGTGTGGTGGATGCCTTATAATCTTAATGATCCGGTCTTATATAGTAATTAAAAATCAATGAAATATGAGATTCCATCTATCAAATATTTAATTGGCAATGACTGCATTTTTACTACCGCTCTGTTAATTAAATGTTTTTTTGTTGTTATTAGCTTATTTGTAAGTTCAGATAAAGGTTCCGGGTTTGATGCCTATCAGTGCTAGTTCCTATCGATTTTTGGCATCATTTTTGCAATTTTTACGATATATTGTAAGATGATAATATATGTATTAAGTATCAGAAAGAATTTCTACTTATTATAAGTAATTTTGAGTGGCAATAAATTACGAAATTCGTTAACAATTAACGGTATTTTTTATTAAATTCTTTTGCTATTTGCTCACTAAAGTGTAAAATTGTATATAGTATGCATGCAAATTGTAAAATGGTGTCGTTAGAAGTAACTATAACCGCCAAGTGTCTATAAGTGTCAATGAAGCGAAAGAGACAGAGGGAGATCCTTGATCTATGCCTACTCCTTTAGAGTGAAACAAGCGTGATGTTTATGTATGTATGTACATATATGTTGTACGTTTTTCAATGTGAATGTATAGTGTAAGGCATGAGTGTAAAATATGAAGCCGTTCTAAAGGTGTCTTAGTTTATTTGTATAATTTAAAATATTTGTAAATTTCTATACCCGTTTTTACAAATTTATTTTTGTTATGTTAATGTCGGATTAATACATACTTGTAGACTGTAATAGCACTACATGTAAAGTTTAGTAAATAAATATACAATAAACACCAAAAAACAAGACAAACGCGTTCACGACCATTAACCCTTGCGGGATAGTCAGAGGTTCAGATTTCCATGTCCACAATCGCGAAGGTAGTAATTCTATGGCCACCTCGAACCCACGTGTTGACCATATAGACAATACTCAATGTGACAGGTGGAAAGCCATGTCGCCATTTACAAGCACTAACTATTACCTGTTCTGGAAACAGGTAGGTTTCCTCACGATGTTTTCACTCACCGTAGTATTACACGCATTTCGTAAATGTATTTTTTTACATATAAATAATAAACACCCAACAATACACATAAAGTTGACATTGGGTATCAACATAATTGTCTTGCATTCATTCCAATTCAATATCGTGGGAGGCTATTAAAGCCTTAAAGTAATTTCAACTCTTGTTGAGCGTCTGGCGCCAAAATCAGCCAACGGGTGGACAGAACCTCGGAGACACGATAGTTTCTTAGGACTATTTAGCATGTATATTAGGGTTATTGTATCATATGGAACGTTCGTGGCTAGCATTACCCAATCGATTCCATTGACCCCTAATCCCTTAGTCGCCTCCTACGATACACTGGAAGAACGGCAGCTAGTTAACACTCTATTTAGAGTATACTTATACATATGTCTGCTATCTCTTTAAGAGTTTAATTCGACGAAGCTCAATCGTTTGGGCTTGACTCTGTATCAGTGGATGCAGGGTTCAAATCCCGCTGGAGCATGTACCAATGGAAATAAAGTTTAAAGAATTTATATGTACATTTTCCTAATAAAATTAATTTACGAAATGCGTCGAATACTATGGTGAGGGAAAAAATCGATTGAAAACCTACTTGTTCTCTGAACAGGTAGTAGTAAGTGCTTGTAGATGGCGATAGGGCTTGCTACTTATCACATTGAGTACTGACTATCTGATCAACACGAGAGTTTGAGGTGACCATAGAATTTTGGAGATGGGCACCTGAACCTCTGACTATCCCGGAAGGGTTAATGATTGTAAACGCGTTTATCTTTTGTTTATCTGTCTCTTTCCCAGTTAACGGAATTTAAACATAACCTCTGAATATACAAAATCGGTAATTATCTTTAGCATATATGTATAATTTTGGGATGTTTACAGTAAGATATATCGGTGACAGATTGCTCGCTTATCACACAATAATTTCCATTTACCCTGCCTCAACAACCTTATACAATTATTCATATCAATGTATAGTAAGCGCTAAAAGTGCAGTCCCAGTAACTTTTTATAAGGTTCAAGTTTATAAGAACAAAAGACAATATTTTTCATTTCGAAGCACGCGAACGTATAGTGGCCATGACAATGCATAGTGGCGCCAGTTCCTAAATGAAAAATATTGTCTTTTGTTCTTATAAACTTAAACCTTATAAAAAGTTGCTGGGACTGCACTTTTAGCGCTTACTGTACATACATACATATATTCACGCTTCTACGTCGATCGCTACCTGGAACGATGCTGACAAATCTCTTGCTTCACTCACACTCACACCTTCCCATACATGCTCTTCTATTCTTCACGCTGCGTTCACTCGCCGTAAGAAATTATCAATTTAAAATATAATCTCTAGCTTTGCAAACCGTGTTCAGTTGTATGAATTTGATAAATTTGTCATAGACAATAGTTATTTTTAAACACTCGCGATTTATACTCATTTTATTTACTATGTGAGACCGAGTCGTATCACGATAAATTAATAAGATATCTGATAATCTGTTATGTCTATGGACAAGCTAGCAATCACTCAGTTTACGCATAAAATACTAACTAGCTAACTTTCTTCTCGCAAAGCAGGAACATAGTACACTAACTTGATTCGATATAGTTCCAACCTCACCCTATAACGACCGCTAACAGGCTAATTATTTTGTTATACAAGAACTACAATCACGTACACAGCAATTGTCAAATTCATAAGGTCAGCTTAGGTCTCAGGGTATGATTTATGCACCTCTAATGCCTAACATTAAGCCTAGACTCCATTAGGCATTGGTTTCTACTTACGACTTGATTTAGATCTGGGGCCTAATCTACTAATGCGTCTGAGTTATAAACGTAGTTAAATATCACTTCGGTAACTGTATAAAGTTGTCTGTGCAAGAATGACGTATTCCACCATTTTTATGATGAAATTTGACACGTTTGGTATCGTAAATGGTGATATTTATCTTTTGCTAATCCACTACATAGTTCGTCACACAATCTCGACGAGAAACGCCTTGCGGTAAAGTCCCGCCCGAAACCAACCTATAACTACACATAACGGAAGGAATGGACAACTTTTCTGTGAAGCTTGTGGTCGTTATTTCAAGACTAAATTTGGATTTGCGAACCACGTCAGAGCTCAAAACCGGCGTTGATGGAGTCGCCGTCATCGGACACGATATGGATCATCATCATCATCACATAGTTCATATGCTTACTGAAGTGATATCGAACTTCGATTGTGCTAAAACGCATTAGTAGACTTGGGACCCTGATTCGCGGTCGCCGATTGTTGGTATAAATTCATTGTTCGTATGAATTCATTATACGTAAAGGTAAATGTATGAATGCACCCCTGCTGATCAATGATTTGAATAGATTAATATTAGTTGTTTAGCTATCTTCCTGTAAGGGATTAAGGGTATTGAGTTTTAGGACTAAGTTCTCTAATTGCGGAGTAAATGATATACCTATTCGAATACATTTCACTAAATACCCAGCACTCAACAATGACATAGTGATCAGTTTTCTCATAATGTAGGAACGCTATTATCTGTCGTTCATCACGATGTTTTCTTTCATCGAATAAAAGATTTCGAGTTTGTATTTTCTGTATTATCAAGGGTAATTTATATTCATATTTATATATTGTTAAATCCTCGTTGTGCGTTATTGGCCATATTCTTATGCTGATAAAGTAAAATGAATGTTTCAGCAGCGTCATAAAGTCCATTAATCGGTGCGTTTTATGCAAAGAGATTATCTCACTCGGCGGCGGTGGCTGCAAGATGGCTAAGCTGCGAACACACTGGAATACTGTCATGGCGAATACATAAATAAATAATTCATTAAAGTTACATACGCTGCTATAATACCTTTCAAAATACTTAGAAGTTTAGTTAATATGTTGGTTTTTCGCCAGTGGATGTTGATAAACCAGCTGAGTTTATATATAAACGTTAAATTATTTGCAATTTATTTAAAATATGGTGAGGGAAACCACCTTAATGTAATGTAAACCTCTTTAGATATAATGCTTAATAAATGTATATAAAAATAAGGTATTATAACTATCTAATAATATAGTTCCTAGTAAATATCTGTAAAAATGTCTACCATATTTCATATTGAGTGCATTCTACCGAGTAACCGTCGTAGTAATTTGAAGTACCTAACTTCTAAACCGCCGTGAACAATTACAGTTATGTAACACATAAGTACATGCATACAGCACACATTGCACCAATTAACCATAGCCATGTATCAAGGTTAATGAATATTACATACATTTATCACACCTCCAAATCAATCAGATTGCGAGACAATCGCACCATTGTGAGCACGCCTTTAGTGTCAAAGGCATACTTCCTTTCACGCCCGCCGAGCTTTTTAGAAGGCGATCGACATTCCGGTTCTACTGTACTTTTATGTATCGGATACTAGAGGATTGAGGGGGTTTACTCGTTAGTAGTTATGAATTATTATTTTCTTTTGTGAAATGTTAAAGATTGCTAATTCGACGTAGCTCAGTTGTTTGGGGCTTGACTCTGTATCTGTGGGTACAGGGTTCAAAAACCACTTGGACATGTACCAATGGAAATGAATTTCTATGTACATTTTCGTAATAGAAATACATTTACAATGCGTCGAGTATAAAATATCGTGAGGAAACCTACCTATTCACCGAACAGGTAATAGTTAGTACTTGTAAATGGCGAAATAACTTACCACCTGTCACATTGAGTACTGACTATCTGGTGCTGGTAATTGCCAAAAACTCAATCAATCAGCTTATGGCTATCCACTGCTGGACAATGATCTTCCCAAAGGTATGCCACAAAACACGATCACTTGTGACTCTCATCCAGGTTATCAGACCCTCTCCGATCTCAGATCAGTGAGACGATATTACTATTAAGACGAGACAAACAAACTAACTCATTCTTTCCACTATACATGCATCGATACATGTAGATGTATGAGTTGCTTGAACAAGTTCAGGTAACAGCTTCTGTGCGGGTTGAACTTGATTTGTCTACATGCATAACGCCTGAATACCTCCCGCTGGTGTATAGAAGGTCAAGGTTCTCGCTTTTTGGATTGGCAGGACATTAGCTAGAATAATTAATCATATTATTATTAGATATTTAGCGTTCTGATTTATTATTTGTGTTTTTGTTAAGCTCTTATTAACATTGCCCTCTTGTGGTTCTGACATAAGAACAGCGTTGCGTTTGCCACCAAACGAAACTTACCCAGTTGAGACAAGACAACCTTTTTGCTGCGACAATAATATGCACAAGATAAACTCCCTAGTTTATAAGTGTTAATTGTAAGCGTTTTGATTGTTTAGGATTATGTGGCTGTGAATTAACGCTTTTATTATTATTATACTTTTACATACATCGACGCAACATTTAAGATTTACTTTCAGATCATGATTGTTTAAGTGACAGGCAGACATACACTACAAAAAAAGATGTGATTGATATTAATAATAAGTACGAAAAACAGGCTTCACTCGTCCATTAAGCGATTTTGTGCAAGTTAAACACAACCAGAGGCATACAAACAATGAGGACCGCGGTTTATCAGCCAAAATTAACCAAAATAATACCAAAATTAAATTAATACCAAAATTATTATAATTTCACGAATTAAATAGAATTTTGCAGAGATGTACGAGTATTGTCGACTGGGATTTTTTATGTTTTTTTCTAATAAGGTTTCTATCAAGTCTATCATACTCCTGCACGAAATTATCAATGAAGTCAAAAGTTAAACTTAATCTATCAAAAAGGTAATTAATTACCTCTGCCTGTCCTGGTAGGACATAGAACTATCAATACGTAGGTATATTATCTGAGACGAGAATAATTATATCAATGTGTATGTAGTTAACACTTTATTAAATAAAGAAATAAAGGCAAGGTCTCACTCTCGGCACCTTTGACTTATGTTAATCCGAATCATACCATATCATGAAATTCCATGTTTGTGTGGCTGTCACAATAAAAAACTAATTAAAGCATTCCCTTCTACGGACATGTCACCGCCCCTTAACTTAATATATACGATATCACTTTATTAGATCAATCGATCTGAGCTTAAGCACCATATACGGTCGCTGCACTAACTATGTGAATTGAATTATTGTAAAGATATACAATGTAAGTGAAACGATAGAGTAAACAACAACAAACACTTTCACGACCATTAAGCAGTCAGGGTAGTCAGAGGTTGATCAGAAAACTTCATTTTCATTGGTACTGGTTCAGACGGTATTTGAACCCACTGATCGTATGTTCAACCGGAATTTAACACTACTATACACTAATTCAGTGTCAAGGCCCCAACAACTAAACTACACTAAACTTTTTAAACATATACCTGTGTATAAATATACCTCAAAGTATTATGGTTGTAATGACATCAAAATATATTAATAGATAAAGAAAACGCCGGCCGAATGAGACATATGACAGTCAAATATACGACATATTGAAAAAGGGTGACATGAGAAGTACTTATAACTGCCGACCACTCTTGGCTCTCTCGAAACGAAAACGAAAGTGGTTTATCAGGATCCGGGCCTATGGGGATTTGTAATCCCTGCCTACCCTTTTACAGGGAATCGGGCGTGATGTGTATGTATCTAGTATATAGTACCTATCAAGCCATACGGGATTCAAAAAGATGATGTGTAAACACATTCCAATGTCAGTGTAGTTAACGAAAACAAATAAACAAGCGCTGGTATTTTGCCCGTCCCACTTGGGTGCATGTGGGTACTCAACCGTTCGCTATTACGTTAGAAGAGACCTTAGTGCACAACTGATTGATCCAGATGGACAGGTGCCGGTCACGTGTTGTGATGTGCTAGCAACCAGTCAGATAGAAAGCCAAGGTGAAGCGTAGGTTACTAATACGTGTATTATATGTGGAGATATGAACTAGATGTCCCGTGCTAGTCTGGGACGTAAAAAGAATGCTAACTAGCTGCCGTTCTTTCTGGTACATCGTAGGAGGCGACTAAGGAACTAGGGGTAGATGGATTCTATTGGGCCATAGGCTAACCTGTCACCAATGTTCCATTATGACATCGCGACTCCAATATTCATACTAATTTGTGATCTAGGAGATATTATAATATCTCCAAGGTTCTGTCCACCCCGAAAGAGATTAAAGGACATAAATGTATATGAATATAATGTTGAGGTGTAAGATTTATTTAGTCACCATGTTGTAAAGTTGGGCATTGTTTAAGTGATCTCTTTATAGATATACAGGTTGCTAGTGTTTCGTTTAATGAGAAGAAATGGCCTGAAATGCTTCATTATACATACGCGTTCACGACCCTTGCTAGGTAGTCGGAGGTTCAAATGTCCATCTCCGCAATTGCGAAGCTAGTAATTCTATGGCTACCTCGAACCCACGTGTTGTCCAAATAGTCAGTACTCAATGTGACAGATGGCAAACCATGTCACCATTTACAAGCACTAACTATTACCTTTTCAGGGAACGGGTAGGTTTCCTCACGATGTTTTCCCTCACCGTAGTATTATTTAGTACATCTTAAGTAAATTATAATATAATTTATGAAGATGCTCCGTCATGATCTGTGTTTACCGCTTTAACAAACACGGGCTTAATGTTCTCGTTCTACAATAGTTACTAAATGAAATGTTAAGTTCCATATCTTATATTATTACCTATTTATTCTCACCTCTAAATCGTACATTTTTGTAATAAAAATACATTTACGAAATGCGTCGAATACTACGGTGAGGAAAAAACATCGTGAGGAAACCTACCTGTTTAAATGGCGACATTGCTGACCACCTGTCACGTTGAGTACTAACTATCTGGTTAACACGTGGGTTCGAGGTGGCCATAGCTACCTTCGCAATTGCGGAGATGGACACCTGAACCTCTGATTACCCCGTAAGGGTTGATGGTCGTGAACGCGTACGTACTCTAAATCGCAAAGACAGATACTATCGATCGCCATTTTGATTGTGTCAGATCTCTCGCGTCTCATTCACATCCATTAACCTTCTCATGCATGCTCTTCGGTTTTAACAGCCGTCTTAAAATATATTTTATGTGTTACATTGTCATATATCAAATACATAAGCATTTTGACATTGTTCTATGAACCCTTGTGTGTTTTAAAATGATTGATGTATCTTAAATCAAACGCATATGTAAAGAGATAGATAAGCCTGTTATTACGTCGACTGAGACTATAATTCATAGTTCACACCCGTGTTAGTCTAGAAAGTCAAAAGGATGGTAATTAGCTGCCTATCTTGCCGACATGTCGTAAGGGGTGACTAAGAGACTAGGGGTAAATTGAATATATAGGGTGATATGCTAGCAACCTGTCACCAATGTTCCATATGTCATCACAATCCTAATATTTATGCTAAAAAGTGACCTACGAGATATTAAGTTCTGTCCACAACGAAAGGGATTCAAGGACGTAAATGTGTATGTAAATAACAGAATTTGAAGCTTTCTATACACTGGTTACTTCACAACTTCACAAAAAGTACTTTTAAGACTACTCTACATTATTACACCATTGTTACCTAAGTATCACACACGGTCTAACATAACTTGACCTGTCCATGACATTTTAATACCATGCGTTGTTACATTTAATAATGTTCAGTTTGTCATATTGTCTATTGTTTGGTTCTCGTTATGTTTTCTTTTCAGTCGCCTACAGTACTTCGGATTCCTTAACCTTTAGATGTTTTCATAGAGTATCTATACTAACCTTCATGCTTAGAAATGATGATGCATTTACTATAGACAAGAATAGATACTTGTATCGAAAAGCCTCTATTTTCGAGCGTCCACTTAGCTGCTATTTTTAAAACCTTACGAGCTTAACCGTACAAGTATAATTTCACATTAGCATTCATTATTTTCTTATATAATCTTACATCTTTCTATAACACCTTCATATTGTCAGGCATACTTTTCGTCAATCTGCCATTTATACCCTATTCCCAATTCTTTGCAACAGTTCTTTTACTGATCTAAACTCAATCTTTCAATAATATACTTGATTCTAGTTCATTACTTCACTCGTACCTATAACCTTGTCATACATGCTCTTCTGTTCTTCACACTACGTGCGCACACCTTGAGAAGAATGTCTCCTATTTGATCATTATGTTATATACGTATATATATATATATGTGTATAATATGTAAAAGCTATATGCTTTTCCTTCGTTATTCTCGATGCTTTTGAACTAAATGTTCAGACAAGTTCATTCATTATACTATGTAAATGCAAGTCGTTTAATATAAAATATAGCCATTCTTTGTAATAGAAATGATACTATGCATAATTAACGAACGCGATTAGAATTATAACATGATTTTGTATGATTGTAACGTTGTTAACCTAATCACTTATGTCAATTTCTATGATAAAATATATATTTATAATTCTAATGAATTTAGTTTTAATGAACTGGCGTTTATTTGAAGTTATTTTAGTGGTAAGGTTCAGTGTATTAGTAGATGCTAATTATCGGGTTTTAATTGAGTAAGCTTCAATAATGGTTGAAACTATGTTATATATAATAACTTTTTTAGTTACACAATTGTTTTTAAATGAAATTGTGAATCTATTAAAGTATATTCTGTTTTCTTATGCTGCTTGCAAAGAATAATAACCAACAAAACCAATACACACTTGTTTTTCTTTTTAATAATACTAGCTATACAACCTGTGTTGATTAAAACTTATTTTCAATTTCAAGTAGGAGACTTATAAGGTGCCAAATTGTTATTGAATCGTGAAGCAATCACTGATTAAATTAAATTGTTGTTTAAAAACCGTTTTTCACGTGTGCTAACGAATATTACAAATTAAAATTCTAGTATGTATGTAGGGTAAACAAAACTTATATTATAACATACAGTAGAAGTCATTTTAGCCGTCGTGTACATATACAGAGGTTTAAGGACATCAATGAAATATAAGTAGTTTTTCAGAATTCGTCTATCCCTTTAAACGTAATTGACGTATTTATTAATTAATATAGGGTTTCAATACACATGATTATTGTGTGTTTACATTACACTCGAAGATTCCGCATTGAGCACACAAGATTTACGATGCTGTGCAAAAACTTATGTCACTAAAGCACGCCTATAAGGAAGAATGGCCAACAAACGCAATTTAACGCTAATAAATAACTGATTAATATCTCTCGGTCAATTAGTACTGATTAACCGCATTTTTATTCACGGGGTATGAACTTAACACTTCTCGAATCGTATCGAGTTAGGCCTTGTTCTTACGGTACCTTTCTGTTATTACCGCGATTGTAATACTGTGTGCATTAATAGTTTAATATGATTATAGTCTATGTTTTCTACTGATAAATTCTATTGATCATTTAAGTGTAGGTGTTGTTCTTGATATGTTTAGTGGAAACCCTGATATAATAGTGACAAGCTTGTAGTTCTTAATATATCAAATCGGTAGTTGGAGTTAAAAATTAATTTTGTTTAAAATAATTTATGAAATTCCAAGATAGCACGAAAAAGCTAAATATAAATTCCATTAAAATTGAAGACGAAAACACACCAATAAATGCAATACTATGTGCACATACGAGTACACTACAAAAAATAAAGTTATTAATAAGTTCGTTAATAGTGCTCTTGTCAGATCAAAATATTTTAGGCACTGTAAGAAGCTAACTTTACACCTCATAGGTCAATATCGAAATCTTTTGTTTCTCTAATGGCTCTTTTAAACTTTATTGAATTGATTTGTTCATTCGGATAGATGACTTTATCATAATTATTGCAAAGATAAAATAGTTGTAATTGAACAAGCAAATACTATAAGAAAGATTTATAAGATATTAACTTTATTGATCTTAATACTGACATTCGGGTTCAGTTTCGTATGAAAGGGTAATTATTACATAAGGATAATTAAGCATACATCCTTTTTTCTGTTTGATTTTTGAATGGATGGTTCGGAATAGCTGCCAACTATCTAATTTTCCGGACTGTCGCAAGAGGTAATTAAGACCTAAGTGGTTATTGTATTTCATTGGACTAAGGGCTAGCTACAAACTATTTTTTCTATATTAGTGCAATCGCAAAAACGTCGTTAGTTATGCAAAAACCAAAAAATAAGGATTCAACAAGTCCCTGTTCTCTTCAAGAAGGAATTAACGACGTATGTATACGTCCTCTAAATAAGAAGTAAATATTTTCGTCCACAAAGAATCTCCAATCACCGTACATCACCAATGACTATATAATCATCAAACTGGTCAGCACAAGCTGTCTTTATCATTCATCAAGAAAAGCAATTAAGCCGGACAGAGACAGGTTTATTACGGTGATCGCAGTTGTGAAGGTTTGATTCATGACATCACTGTGTCGATTGAAGATATTAATCACATTCGGTTATGTGTATTTACAGGTGGATTTGTTTATATGAGAATAGTCAGGGTCGTAAATAGAGTGATAAATAGTCTTAAAAGTTCCATAATAGACTAAGGGACTAGGGGTCAATGGAATCTATTAGGCAATGGGATGGTAACCTGTCACACATGTTCTATGTAACATCACAACCCCAATATCAGGCTAAATAGTTATCTAGAGTATATTTTCATGTATCCAAGGTTCTGTCCGTCCCGAAAAGGATTACAGGACGTGAATGAATAGTATTTATAGGAGGATTTGTTTTGTTGTGGTTACAAGTACCTATTACCGCCGAGTATGTATAAGGAGGTGTATAAGTGTCAATGAAAGGTAAGTGATCTGTCAGGATCGGGACAAATGGGGAGCCGTGATCTCTACAGGGACTCAGTATGTATGTCGCCAGTAGGCATTTCATTTGCATTTACAGTCACGTCCTTTTATCACTAGGGTGGACAAAACCTCGGAGAGACGATAATATCTCCTAGATCACTTTATAACATAAATTTTTGTGTTGGGCTATCTACCTGACCGGACCTGACCAAAACACACAATCTGCTACGTTTGATGCTTACTGACTGGACGAAAATAGGATAAAGTTCCCATATCCGCAAATGCGGAGATACATACGCGAACCTCCAACTATCCCCAAGGTCGTAGGTAGAGATCCCGCCACATAAATTGGCAGTAGCCAAACTTGGAACTAAATTTGACGTTTCCGCCATTGCGTGTTATTTTGTATGAAAGGTAAATTTAGTATTACCAGCTTTGTGTTTTTTGCCCACTCTTTGTAATTTTTATGTTTGTTAAGGGTGATTATAATAAATTGATTTCCGGAGTTTCTTGTTAGTTCTTCTCCAAGCTAGGGTCTCCGCTGATCTAGCCTCGGTAAAAAATATGTAAAGAAAATGCTCAGTGTCATGTTTGAAATAATAGTTTTAAGAGATTCGCGATTTATACTCATGATATAAGATATAAGGGTGTGTATAAGATTGATTGCAGCTGTGGGAAATCCTACGTCGGACAGACTAAACGGTCTATTGCGGACAGAGTGAAGGAACACATAATATATGTAATATTTAATATGAAGGATAAGTCCCGTTAATTATTAATCATGTTTGAAATAGTTTAATAAACATATTTTGACTTTGATATATTAATTTGTTTTATTTGAGTTTATAGCTCTGCAACCAAAGACCGTTACAAATGAAACCTATAATGTATCGAGCCGTATGGCACAGTGAGTGCTAGTTTTGGCGTGTTTACTGGTAACACTGAATTACGCGACTGTGGCGACGCCCCAACTGCCAATTTATATGGCGGGATCTATATATATATTATGTTCTGTGTAACTTGAAATGTCAGTCAATTTCATGACACTAATGCAAGCATTGACTGACCACAAAGATCAATCAGTCAATACTGATTATCTGGTTCAATGATGATCTCTTGTACAGAATATTTAAATGCAAAGGTCTTGGGTTCTTACCCTTTTCATAACATGTCCGCAAAAGCTCATTAAACAGGCGCAGTCGTGTTAATAAGAAATTAATTGGGTAATTGCCTAGTAATCAGTCATTATTACTCCACTTTCATGCCATAGTAGCTCGATAATTATGGGTAATGATTATTCTCAGATTGTATATATCACCAAAATGATAAAGAGACTTATTTCTAAACTACCTATTGGTCCAAACTAGTTGTAACTGCAAAATGGATAGATTCAACATGCTTTTGTGTGTTGAGTCACATATATGTCCATTTAAAATATTAATTTAATTAGAGCTTGTATACGGCGACACGACTTACCACATTAAGTACTGACTATCTGGTCAACACGTGGGTTCGTGATAGCCCAAGAAGTACTAGCTCTGCAATAGCGGATATGGAGACCAGAACCTCTGCTTACCCCGCAAGGGTTAATGGTCTTTAGTACTTAACTATAGTTACATATACATAAAAGAGATGAGAAAATATCCAATAAATCAAACGAGAACACGAAGATTGACACATAAACAGGACGACGCGAATAAAGCAGTGCAAAAAAACTAGTTGCGTAAATGTGAAGGCTTTACGATATTTCGCTTAAAACACTTCCTGACACCGGCTGCAGGTCCATGGTAACACAATCTTGAAATACTGACTATATCCGCTGAGTTATGGGCGATTTTGATGTGCTGGTATTTAGCGAGGAAAACCCACTTCCTTTACTATAGTTAAGTGCTATTTTGGTCATTCGTAAAGTTACATACATGTACTTATGGATATGTAAAATAAGGTATTCAACGTTGTGTTAACTCTATTATATAAATACTCTCCTATGTAGTTTCATTATTGTGTCTACGAAGATCTATCCACTTCGAAAAGGATAAAAGTACGTAAATATATTTGTTTGTAAAAAAATAATACTATAATGTAATATGGATTTATGATATATGTAACTTATTTCTTAGTCTTCACTAAAACGCCAAGCAGATTGGCAGATACTCAGATTCTAGTCAAATCATAGACGTACCTCCGGGACATGTATGATATGTAACAAAGAAATAGCTAAGACCCGTTGCCAATAATACAACATTGAGTCAGTTTAGAACACCAGTTGTATGTTGATCACTAAAGTGAAGCTAGGTTAGGCTAGGAAGTACATATCTGGATGGATGACCACTTTTCTCTGAGATAAGTGTATACAAAGGTAAATAGTAGTCTTCAATGGTAGATCAAAAAAGAATATAGAGCTAACAGAAATATAATATTAAGAAATAGAATAAAATATCCTTTAGAGCATTGAATTACGTAACATTCACGCCTCTGGATACCCCAAATGTATACGGTCGTAAAGCGCATGTAAATGCATCGGGCATAATTGACCGAAAGTATCAATAAGCGTTGTTCACGACTTCTCACCTCAAAAGGATGTACAAGGTCCGAGGTAAGTTATCTTTAAGATAAGTGTATTAAGTTTGTAATCTTGTTCTAGTCTGACCTGGGGAACAACTATCTACCTTTCTGCTAGGCATATACGTTATTTAGGATGATTTTTCTTGTTCCTTTTGTTTTGAGTAAGACGAAATAAGAAAAATCTTACAAATTTTAAGATACATTAACGTCCTTTATCCCTTTTAAAGTGGAAAGATAACTCGAAGACACTATAAAATCTCCCAGGTTAGCTTGATTATGGTAATTGTGATATCATATGGAACAACGGTCACAAGGTACTAGCACATCGCCAAATAGATTACATTTACCAATTTGAAATCATGAATTTTACCTCCGCAAACTGTATTCCCAAAGTTGCATTTTAAGAAACATATATTTAGGAAAATTTGCAACATTTTTGGATTGTATATTTAGAATAATATTAATGTCTTTTTTAAATACATTCATGTTAAACGTACAGTGGTAGGTCATAGTACAACAATATACATAAAATAACGCGAGCCTTTGATTTCGACGAAAGGATCACCAGGACCTATAACAATTAAAATGTCGCCCCTCTATGATAATAATTTACATGAGGTTACCATAACATTTAAACCACAGTAATTATATTTATAAGGAAACACCAGTTTTTTTAACAAGTTTTATTTCAGAACACTTAAATCATAGAATAAAAATCGATTCATATTTCTAACTAGATGCGTACTACCTAATAACTAAAACCTACACTTACACTACAAATTTAATTACATTCGCATATGTCAATCAACAAACTTGAAGTTATTAATCCGATATGACTTTAAAACAACAGAAAAAAAAAAATTCAACAAAGAAAAGATCCGCCATTAAAAAACAAATGACAGTGTGGCGTCATGGGCACATGCTCTGTTTCGGCGCGACTTCTCGGGCGTCCGCAGCAAAGAGGTTTGCTATGAATGGCGCGGGGTCCCAATAACTTTCACGCACAACGCAGGCCTCCGCCCCGCGAGCCGCCAACTATATAAGCCAGTTCCTACCCCAGCTACGGTCAGACGCAAGTAGCACTCCAAACATAGCGAGTCCTGGAAGATACGGTCTTCCAGCAGCGCTATACAACCTATTTTTAAAAGCTATTCAACCTTTTTCCGTTACCTCTTTTCTTTCTTTCTTTGAAACGTGTTAACACTACTTTCAAGATGAAAATTATGGTAAGTTACTTTTTTCTTATTGTTATTTTACTTATAACAAAAGTATAAGCACTACGACTCTTAACCCTTTTGGGGTAGGCAGTAGCCTGGATTACTACAATTGCATATTTAAGCGCTTGTAGATCATGCACCAGATGGGCATTAACAAGCATGATTATTTAGTTTTAAGAATTATTATTATTTATTTATTGAACGACAAATATTTTATAGTTAATTTCTGTACTTATACCAATAATCAGTAACTTCTTTATTCTAGTCACAGTATAACATGCAATATATTTTCATAGTTCGCGTTTTACGTAACAATCAGGCTATGACACCGATCAAAGTCGTAAATCTTTACAAAAAAGCAATTTTGCATACTCACAACATTCCTTGCCAAACGGCGCATGACTTAGATTTCAAGTATTTTGTACTTACGACACGTTACAACGTAGATTTATATCTAGCTGGTGATGTATCCAGACTTTATGCAAATACCTAAAGATAAATGGTCCGATTGGACATTGATATCTCTATCTTGTTAGATGTACTAGAATATTTGCATAACGAGAGTATAGTTAAGAGATCAACTGTCACGACGATATGTAGATATCTTTGCACGGAATCGTAGTGATGTAGTGCAGCGTTTGTTAAGGATTTAGGTATGGGATGAAATATTGAAGTTAGTAGAATATATTTAGTTATAGTAATAGTAAGAGTATTTTTTATTTTAAATGAATTGTTTTTTATATGTAGATTAATGAAGTGAGTTCAGATAATGGGATATAAAATAATTCGTAATAGGTTTTAGTTGCATTTGATGCATGAAGACCCTTGTAGTCGTCCTTTCTTCTTACTAATATTTATATGATTTAATATTATAACAATGAAACTGTCAAATTATTATAATATTAAAATGATCACGACTTTTTAAATGATTTATACATTGATACAATACACCCCTATTCTCCATAATAGATCGTAAAAATAGATAGCAAAAGAGTGCAGCAAGAGGATTTTAATCAAAACAACTCTTATGAAACAAATAAGTGATTACCGCAAAATTAGATTGTTCGATTGAACGTGCAAAAGGTCGACTTTAAACAATAAGCTATTTGGCAACTTAACAACAGAATTGCTGAAAGTACAATTTCACCAATAACAACAAATTACCTCGATAAAGGTCTTAGAAAGATACCTTAGGGTCCTAGTTAGGTTGTGCAAGAACCTAACCACTGACCAGTTGACTGTGATAAATGTTGAGTAGGTGATAAAAAGTGGCTGTTGCCTTTTTATTCTTAAGAGAAATTATGAAAGACATTAAAAATAGTTCAATGTTAAAAGTTATACTTACTTACTGGTCTATTTGTAGGGTAAAATTATTCCATATTAATTAGTCACGTCTAATTTTGTTTTATTACTCTTATTTGTAACTATTAATTTCTCTTTCAATTATAAATGCAAATCAGAACAAATTAAATGTAATTACAAAATCTTACCGCCAAAATTTCCTCACGTGTCAATCTCGTGACTACTTTTTTGGAGCGCACGGGACTTAGATACTCAAGTGCATTATGCCACGGTTAATTAAAAAACAGTTGTGACAGGCAGTTGGCTGCAATTATGAACAAAACTGGATCCGTTGCAATGTTACCCTAGAAACTATAATTATGCACTATTGCTAACCTGGGCCTTCGATTGTAATGACAGATTTAGACCAATGAGGACACAGATTTTACAATAACGTACGCTTTACTACCGATTACAATAGGGATTAGCACAAAATTATTTCAATGTGTGCTTTTACAACACTATTGTTTCAGCTAACATTATGTAGATTTAATTAGATATGTCATGAATCAATTAAATCAATAATTATTAGTCATGGTGTTTCCTCTACACTTTTTAAGTTCCTTGCATCACCATTATAATAAAAAAAACTAAATCGATAAAAGATCAACATGGCGCCTACACTAAAAGAAGGTTATTTAAACGAAATAAATTGTCTAGTTATCGATTTAATTTCCGATAACCTTACCATTTTCCATTGGGCAACAAATTGATAAAGAATCAGAAAATTACACCTTAGACTCAGTAGGTATCTAGACCAAAATGTGCCTAGGCATTACGTAATGTAACAAATGCGTGAATAACGACTGGTTCAGGTTGACTAATAGGCTAATAGGCTGTGATCGATGGTTGGGTGTTAGAGAGTTATTTTTATCTCCTATTCTATTAGGTTTGAAAGAAGAGTTAGTTAAATTGGGGTATGATTTATTTATTTTTTATCTAAATGATTCATATTACTTGTGTAAAAGAACTAGATTTTATAGAGTTGGATGGTAGGATAAGAAAAGAAGATCACGACAAATACGATGATTAGATGATCATGCATGAAAATGTTGATTGTTGTAACATTGTCAAGCATGAATATTTAGAATTGTTCAAGACAATATGGTTCTTATTAGTAAAACCCTAGTTCTAATGTACATTTGTAGGTCAGGAAATGGAAAAAATATGAAAGAGATCATTAATTCTTCATCTATTCCTCAATCTAGGGACAAGCATGATTGTTAGATCTATTTAATGAGTATCGAGTGTTACCTTTTTGTAATTCCATAGACAAAACCTTCTAATCGATATACGTCTGACAAAGATGCATCTACACGTTTTATCAGATAGGAAACAGAGCGTAAATAACGATCAAATGAATATACTAATATGTAACGGTACTAGCATTTCTATTGTGATGAAACATCTCTTTCTCTTACGCAAGTGATGCAAGTTAACGGATGATTGTTCGGATAAACAAAGCATTGACCGATGAAAAATGATAAGTTTAAATTAAGTGGCTGTATTGTTTCAAGATTGGTAATGTAGTACGAAGTTTAGCTTTTTTTATTTAGTCACGCGATGATGATAGAGCTTTGAATGTGATGATTGTGTTATCGTAAAATGGTTTATTAATAGATCGGTTATATTATGTTACGACACTAAGTTAGGAAATAATAAACTAAAGTACCTACATAATATCACATATTTTTTTATAGGATTTTTTATAGTGACTGTATTTAGATCATTTAACTTAAATTCAAATTATGAGATACATATTTTAAAAAGGTTGTAAAGGCGTCAAATGGAATACAGAGGAACTATTAATAACCCACAACCTAATACGAACAGATAAGGTTAAGTCATATATACGGACATCCGTAATCAAAAAAATATTAATGATTCATAGTTGGTTTCGTAATATTTATTTAAAACATATAAAAAAGATGTATTGAACATATACTTTCCCTATTAGAATATGACCTTGTTCCATTATGCCCTTGAAATAGTGTCTATGTCATTTCAACTTTCAATGGCATTGCGTGTACGCATTCTGCCACAATGCGACCTGCATGTGCAAACCTTTGTGCTCTGATAAGCCTGCGCTATGTTCAATTAATTAAAAGGACCTTAACCGCATAATTGTCGTAAATATTGCTGATTCTAGCTGATGCAACATTACTACATGATGGCTGCTATTTTATGATTCGGTAATGGAATGGGTTAACCGCTACGTAGAGGTTACGATTTCAATTCCCGGTGAAACACAAGTTTGGAATGTATCTACTAATAAGTTCTTCCAATGTTCTTATTCTTATTAAACCGTATAAGATATCAACATCTTCAATAAGTGACAGGGCCCACCTACAAAACTAGGAGATTTCAGACAGTATGGCAACTATTTCCAAATAATTATTTTTTTCCCTAAATATTCCCATCGACAAGCTAATATTACCATTATGATTGCTTTGTTGCTGTAACCATTGCTTTTAACATTATGGACCTACAAATATGTACCCTTAAAAACTTAAATAGACTTAATCGTTTAGATCAATCTGTGTACACTTCTAACAGTCCTTCTATATAATCTAACGCCATTATGGTCCAAGCATCCCCTGCTGAGTCACTTCCACCCACCGTGGCTGTTCACCTCGCCGTTCACCGGCATTCCTCAGACAAGGGCAGTAGCCCACGCCGGCCCTCCATTTTGATTCACTTGGCGCCAAACTGACCACAAGATGGCGTCGCTGACAAGGAAGTTATATGAATATTTTAATGAATTAATTAGTGATTGGAGTTGCGTGTGAAAGGGAGGTACACTAGATACGTAAATGTGTCTCAAAATACGAAGAAATTGATAAATTAAATAATTTCTAAGGACTGAACTTCATCTTAGACTATTAAGGAAAGTTTTTCAATCAATTTTCAATGAAAAAGTTCAATGAAATATAGATTCGAAAACAGTTTGTCAGCCATCCAAATTCTCATTCAGCGTTCCTTAACTTGTAATCAAACGCATAGAGTTTCAATGCAAATGTTATAAGTTATTATTATACATGATACAAGATAACCATATTTCATATCTATGGAATTCCGAGTAACTTATCAAAATAGGTTCCATGGGACTCAACCTTTGCCCTTTACCAGCCTGTAATTATAATCGGACAAACAAATTATTGCCTTCAGACCACCAGTTTTGTATCTTGTGACAGCTCACTTGGTCATAACTATCGTAATAATAGGCCTAGTCTATGGTATGCTGCATTCATAGATAAAATTCACCAGTATCGAATACTGTTGGAATTACTAATTCAGCTCAGTGTAAATCGCAGTAAAGTTCGTGTTTATTGAATTAATTCGGCGTAATGTTAAATTCGCAATATGAAATTGACTTTTAGGGCTTTTTATTATCAGTGTGGGTGGTTTTAGGTATATTAGTTTGATTACCTTTTTCCCGTGCTTGTTTGTAAGAAGCTTAAGTTGCGAAATGTCATTAATATTCAACAACAATGTCATTACAACCTCTATAGTACATGACATTAAAAATGGCAGGGAAGATACCTCATACCTACATGTTGTCTTAGTTCTGTCTACCCCGAAATGAATAAAAGGAAGGAAAATGTGTATGTTTACATAGATGAGGTTTTCATAACTTATTAATAACATGAATTGAGTCGACAGAAGTCAATTAAAACATATTTCTAAGTCACGTACACAAGAATTCCAAATTCAATCATATTTTATATGCATCAATGCTCTACTTAACTGGGGTTTACATTTACACGAATCAAAATGCCATTCACAAGTCCGGTGTCGTATAATTTCAAGTAATTATAGCAAAACATTATGTGCGACATTGCCTAATGATTAATCACTGGTATTAGAATCGAATATCTATGTAAAAATATCTAGGAATTAATAGTTACTCGTTCAAGTACGAGCAAACAGGGTTTTGTAAATATAGTACTTAGAGGAACCTAAAAATAAATCTAGATTTGAAGGTTGGGTTTTAAATGCCAACTAGATTGATTTATATTACTCTAAGTAGTCATGTTTTTTGTCTTTAGTATTATTTATTGTTCTTGGCATTACAATCCTCAATTATATACTATACTTATATTACAACGAAATTTAAATAGTATTATTCGAAGATTAATATTAAACTCTACTGTCATATAAATAAATATAATTACTTACATTATAATAACCAAAATGACAAAATAATCTTCTTTAACTGAATGTCGCGAAAATTCAAAAACTGAGCTATTAGAAACCGTATTCTTAGTAAGAAGATATTATTATTAATTAATGATAATAATGCGCTTTTCATTGAATTGAATGAGATCAAAAACTACGTTTTCAAGACACGCAATATTTTCATGTAATATCAACGAAAATCTACATTTATATACAAAAAAATCAACACAAAATTTTTACCTCCATCCCAAATGAATTTGACAGATAAAACTTTTCTTTATTTTAACGCTTGACCAAAACTTCACGCCATTCAGCCAGACCATTTCCTGATCCAAATTACTTGCGAAAGGGTAACCAAACCAGTATGTATGTGTCACATACCAAGTGCTTCCTGCTGCCTAACCTTGGTTAATGGCCTTCAGACCTTGGCACATTCACTTGGTCTGGGCGCTTTTGTCTTTGGCTCGAGTTATAAGATGTAGCGAATAAACATATCAGGGTTAAAATGTACGTGTAATATAACGCTTACCTGTTCGTAAGATAAACAGAAATATTTACCATATGCTATAACTATATGCAATTTCGATTTAATTATTCATAGTAATTGCTATGTTGCATCTTTTGCAAGATACTATACTCCGAATATACAAGAGAGATCAAGAGAGACTATTTACAAAACATATTATAGTCTAATTTATGTCATCATCAAATATATCTCTCAAAATCAATTACGTATATTTTAATAAATATTTCGTACAAAATGAAATACAAAAACAAATCCTATTATTCCGCCATTTCTTTGACACTTGGGCCAAACACCAAATCACTTTCAATTGTTAAGCACGCTCTATCACAAGACAAATGACAATCGCAACTTTTGAATCTATTAATATCATGCTGTGACAATATTAGCGTGTCATAAGTCTCAAAATTCAATTGGTTACTATTCAATATTTAGTATTGAAATGTATAATATCATATTATTTGTGGTTTAGTAACTTTAGGTAGGTATACCAATTAATTAAGAGTTGAATTTGCAAATATAATATACTTCCTCTTACATCGGATGTATTAATAAACGATTACTTGAGTTAATACATACAAATAATGTGTTAACGTCATTAAATCCCTTAGGGGTAGATAGATCCTCGGACACATACTATCTCACACTAAAGCTGAGAAGAAATACAGCTAGTTAGTATTCTATTTACATTGTATACTAACATAATAAATATTATAAGTTACATAAAACTACAAGATAATATAGTGATAAAAACAATTTAATCTATTTATGATTTGTTGTGATTGTTGTTTGATTAGTAACCCGCTGGGTTACCATGCTAAAATTTGCTTAATAGAAATACGATCAAAGGCATCTAATAAATACTGGCAACATTTATAAGTAGGTCTTTCATGCTGAGTTTATAACAAGACATTGTTTGATTGATAAGGACATTATGTCAGTAAATATTTTTAGCTTACCTATTGCTATTAACAAGGTTTCGATTATTGGGTTAGAATATATAGATCATGCAACTATAAAGATATAAAATAAATAATAAGTTTTCACTATTGTCTAATTATGCGTGTTTTCGCAACATACCTAGGTTTTTTCAAAACCCCGAAATATAAAATCATCCTGCCACATATACATGTATTATAGTCTTTATTTTTTAATTATTTATTAGTCTTATACTTTATTTATCAATATAGACGTCAAGCATTACTATTAGGAATTGAATGGAGGTTATTGAAGATATTCCATTTCTTATTTAAACAAAAAATAATGCATTAAACCTTTACCATATATGTTTAGTTCTTTTACAATACCTCTTTTCCGTTTAGTGGTTCTAAGTTAATAAATATATATATATATATATATATATATATATATATATATATATATTTAAGCCTTTACTTTCCTAACGGGATATATAGACACCATCGAAATATCAATTCATTTATATATGTAACTAACTACCCATCGTAATACTTTATTTAGAGTCTACATATAACAGTTATTCTTACAAAGCGATGATTATTAGTAAAGGAATCTAGTGCTTATAATATTAGAAAACAATCGGTGTCAGGGCCTGTGGTCAGTCTGGTTTAAGACCTAGGTACTAGTGCTCTAGTTAGGTCATCTAGTTAACATAATTGTTAGGACCTATTACTTAGTTGTTGAGGTAAAATTGAGATTAATATATTTCTAAGGTGATCAATTGCACCAATTAATAGTGTCGCATGGTTAATGAGGAACTTTTCAACAATATTCTATTTTAAGTACATAAAACACTGAAAGCTAAACTAAAATTTATCAATAAGTAAGTAAGATAACTTTATTATATAAAAACTTACGCGATAAGTCCCGTTTAGTTATTAATCATGAGTATAAATCACGAATCTTTTAAAACTATAATTTATCAGTAAGGTTTCTGTGCAGACCAAATCGAATTAAAGGTTTTTAAGGTTATGTTGTAATATGTGTAATAAGTGTCAAGAAAGTTAACATAATGTTATATTAAATTTGATTAACTATTACCGTGTGCTCTAGGACTCTACCTAAGACCCCTGTTCCGCAGATATCATTAATAAATAGTATTAGTATTATTTAAAGTAGTAGTTATGTAAAAAATATTAATATTTGTTGTTCCAAGCTTGCTAAATATCCTACCATGATGGCGAAACCTATTCGGATTTATGACACTAAAGTCATGTAATCGTTACAGCCTTAGAGCAGCAGTAAACTGATTTCTAATGAAGTTTAACAAGGCTTATTGAGTTTATGAAGTGTTCGTTCAGAATTTCTCAATCACGAGGCGCATAAATCAGAGCCAAGTGGATAATCCCGCAGGTACCTACTGCGGCGACGAGAATGCATATTTCATTTCATTATAAATGCAAACACGTCGGACACAAATCCCTTCTGAGGAATTAAGCCCATTAGTTACATTGTCAATTCATAACTCTCGGATATTTAGTAGGCAGCTCTGTGCAAATATCGGCTAAAATAAGTAATCATGCAAATCGGAGGCCACAAACTATCTGGCCAGACCTTATCGCCACAATCTCATAGATAACATAATTTTATTTCGATCGATAATGTCTGTGCTGAAATATTACCATAATTAAGCATCATTGCGGGCAACAAATTAAGTCTTTGTGGGCAGCGCGCCGCTAAGCTCCTATCGTGAATAATGGTATGCGCCTGCAATTATTTGTGGGCTAAGATCTGTCACGGGCTGCACGTGACACCGGCCCTCGCAGCGATTTCAAAAGGCCTAAATTAACTATTCATCGCGACCATAAAGCATGCGAAAGCAATCTGCACCTGACTGCGGCGAGGCTTATCTGCGCCCAGACGCAGCCACTGCGAGCGGCAATGGCTGCTGGTTTCTAATGACAGGCCGCCACGCGCCGCTCCAATTAAACGAATCGCCAATCGGCTGAATATTATCGCCGCTAATAGAGGATATGCATAACGCAACGGCCATTAGGCAACCGCCCCACAATGGCCGATAACTATCGCCCGTTGTCGCAGTACTCTGAGCTAACCGTGCTTATGATTATGCGTTTTGTCCGCAGGTTGTAGCTGCTTGCTTGGCGCTCGCGTGCGGCGCTCAGGCCTCGGGCTGGGCGGGTCCCCCGGCCAACATCGCCCTCTCGCAGGACGGACGCAACATCCTCGACACCCCCGAGGTGGCACAGGCGCGCGCCGCTCACCTGGCGGCCCTGCAGCAGGCGTCCCAGAACAACCCCAACCCCCAGGACGACGGCTCCTACGACCCCCGCTGGGACAACGAGGAGTACTGGCAGCAGGCTGAGCAGCCCAAGTGGAACGCCGCCCCTGCGCGATCATGGAACCCTGCTCCCGCCGCGCCCCAGTGGAACTCTGCCCCCGCTGCTCCCCAATGGAACGCTGCCCCCGCGGCCCCCGCCTGGAACCACGCCCCCGCCGCCCCTGCCTGGAATGCCGCCCCAGCTGCTCCCGCCTGGAACGCCGGCGCCCCCGCCCCAGTGGCCGAGACTCCTGAGGTAGCCGCCGCCCGTGCCTCTCACCTGGCCGCCCTGGCCGCCGCCTCCAAGAACGCCGCCCCCGCCCCAGCTCACCAGCAATGGAACGCACCCGCCCACAACCAGTGGTCCGCCCCCGCCCCTCAGCAGTGGAACGCCCCTGCCCCACAATGGAACGGCGCCCCCTCATGGCAGGCGGCCCCCGCGCATCAAGCTGCTAGCGTGAGGCTGTCCCACGATGGCACCCAAGTGCTGGACACCCCCGAAGTGGCCGCCGCCCGCGCCGCGCACTTGGCCGCCCACGCGCAGGCCGCCCAGGGAGCCCCCGCCCACCCCCAGCAGCAGCGCTGGTAGATCCTCCCCTTCTCCTCTCCTCCGCCCATAGTCAGGCTGTCGGCCGTGGCGTGCGATCCTGGCGATCGCATCCGCTTCTACGGCCGCCCGCGTCACTCCTGATCTCTTCGTTTAGGTTTTGAAAGTGCAAGTGCGTCAGCATGCTTCCTTCTTCCCGATATTTCAAACTTTCCCTTATTTGCCAACTTTTCTCTGTACATTTGAACATTTCTTTACGATAAAAATGATAATATTTTGTACATAATTTGTATGTATTTTTAAAACGTGATAATGAAAGATATTATAATTGTAATAAGAAAATATATTAATACGCTGTTTTATTGCACCTTAGCCCTGTTATCTAAATGCCATCGTAGGGCATAGGGCACACATTGTACCCCTATCTGGCCACTGATCGACCATTTGAATGATCGCCTATGTATTGACACGTGTTAATGAACATTCGCCTGCAATTAGAACAAAACAAATACAATTTGTTACATCAACAAACCGCCAACATAGCCTGGAATATTACTCATAAGTCTACATAATTCAGATTGATTAAAAGATATTTTTATTGATGAGAGGACAAGCAGTATTTCAAAAGTATGTGAATCACATCGAAGTGTATTCCTATAAAAATTGGTAATTGGTTTTATTTAGGAACATATTGTTCAAGCATCTGCGAAACTCTCCATCTACATAATTATATTACAAACCACTTTTGTGGGATAATCTGTGCCGACACAAAAAGATACGCTACACAAAATGTGATACAGTCAACCGAATACATATTAAACATATTGTTATTGCCTAAGTTTTCAGTCAGTGTACAGAGAATAAGAAAGACGTATATCAGTTTTATAATGATTTATTCTCACATACAGTCTTATTGCAGTTCCCTTAAACAAAATCTTCTGATTTCTTGTATTTGTAGAGTTACTAAGAGACATACTAATCATCGCTCACATTACCTTTTCCCTATTGCAACTAAAAATCTTCACTCCAAACCACCAACATTTCCTTTAAATTAATAACTAACGGGACTTATCGCGTAAGGTTTAAATAATAAAGTTACCTTTATTAACCCTACGTTTCGGCTTCGTTGCAGCAGCCATTATTATTTTAGACAACTTTATTATTTAAAAAGTACGTGATAAATCCCGTTAGTTATTAATCATGAGTATAAATCGCAAATTTCTTAAAACTATAATTTCCTTTAAATAAAACATAATAAACCACGATTACATAACATCAGTGATACAAACATTACCACTGTAACCCTTAATGTGTAACACCTACACAAAATCGGGAACTAATTAAAACCCCAATGATTCATAGACCATAGTGTCTGGCAAGCTCAAATTAAACGTGTAACTTACACATAATGTATGACAAACCCAACTGTAACGAGCTCTTAAACAATTATCATAACTCAGTCATTGAACAGAAACGCATGATTTAGCAATTTGTCCAATTCAATAAACAAACATTCTGAAATAGGGTGATTGGGTATCAAATTAATCATTTTAAGGCAAAGCAAAGCTTGAAAAGTTTTATCACGTTTTAGGTTAAGTTTGGTATTAGCTTACAATAATATGCCAAATCTATCCTATTAAAACTAGTCTATCAAAATTTTAATATATTATTACAGCTGACATTCTATTTAGATTTTCTTTGTTTCATTTCTTAAAAAAACTCGGATACAAAATATCTAACATACTCACACAATTATAATAACGTTTTCTCACTATTAAAATGGTTTAATTTTTTTTTATTGTGAGTTGTATGTATTGGAACTATTTCTGAATAATTCCCTTTGTTTACGTCTAAAACACTAAAAGAGTAAAGATTTTCTTCGGTATTATCGATGTATAAATAAGTATGTGTATAAAAATATGTACTATTGAAGCTTACAACAGGCTACATTTAACAAAAGAATAAAATACTCAAAGCTCACTTTACTCTAGAATACCTCGATACCTAGTTCTCTAGTCTTTTTCCTCAAAAAGAACCATTCATCAACTGTAAAGTAATCATTGAAACCTTATATTAGGTTAAAGATTGGTCAATAGTTGAGGGTGTCTTGAAATCAGAATAATCGGCTCCCTTAATTGAAGGTTTGCACGTTATTTATGAGTTCCATACTGATCTAGATGCAAACATAGGCTTTACGATGAATTAGTAATGTCCCGTGCTAGCTGGGACGTAATAAGAATGCTAACTAGCTGCCATTCTGCCCGGCATGTAAGAGTCGACTAAAGGTACTAGGGGTCACTGGAATCTATTGGGTGCTGAGCTAGCAACCTGTCAGCAATGTTCCATTATGATATCACAACCTTCATATACATGGTAAAAAGTGACCAAGAATGAATGTATCATATTTACATATCTCCAAGGTTTTTTCCATCCCGAAAGGGATTAAAAGACGTTAATTTATATGTCTGTTATGCTGTAACATGATAGTACTCGTCACGACTGTTAGCCTTTTTGGGTGTGACAGAGGTGCGTTGGTCAAAAACCACATTACACTATAATTATTTATGTAATACAATGTAACCGTAAAATATAAAAATGTTAGTGAGTCTATCGGCATTCATAGATACTTTTACCTATCCACAAAAAACATAGAGAGAAAACCTATCTCTTCAACCTATTTCCTTAACGAAATGAACAACACACGATCACGGCAACCCATCCAAGCACTGGTCATGCCCAGAAAAGCCTGTTCGGTGATCTAACGAGAACCGATGTGTCGCCAATAGTTTGTTGCTAACAAATTGATGGAATTAGAATCGATACCAAATGGAACAAATGTACATCATATATTTGAGAGCTTGATCTTATTTTTCTATATCATAGGAAAATAATCAATCATTACAATACACCAACTTCTACCACTTACATCCTTTAAACCCTTTTGGAGTGGACAAAACCTTAGATACATAATAGGTCTTTATTTCTAGGTCGTTTTTGGTATTAATATGGCAATAATATGCTACAGGTATCGCCTTTAGATTAGTCTACCAAGTCTCTATGATATATCAGGAAAAAAGGCACCTAGTTAGCTTTAAATTTACGTTCCCAAGTAGCTCGGCGTTAGAGTATGATATTGTGTCTTATTTAAGCCACGGTGCCGCAATCCTGTATTTGTACGAAGGGGTCAGGCGACGAATGACAAGAAAACGTGTAATTCGCAGCCAACGGGCGGAGCTGGGGCCATCTATCACCTGATGGTATCGCAACGCAACGGCAGCCAGTACTATCGGACACAGATGGTGAAATAATATATTATTAATAGGAGTAACATTTTAAAAACAAAAAGGCACATGGAGCGAATGGATGAAAGGGTTACGAAAGGAATTTATAAAACCAAAGAAGATTTGACGGGGTAGGCCTTATACTGATCAAATAAAAGTCATCATGAGATCTTAAAGCGGGTGTACGCAGCGTGAAATTAGAAGAGTATGTATGAGAAGGTTAATAGGTGTGATTGAAGCAAGAGATTTGTCAGGATCGTTCCAGGTAGCGATCGATAGTATCTGCTAATTCACTTGAAATTGTTATTGATTAATAACATTTAAAATTTGCTTTTATAGTACGAATTATGTTTCTACCAGTACCAGGGTAAGTAAAGTAAACAGTCGTATTGACGTAATAGGCACCAAATTACTTCGTCGCGTTAGCCGCTGTCAGCACATTGCTTACATTGTCTGTAGCTACTTTAAAAAGTGAAACAGGTTAGTAGTTAAAAAATAAAAAAACACTATTTAAAACTTGCATAAATTTATACAAATGCTTTCACGTCCGTTCATTCTTATTCTGTGGACATAACCTCGGTAATGTATTAGCTAAAGAATAAACCAAAATGAAATGTGGTACATATACTATTACATAAATGGTAAAGATGTCTATGTTTGTCAGGATCGGGACAGATGGGGATCCGTGATCTCTGCCTACCCCTGTACAGGGAATCAGGTGTGATGTCTATGTATGTCTTAATTAATTCTGGGTTAGATTTCCAGTCAGAGCATGCACGTATTTTCTTGTTTCAAAAGTTTAGGTTTTCATCTACTAGTTATTCCATGCTTTCAAGGCTCACCTCTATTTAGCGAAGGACTAGCAATCAGCGCTCAATATTACATATAAAAAAACTGAACTCCGTTATTCATGACTGAAAATACTCATATATTTGAAGATTTTCAAGGTTCTATGCATCCTAAGTGACAAAAGAACGTGAGTCTAGTAAGAATGCAGTTTTATATAATTTTCTTTCAAATTAGCTACTTCGAAATACATATATGGGATACTTAATAAACTTTCTAAATGTATGAACATTATTTGGGCTAGATACCTGGATCAAAATGCAAGTACACCCTTTCAAAGACTTCGGAGTCCGACCTCGCAGGATTATGGATCCAATGAACAAGGTAAGTAAGTTGAAAATTAACTAACAAATACAAATCCGCAAACTTGATAATGAAGTCTTACGATAATATATCAATTTAAAAGAAATAAATAATATCATAGGCTTTTAGTTTTGTTCTTTCGGGCAGAATTGAGGTCTTCTTTTTAAACACCTTTTAAGGCGCCTAATGGACTAGGGGTAAATGGAATCTATAGGCCCATAATAATCAAAATATCACTTCAATATCGGATCAGTAATAGTGTGAAGTTGGTAGTGGATTAGCAAAAGAGACATATTTCGCCATTTTTAAAGCGAAATTTGACAGTTTTGCTGATATTAATGGTGAAATTTGTCATTTTTCGAATCCACTACCAACTTAACACTATTACTGATCTGATATTGAATCGCATATGTACTAAAACGCATTAGTAGACTTGGGCCCATAGAAAAGAATTTCGACTTTTATCAAAAGTACCAAAATATTTAAAAAATGTGTTATTATTGTGTAACCGTCTTTGAAGATAATAGTTTTGATTATTGTTCAAAGGACCGCGACTGGCAGCATGGAAGGATAGATTTCCCACCTTCTTATTACTGGGATGGACAACCGAAACTGAGAAGCCGGAGTGAGGTATAATCTTGATAATAAATATTTATAAAATATCTGGTCAACACGTGGGTTCGAGGTGGCCACAGAATTACTACCTTCGCAATTGCGGAGATGGACACCTGAACCTCTGACTACCTCGCAAGGGTTAATAGTCGTGAACGCGTTTGTAATCTGAAAGTTCTCCGAGATTCTATATAGCCATATAGCGAAAAGGACTGTGTATGTTGTTTGTAAAGATTCAAGTCTTCATGTATTCACTGTATGCCCGAACACTTGTAATACCTTACCCTAAAAGTAGTACCCTTTCTTTGCTAGGACCCTCCCCGGGAAAGAAAGCGGGACCTCCTGTCTTGCGACGAGTCCTCCCGAGCTGATTGCAGAGAATACCTCCTGACCTCCACCCTTCACGGCCTGAGATACATAGGGGAGGGAAAACTCACGTACTGCGAACGGTAACAAACATTATAGTTTTAAGAGATTCGCGATTTGTACTCATGATTAATAATTAACGGGACTTATCGCGTAAGTTTATATATAATAACATTAAACGTCGGGTTAATAAAGGTAATTTTATTATATATAAACTTACGCGATAAGTCCCGTTAATTATTAATCATGGGTAACCAACATTACTCTACACTTACGCGTCACGTACTAGTCTTGTTGAAATAAATGAAATGGACCACGAATCAAATATAAAGAGGACCCGGCGTAAGGAGCGGTCCCCGTTACGCGGTGCAGAGTCCAAATGGCGTGTTTTAATTGGTGCGGAGTCTAAAAATGTGTAGTAGAAAGAAGATACCTAATTTGATTGGCCGATGCCGTGTTTTGATTGGTTGTAATATCTCCCCTCCATCTCGCGTACCTCGTTTCACCCCGCGTAATGCCACGCTAGTTTCCATACAATTAATGCGTAAGGCCCACTCCTCTTATTAATTACTCAATGAGATGGACACCCGGAGCTTAAACTACTGATACTATTAAATAATCGTCATAATGCGTAATAGTACATACACATACATTCACATCGTCTGATCTTTCGGGATGGACAAAACCTTGGAGACGATCATATTTCCATAGGCACTTTTTGGCATGAATATTTAAATTTTGATATTTTATGGAACATTGGTGACAGGTTACTAGCTCATCGCCTAACAGATTTTACTGACTCATGGTCCCTTAGTTGCCTCCTACGACCTGCCGGGAAGAACGGCAGCTTGTGAGCTTTCTTGTTACATCTCAGTTAGCACGGGACATTACTAATTCATCGTAAAGCCTAACCCTAGATCAGTATGGAAGTCATAAATAACGTACAAACCTTCAATTAAAGGAGCCGATTATTCCGATTTCAAGACACCCTCAACTATTGACCAATCTTTTACCTAATATAAGGTTTTAGCCGTCAGCTAGCACAGGACAAAAAAGAAAGTCATCATCACTACATAGTATAAAACAAAGTCGCTTTCTCTGTCCCTATGTCCCTTGGTATGCTTAAATCTTTGAAACTACGCAACGGATTTTGATGCGGTTTTTTTAATAGATAGAGTGATTCAAGAGAAAGGTTTATACGTATAATAACATCCAAGTGCGAAGCCGGAGTGGGTCGCTAGTACATCATAAAATTATATTCTTTACTGTATAATTCCCCTCTTCTTCCTCTAAATACAGGTTCTTCTGGCTCGTAGCCTTCTGTAGCTCGATCGTAGGAGCCGGCTTCTTCATCCTCAACGTCTATGATAAGTGGCAGACCTCCCCCATGATAGTCAGCGTCAACCCTCAGAATGTGGAGCTGAGGGAGCTTCCCTTCCCAGCTATCACCATCTGCAACGTCAACCAGGCGAAGAAATCTGTGGCGCAGCGGTATAAGGATAATAAGTGAGTTTAGGAGATGGTTTCAATAGACTATATGCATAATCGACGGGTAAAACTAAACTACTTATAAACGTACATGTAGTAGGTTATAAGGGAATAGGGCCCTTACTCCACTAATTAACTTTGACAGCCACACAACTGCGTCGCTACTGCGTTACTTTTGCCTCTCGGCTGTAAAAGTGGGACTCTGGTAATATTTTTATTGTCATAGTTATGCTTCAATAGCGAGTCAGTGGCGCTTCAGTGATGCTTCAGTAGCAACTCAAGTATAGAAATGTCAATAGTGGAGCACCAATTTTAAGGCTATTGAATTGACATTGACGGACGTTTGGTTAGTAAAGTAGCTTTTTTTATACTTCAGACGCAGAGGTACTTCAGATGTAGTTCGATAGCGCTTCAGTGGCTAAAATTTGTTAGTAGAGTGCCAAAAGTGTCAAACTACGGCCACTGAAGTATTACAGTATCGATACTGAACTAATATTGTGGCTAAAATGAATTAGTGAAAAAGGGGTAAATTTTGCGTAGAATGGTTTTTTATAACCTAAATGTCACTTACGAATTACACGTATACCAAATAGTGTAATGATTTATGTGATTATATGTATATTATATGTACTTTGACATGTGGACAGACTTAGCTGATTACATTATACCAAAATATCAAATTAACACGGCCCTACACTAAGCCAGTCTCGAACCCAATAATACCGATTCCGCCGGATATCTGCTACCCACGCAGAGTTTATCGCAGCATGATTCGTCTCAGTTACTGTACAGTGGTTTACAATTGCCTCGAACAATAATCGTAGCAAAAGAAACAATCATAAGCTTTTCGAGAAATAGTGCAAATGTAGGATATTTACAGCCGATTGAGTAACTCTTTCCGAAGTAATAATGCTAGTCCTTCGTAAATTGAACTCGATACTTCTATATAACGATAACTTCTTTTCAAATAACAATCTGTAGGTAATTATTGAATATTGTTTGTTATTATATAAGAATTGGATACAATCAATATGAAAATCACCGGCTAAGTGCCGCACCATAGTAGTGATGTCTTTACAAATTGCAAATAATATGATACGATGATAATAATGATAATTTGTAATAAAATCGTTGGTACATCTATCCCGACGGTTAAATGTAGCCTATGATCACAAACCCTATTTCCTACATACGGAGTACTACAATATAATACAGCACCTGCGTTGTATTAGTAAAGATAAATAAGCACAGGTTGTTCACTAGCCCATTAGTCCAAAGATGAAATTAATCACCGCCATTATTATCCACAATTGAAATTGAAAATGGCCGCCGCAACCAATTATTAATTGCACACGCTCACCGTGTCAAATTGGCGGCTTAAATCTAGTTTATTATTAATTATTCACAATTTCGTCCAGGCCAGCCGACCTTTTTCGTGCAAACCGCCGGTAGCACTCTGGCTGTAGTCTGTGTAATAAATACTTAGGCCAAACTAGTGTATTATTATTATCTGTGGCCAAACTTTGCTACAAGGTCGATTGACAGTCTCTTACTCCCTTTAGACTTGGTGATTGTCCTTGATCTATTTATGTTCGTTACATACATACACGAAATGATAAGAAAGCCTACCTATTTATCGTAATAATATTGCAAAACGTAAACGGTAACATGGCCTACTTGACGTAACGACAGGTGATGATTATCCGGAAAATAAGTTCTAGTGTTAAAGAATATATTGATTAAATGTTTTTTTTGTCTTTTATATACATACATATATTCACGCCTCTACGTCCCCAAGGGGATGTGGAGACTGTCGATCACCACCTACAACGATGCTCAAAATCTTCTCATACATGCTCTTAAAGTAGTACGACATTGTACACACAAATTGCAATACTATATAACGCATTCAAAACGGTGAGTATAAGAAACAAAACGGTGGTCACTTAGAAAAACTTACTATGATAAATTAAAGTATGCCAAAACAATGAATGCATTTTATTCATCAACATCATGTTTCATAGAGATATTTACAGCTTAAGACCTACACAATCGATTTTTACACAATCGATTTTACCGAAAACCCTTGTATTATACGCAGCTTTAGATACGACTTTTTCATACATTCATACGCTTCACAACTTTTGTAGAATCACGCCCTTTTTATTGTGCCGGATAATCACAGGCTTGAGATTCTACAAAATTTCGGAGGCATATTAGGTATGTGCCACTCCAATCCCGCGTTTCACTAGATAGGTATCACCCAACGTGTTGGCACCTATTTTGAAGGAGGGGCGATGTTTGCCTCACCGTCACGACTTTATTCCTTAAAGCACCTATTCTATAGCCAACTCAGCACTAATCTATAAAATGTTTTAGTGGCGCAGTGGGTAAGAAATTGCTACAAAGCATTTGCTCGTCCAGCAACGACACCTCACTCTTCGGTGGAAACGGAACCTCCGCCAACGTCGACTGGGACTACTTCCGGTCCTTTCTTATCAATGTAAGTATTTAAGATAAGTATACCGATGCATGTAATAAACGGAGAGGTGGGCAGAAACAAGCAAGGTAGCAAAGATGTAAGAAAAACTGTAGATGCATTTTATAGTAAACACACATACATTACGAATGTCATCATGCGTGTAGCAGTCAGATTCCCATATTAAGAGACTTACTTAAGATGTAGAATATTTTAAAACAGAGCGATTGCGGTTTTCCTTAGATAGTCCGGATATAATACTTATTAAGACCCTCGGTGTGAAAGTAACGTGAATCGCAAAATGCAGAAAAAGAACTAGACATTTTTGAAATACAGAACATTTTATTAAGACGTGTAGGAATGGAACATTCTTTCCATAACCTTTATCTAATCTACTGCTCTAAAATATAGTTTAAGACCCTCTTTCTCAGTGCTACAAAGTACTAAATAAATCATTCACTCACTCAGACTCACTCACCCATTCATTCGTTCCAACTGTACTGCTCCCTATGGTTTCTCCCACTATTCTGTCCGCCAGGTGACGCAGCCGTGCAGTGAGATGCTGGTGCAGTGTACATGGAACTCGGAGGCCCAGGAGTGTCAGGCCCTCTTCAACGCCAACCTCTCGGACGAGGGCCTCTGCTGCACCTTCAATGCCGTGCACCGGGATAACATGTTCCGCAATCCGTAATGCAAAGCGACACCTAACGACGCATTTGATGTAAACGCTATACTTGGCGAAAATGAGTTATATATTATATATATACAGTTAGATTAAAAAAAAATTCTACGTCGATTGGTGTTGGTTTCATGGTGAAATGACGACTTTATTAGTGTGTAGGCGGTAAAAAGCAATTTGCACTTTTTTATCATTTTAACCTCTCTCCTGTAAAGATTGCTAAATGGCGTTTAGGACAAGTGCGCCGTTTAGGTGTCGATATGTTACAGCACTGTCTATCCTTTAAAGAAGAGTAAATATAAAAAGGGGACCGTGCTAGCCTGACATGAAAAAAGAATGGTTATTAATGTCATAAGAGGTGACTAAAGGCATACGGCAATTACAGGATTTATGACAGTCCAATAGATGACTTACTGAATAAGCTTTACGTTAGAATATCTACTAAATAACATAAAACATTCATCTTTCACAGATACTGACTTTTATACAAAACAAATAAAATTTGTACTTTTCTTCGTAGAAAACTGTAAAACTGACTCTTAATACGAATTTAAATCGGTACTTTTATCGGTAACAAGACGAAGGTAAAACTAGCAACGAAAACGCTCATTACAACACTTCTCAGTGAATGTTAACAGTCACCATATATAAACACTATACTTAACGGATCATATATGTATGTTAAATATATTCCCAGGAAAGACCTATACGACTTGAACCTGACATTTCCCTTACCAGCCGTGGACTGGACTCCGGAGGGAGGGTATCCACCTGACTCCCCTCCATTAGGATTCCCTTGGAGACCCCTTGGTAAGCGGTAAATGACGTCAAACATAGGGAATAGAGTTCATACGTATATTGGGTTACGGTTGCTTATTTAAATTAACGTACGCACCTATTTCCTCCACGGTATATGCAGAGACTATCGATTGCCACTCTAACCGATCCTAACAAATCTTTATTGCTTTATTCTTGCTCTTGCTTTATTCGGACACATTAACCTTCTTATTTATGCTCTTCTGTTCTCAATGAACTTTATAATATTTCTATAATTATAATCATTTATTTACGTCGACAAAACATAAAAAAACAAAATAGAATTACAAGAAGACACGACAAAGGAATAAGTCTTATACAAGTAAGTGTCGCCAAAAAGGGTTCCGGGCTTCAGCTTATTTATATATTGCCTATGTGTAAACGCAACACTGATCTTATGTCAAAACCTCTATATGTTATTTTAATAATAAATCTCAGGTATTGGTGTACATCATGGATTGACATTAGTATTGAATGCAAATGTCAACGAATACTACTGCGCCTCTACAGTTAGCCCTGGATTCAAGGTTGGTATACGAAAGATCTTTAGTTTGAATATTGAGTCACATTAGTACCACTTCCCTTTCGGGATGGGCGACCTCGGAACCATAAAAACTGCTTACTTACTTGATTGTTCGTTGCAGGAGATGGTCACTTGCATGAATGAGATATGGTAGCGAAAGTTAATTATGTCGAAATAAGCATGAAAGTAGCATCTATGGCGTCGAAATGCGGTCACTGAGAAGCATTTTAGGAGTGACATTGAATGATAGAATTAAAAATATTGTAATAAGGGAAGATTACAGTTTGAAAGAAGGTGTAGTGACTAAGATGGGACAAATTAATAATTTATTCCTATTCTCCAGATCCTGCTCCACAATCCAACGGAGAGTCCTAAAATGGCGAACCTGGGTGACATCTATGGGACGGGCATGGAGATTCGCGTGGTCATCCTGCCCAGGATATTGGATGCTCAGAGCCAACTGCGCTCCATTGACATCAAGAAGAGACTTTGCTTCTTTTCTAATGAGAGGGATTTGTTGTTCTTTAGGTAGGCGTTAATTACATCATTTAAGCACAATGTTTTGATATGAATAAGATCTCGGAAACGTATTATCGCGTTTTCCTAAGCATAACTATAGGAATGGACGTACGTATTTTATTCACTATAAGAGACCGAGTCATATCACGATAAATTAATAAAGATAATGATACTTTTGTATTACCCGACGTTTCAACCCATTTTCATAGGCCGTGGTCGCGGAAAGACTTCGCCGCGAATTATACGATATAAATTTACTATAATATGAGTCCGAATCATATAGTAAATAAAATGAGTATAAATCGCGAGTGTTTAAAAATAATTAGAGGTACATATTTTTACAAATAATGGTACCAAAAGTGACAGGTGGGATTTCATAAAATTTTGTACGGGCGCTGACTAATAGACACTTTTGAAAAAACGTAGGTATCGCTACAATGTTTCCCTTGGCCATATAAGGCAAACACACGATCAAGGGCCTAAGTCTACTAATGCGTTTTAGCACAAACTATAATATAATATTTGGACATTATTACACCAATTGAACTAGCCCCTTGGTAAGACTTGGTACATTTAAGACTTATGTTAAGGATACTAGTCAACGTATTTTTAAGAAATGTATACATATTATATATAGATAAATACATACATATATAGCATATATAATCAACGACCAGACTGGAAAGCAGTAGAAAAGCGTAGTTCTTAACTCTGCCTCCACCGGGAATCGAGCCCGGGACCTCACGATTAGCGTTCAGGTGTCTAACCGATCGCGCCACGGAGGTCGTCGATTGGATTTGGATTGGATTGATATCAGCTTAAATGTCAAATTTCGCTTTACATAGTGATAATTGTAACTTTTGCTAATCCACTACTAACTTCACTTTATGACTAATCTGATATTGAACTAATATTTTGCAAAAATCATTATTGACTTGGGCCCTTGGTTACATAAATGGTCAATACTCAATGCAACTCTATTTCATAGAACATACACAGAGAAGAATTGCCAAATGGAATGTGAAGCAGAAACCTTACTGGCCAGATGCCAATGCGTCCTTTACTACATGCCCAGTGAGTATTAGTAGCTAATACTATTCGTACACAGAAAAATAGTGTCTATATTTCGACTCATACATTCATATCATTCAATCCCTTTCGGGGTCGACAGAAACTTGGAGATTTAGTATCTCCTAGGTTACTTATTAGCCTGAATATTGTGGCTGTGAGGTCTTGTAGAACAATGGTGACAGGTTGTTAACCCATCGCCCAATTGATTATTATTTATTATTATAATAATCTGACTGATTATTTCTTGTATAGATTACGTATTTTATAATATATATTTTATTTTATTATACGTATTTCTTCACAGAAAACAAGTCCACACGAGTTTGCGGGAAGAATGATGCTGAATGTTACACAAGCAAACCAATAAGCTGTAAGTTACGTCCTATCTCGTTTCGGTATATAATTCATTTTTTTATATAATAATCTACTCAGTCCACTTGAGCATCACTCTTCAAATTGTGAAGACATTAAATTAATGAATGGATAACTTCTAAAAGGGCGCATTTTGACATGTGCCCTTTCCGAAATTATCCATTCTTATGGAATATTGTGACAGTTTTCTAGATCTGAATGAGAGAAGTACTTACACGCGCCGAGTGAGTCTGAATGTGCTTTATGCCAGCAAAAAATTTAATCCATCGTGGACACCATCTACCTACTCCGCTATAGGAAGACGACCGTGATATGTTTATGTTATGTCATATATATGTTATAACAGCTAATCTAGATAGAGACGCAAAATCGTGCGGCTGCTTGCCTGCCTGCAACGAGATCTCGTATACCGTGAGACGCAGCTTCGCCTTCCTCAGCGAAAAACTCATCAAGCAAGACTATACTGTGGATACTCAGGAGTCGGAGTACTTCAAGTGAGTTATGACATACCTACATATACTACCGATGAGTTCCTAGTTAGACCGACCGACCGTTCGCTACAAATCACGCCGAGTGCTGTCTATCTAGTGAAACGCGGGCTTTGAGTGACCCATTCCTAATAAGCCTTCAAAATTTTGGGATATGGGCACTCTCACCTCTGACTGCCATAGTAAAAAAGACGTGAAGCGTATGTTATTTTGTCTTAGTTGTTATAGGTGATACTAAGGCGCTTATGTATGGGTATTGGCCATTTTACCAATTGTCGTACATATTTAATATATTACTATTAAAATAAATATCGACTACTCCGTCATACTAGCCATGTATGAAATGTTAACCATTTGCCACTCTTCCCGGCATACCGAAGGAAGCGACTAAGGAACTAGGGGTAAATGGGATCAATGTGACATCACAACCCCAATATTTATCTTTAACAGTACCTAGGAGATACTAAGTCTCCGAGCTTCAGTCCATCCCGAAAGGGATTGAAGGACGTGAATGTCTACTTATGTATATATTGTGTTGCAGAAGGAACATGTTAGTGATCCACTTCTACTTCGAAGACAACTCTTTCGTCAGGTTCACCAAGGGAGAGATATTTGGCCTCACCGAGTTTTTATGTGAGTAGATTTGCATACATACTTACATCTTATTCTTTCCCTTTAGAATTGGACAGATACTGAGGAAAACTTTTACATATTATTCTAGATAAATAATTTTTTTTATACCTATACTCTAGTACATATTGACAAATAAAAGAGTGACCTCTATTATTGAGAAGATGCGAGCTTTAAGTCACGCCATCTGTTTTCCCAATTTGGATCTAAAAATAAGCGGAGTAAAATAAGAAGTTAGCACTTACCAAAAAATCTGTATGGGATGGGGTATCTGTACTGTAGTATTTTATTATCTGTGCCTATACTATTCGTAAAAGATATTGCTATATCCTAAAGGTTCTCTCAAACGTACAACTCTATGACATTTGGAATAAATTCAATCAAATACGGACACGATTTACCACCTGTCAAATTATGTACAGATTATCTAGTAATCGCGTTAGTTGAACGTGGATTTAATCACAAAACTAGCCTTGTTCACGTAAAATTTATCGCAAATGTATGTAGCTATATATGTAACAACTAAGTGATTGTTATATGTAATCAACCATTGTTGAATGCTTTTTTTATTATAATAGGTTGTTCCAATAATTTCAATAGAAAATTTGAAGACGCGTTTTTATTTTTGTTGCCTTTAGAGCTGTAGTAAATTAAAGCTCTATATTCGTAATATACAAAAATATACAAATACTTACTATAAACAATCTTTCTTATCAATATAATAATCAGTGACACTGTCATTTCCAACTGGATGGATAACAACGCAATTATCAAACCACACGCCTGACTACCCCATATGTAAATAGTTTGTATTAGTTATTGTATTTGTTCTTGTAGTTTGTATTTGTTCTTAATTCCAGCCAACACCGGTGGTCTGCTAAGCCTCTGCATGGGCTTCAGTATCATGAGTCTAGTGGAAATAGTCTACTTCATCACTCTAAGGAACATGTGTGCTAAGAGAAGGCACTCCAAGCCTAAGAAACTGTTTATTAAATGAAGTGTGAACGTAACTTTTAAAAAATCTTTAACAAATACTCCTTAGTTTTTATTATTTATTTATTTTTCTTCTTTGATAAGCCATTCACCACTAAGGTTATGTCGGCTCAAGTACAAACACTAATGCAAAGGCGTTTGCACTTCTTGTTATTCCGTCGCCATGGTTACACCAACGCCGGCTGGGATATTGTGTATCAATTTAAAGCAATCAATAGAAACTTGTATCACGTGACATACATATGAATCTGTAATATCTAAAAGGGCATATGTCACAATGTTTAATAGTTACATGTGCTCTTTGGAAATCATGCATTCATATGAATACTATATAGTAATAAAAATATTTTTACGAAATGTATCAAATACAACGGTGAGAGTAGACATCGTGAGGAAACCTACCTGTTACCAGGCACTGGCTATTACCTATCGCAAGGAATAGGCGGAAACTATCGATACCTACCTTGAACGATCCAAACAAATGTTCATTTTCTTCATATGCACTTTAGTCATCGTTTTTTAAAGTAAAGAATAAAACAAGTATTGTTTAAAAAAACATTTATTTAGAAACTTATGACTAATTTCATACAAATTCAGTCTTTATACATAATTTACACTTATTACATACGCTTAAAGAATTACAGTATTCATATAAACATCACGACTATAAACTCTTTTGGTGTAGTCAGAGATTCAAGTACCTAATCACGATGGCTATACTCAAAAATACATTTAAATCCATATTGGACCAAATAAAACAATCAAATACATTCACGACCTTTAAATGTTGTGAGACAATCGGAGTTTTGCCTACCCATCTCCGTAATTGCGGAGATAGTAATCTTATGGCCATTTCAAATCCAACTGCTAACCAGATAAGTCAGAGTTTGTGACATATGGTCATCGCTATTTACAAGCACTGACTTTTATCCTATATCTCTGAGTAGACAACGACAACAATGAATGTGGTTTACCAACTGTCAGTCTTACGTCAGTTATATGACTGACAGTTTGTAACAGTTTGGAACCCATTTAGGCAAAGCACAATCTCTATCTTGAAAGGCTTATAACTAAGATATTTATATTATATCTACCACCATAGCTATTCCTCGGCACATATAATAGTCAATAACTGAATATGGTAACATGGTATATAACCTGTTACGTCTGATACTGATTAACAGGTAAAAGGTGGGTTTCAAGTGGCCAAAAAGTCTAGCTCACTTTGAACACTCAACCTCTGACTACCCCAAAAGGATTCTACACTCGTGTTGCATATGTATGTACACTAGATATCTGCTACACCCCTACGGATGCCTCGGCTGGCCCTGAGGGGGCGCTGGTGGTGCCGGCTGAGCCGCGTTGTCTGGTGGCTGAAGAGTCCTCGTCCTACGCCTTGTGTAGTGTTGCCATAGAAGAATCGCCTGGTCGTCCATGAATTTGCATACCTGGAATTATAAACATATATCTTATGTAACTGTAACTGTACTTGTACATAAATCTTATGTAATACCTACATACATACATCCAACCATCATACCTTATGATTAATAATTAACGGGACTTATCGCGTGTAAGTTTTTATATAATAAAGGTAATTTTATTATATAAAAACTTATGTGATAAGTCCCGTTAATTATTAATCATGAGTATAAATCGCGAATCTCTTAAAACATCATACCTTAGACAGTCCTACACTATTCAGGGACTAAATTACCTGAGCAGAGACGCACTCTCTCCTAAACGCTTCATGCTGGAGCAGCTCTAAGAAATGCAGGCACATTGGGTACTTGAGGTAGCGAGCGTACTCCGGCTCCTTCCAATACTGCAGGTACTTTATATAGTTGACGAAATTCTGCTCTTTTAGGTAACCTCTTTGGGCTAAGACTGTAAAGGAAACAATGGGCTGTATTAGTGATAATAGGCTTTGAAAATTGGGGACAATAGTGGTTGGTATTTCTCTAACCAAAGTATAATTAATCTGAAATTGTATGGATTGAGATAAATAGTTAGTTTTAAGTAAAATAAAAATTTTTATATAATACAGTGGATTTCATATATAATGACGATTAAGGGACCACTGTTATTTCTTTGTTACATCCGGATGTTGTGGTGGTTTTTCAACATGGTAGATATATTTGAATACGAAACTTGTATTCTTTGTGTAAATCAGCATTGTTTGCACCATTTTTCAATTTTGATATGATTCCCGCTGTTTCGTTAATAATGAATATGCTGCTAAGATCCATACTTATTCATGTTTGCTACTCTGAATCTCAATGCGTATCTAAACCATTTTAACTCGGAAACATTCACCCTTACCTGCCTAATTACCTAGCTGATATCTATAAACAAAAAGTAAAGTGTGCTGACCATATGTGCAAATGTTAACAAAAGATTAGAAAGCTCTTTTGTGTTTGACGCCGATGCTGCAACTTCGGTCGCAACATCTGCATGGGATTTCAAAGTTTTATTACAAAACTTATGATAAAAACAGTACTACAGCTGAACTCAATGTTATGTCCAAAGTTGTTTGTACATACTAAAGTATGCCTTAATTTAAGGGTCTTAGATTTAATTGTCACTACAACCAAGGTCGTAATAAATGAAATCCACTGTATATATAAAACTGAACTAAACTGATTATAAAAGAGAAACACATTCACAACCAATTATAACAATTTAAATGTTAAAATTGACATTCAATGAGAAATTGACATACTGAGATGACTAAGACTACTTACAATGTATATAATTAGGGTTGGCTAGGCATTGCACAAACTCTAGCTCCACCTGGAACCTTATCCTGTTCTGATCTTCAGTTTCTGGTATAACTGTAAGCAAAATTTGTAATTTATGGTAAGTACAATAATGAAATAAAAACAACCTATGTACCTTACTAAATCTCCCATAATTCCTCAAAACACAGTATCAACAACAAAATGCCTCCCATTATGTACTGCACTATAAGCACTGTATCTCCAATGATGAGAATGAAGAGAGGAATAAAACTATATTTTGAATATAAATAATATTACTTTCTCTTTACATTTCAGCTTCAGTAGTGATGTAGAGCTATGTAAGATTACCTGGAAATCCAGGTTACCTGTATCATTGGAACTTTCACCAATTCCTAGATTTGGTTCGCTGATTGGTAAATCTATCTGGTCGTTATCCAGTTCTAATACGGATTCTTCGTCTGAAGAATGGTCCAGTATCATCACATAAGGATTATTACTAAATGGATCATTAGACATTTTAATAATAAATATAGAATTTTATGTATGTTGAGCTTTCCGGAATAAATTATAGAAGGTAATAGAAAATAATTATTATTGAGGTAGTTCCTAAGAATTAAAAAGTAAATAACTAATTACGAATTATAAAAACAAGAAAAACTAACCTTTACCAGCCATCATCTTTGCAGCCTTATTATGAATGAATTCTTTCCAATTAAACTAAAAATGTGATCTACACTAGTCTTTCGTGTAAGCTAGAAACGGTATTGTCCATGTACATCTAGATTAATACCTAATTTTACTAATAATAGTAAACATTGTAATCTCCAAGCTTTAAAAGACTTGCATATCTAATTTTTGTCACTTGCATGATGCGTCAGTCAACGTATATTTTTATTTTCTCGCTTCAAGCAACATAGACTGATGCCAAGATGAATGGAATTCCTAACGTAAAGATTCATCACGAAAATAATGGAGTGATTGTTAATAAAATGAACAAGTTCACCGGAAAAAAACACTTCATTTCATAAACCAATATGAGATAAATTAATAAAATAGAAAAAAAATTGGCAAACTGGTAGAAACCTGGACTTAAGGACCTGTAGATTTTTAAAAACAGCAAAATTGGCCTAGTGCTAAGAATTGGAACTAAAACGGGAAATTAGGAAGGGTCTCCTGTTATTACTCAATAACTACCAAAATACATTTTCATCACGATAGGATAAGAAAATGGTTTTTAAATATTTAAAAAGATAATAGTCGTATGTTGCATGAATCTCGGCGCGGGTATGCGGTTGCCGTGTTGTTTCATATTCGCATCGCCACCCTGAGAGACAAAATGGAAAAAAAATGTAATTCATTGCTTTTTTTTGTACAATACCACGTTGAAGGAAATTATCGTGAGAAAGCTTATCTGTTCTCCGAGCAGGTATAAGTCAGTGCTTGTAAGCCCAGTTTACTACCTGTCAAATTGAATACTGTTTTTGTGGTCAAGATGTAGATTTCACGTGACCATAAAATTACCTCCACCGTTGCGGAGATGGACACCTGAACCTCCAACTAACCTACAAGAGTGAATGACAGTAAATCCCTATGAATTCTTTCGTGCGAGAAGACAGCTTAACACCAGCGCCGCTGTAATGTTTCTAAAAAGTACCAAAATGAACCAAACCCATTTAGCTTAGGTGGGTCTGTATTTTTGTATGGGATGGGGGAATTGTACTGGTAGTCATACCATAATCACGATCAAAAAATATCACATTTTTTAAGGGTTAGCACTATTATGTTTGAGAAAGAAACTATTTTTGACTATATGCATTCGTTTATTATATTTCGTTAAAAATACATTCATTACATTTAATATTAACAATTAACTTGATTCCAAATGGACAATTACTAACATTATTGTATGAAGAGACCTTTAGATCACTTAGACCGACTCCTTACTCTACTGATGAACCATGAGCACCTTACACGATCAGCATGAATCCTAAGTTTATTTACTGCAACATTACGAGAAATATAACAAAATACATATACCGAAAATATTGAGTCTATTGCCTCTACATAATAAAGCAAACGTAGCTACGTAGGATGAATAATTCATAAAATTTTCCAATACATACAAGATATAATTTTTAAAAGTAAGATTTGTAAAAAGAAGTTTTGTTCATGGTTGACTAAGAAAACAAGATTAAAATTGAAACAGAATTTCTTTCCGATTTTAAAGACTGATGGAGGCCTGTCAGTCAAACGAAGAAACGTCACCAAGTTTTCTAAAGGCCTTAGGCAAGATTATATCTAAATTGTTTGATTTTTGACAATATTCGAATTATTCAGATCCTCTTACACTTTACAATTAATTATTGGTGGTTTTACACTTAAGTATATACAATTTGGTTTCGATAAACAAAATACTTATGTAATCTAGATTTTACAATGTTGCTAACGTTTTTACAATTATTCTAGGTAAGTTTAAGATCAATCTACACTTTCCATACATAGATAATGACAAGTTCTTTGACGCTACGATCGAATAAAGATCTTTAAGTAAAAGGGAGATAGACAAGCATCGTTTCTATGTTGAGCTCTCTTTCTTTCCAATCACGTTATATCCTTCGGTTCCATAACGTAGCAGGGAGAACAGTCTTTATATATTTTATCTCATTATTCAGGAATATGTAGATTGAACTTAACCAAACAACCAATGGAGTCACAGCGATACAGAATAGAAAGGAATATAAACTCTAACAACCATATATTAAGGTTCAAAAATGTAGGTGAACACTAATTAGCACATACCCAAAGGAACTTTAACCTTAACACATAGACAATAAGGTTTATTTTCCTATTACGCCAAGACTCCAGAGGTCCTTAAAGACAAGGAACTTACATTACTATTGTGCTCACAAGCAAATAACCTTGAGACGATGTTCAGTCAAACAGAAAACATCTGCATTGCTACAAAATAAAGAGGTATAATATGGAATTCGAGTATGTAAGAATTACGAGTATTAATTAATGGTATAGATGCATGCACCTTGCAATTTACATTTTTTTATTTACAAGCAATGTCAATAAAAGTCGCACCACGCCATGTTAGAACCGCTTTAACAATCCGCTTAAACTAAATGTTACAGAGTCAAATAAAAAAATAACAATTTCTCAAAAGAATCACTAAATACATTATATCACATTAAAATTTTACTTAGGACTTAGCATCACTAGAATATTGCATAGCTACCTTAAATACGAGAACACTTAACAAGTAAGTTAGTACCGACATATTCGTGCTGATTTCACGTCAAGATTATCCTGCATTGTATAGTATATGAAGCTTAATCTATCCAAGAAATTAACTGGGCGTCTTTAGTCAAAAACTTTTAATCATTTCCAACGTGAAGCAGACCTTTAACAAGCCAACTCTTTACCTTACTCTGTGGTATTCCTCATTCCGGTTCCTGTGAGTGTCGCAGGGCTTTCTGAAGAAGTCGATGGTGTTTCCTGAAGAACTGTCTTCGGATCCTGTATCGGCTTCATCGGTGGAGGCAATTCAACTTCCGGGGCATCATCATCACCTTCATCAACGATGGAAATGTCATTCGTATGTTTCTCCGCTAACTTGGGAACCATATCTGAAGACTTCTTCTTGGTCTTTTCCGTTGGAGGTGGGATGACCTGATTCCTTTCTGATTTGACTTGATTCTTCCTTAGTACTAACCATCTGCCACTGAAACCGCGTCGTCGTTGCTTCCCTGGACTCGCTGCGGTATTATTGTCTGTGTTTTGTGCTTCACCGTCATATTCCGGTTGATTTGGTGCACTATGGGTCGGTGATAGTTTCCTTGGTGGTGAAGACTTTCTCCTGGGTTTCAGTTTCAATACTTCACCAGGCACTGCCCCTTCAGCACCAGGATTACCAGCAACACGCACCAACCAGAATCCAGGACGGCTCGCTATGGGTTCTACAACTTCGACTTGTTGGCCTTTAGAAACGCTAATTTCTCCAGACTCTTTCGCTTGGCGATCGGCTATAACCCAGGTCAAGTCTGAGGTCTTATCAGAATCAGTCGTATTGCCACTACCAAACGAAGCCAACGAGTTCCTGTCTAAATTCTCCGCTAGTTCATTAAACACTACGTCATCGAAATCACGGCTAGAACGTTGGGATCCCGCAGTTTGGGTCTGTAGATTTCTGGGGGCTCTCTGAAGACCGCCAATGAACGATTCTTGTATAACCTCTCTCAGCCTTCTCACCCACATCTGCTTCACTTCGAGAGACGGTGCTTTCAAAATGATTCGGCAATCACTGGCCATTGGCTCACTGCCCGTCCAAACAGAAAATTTACATTCGTCTCCCTCAATGTGTTCAGTCACCCCCAGTTCTGAAGTCATAAACTTTACTTTGTAAATGTACTTTGCCCTGCCATGGGAATCTTTCACCTCTTTTGCTAACAGTAAGTACAAGTCAAACAAGAACACGCGCCTTTCTCGGCATTTCTTAATGATCTGTCGTAAATCCCAAACGTGGAAGGAATCTTGAAGCACTACTTCGCCAAGACTGTCCGGTGGGACGTTGCAGCCTTCTAATAAAGACAAGTGCATTGCGTCGTTGGCTTTCTTGGGCACGGAAAGCATCACTTCGAGCCCGTCCTTGATTTCACCTTGTCCCTCAGTACAGCATGCTTGCAAATCTTTAAGCAGTAGCTGATATTTAGTGATTCTCTGCACAGGCTTTATAAGGTAGGCCGCCAACGAATGCTCTAGTTTCTTGGCCGATTGTATTCTGTCAAAGTAATCGCCAGCATATTGCACTATGGCGGCGTTACTGTCCGGCTTGTTTCGACAATAGGATACGTACATGTCAAACTCTCTGGCCCACGTTACGAAGCAATGGCCGACGTCTTCTGGCATCGTTTCATACTTGGCGAGTTCGCGCAAGAAGATTCTTTCGTGGAAATGGAATATCTCTTCTATGTTTCCGAATATACGGCGTTCTCCTTCCTTCCCTTGCAAGGCGCCAGGGACCGCACTAGGTTCAGCTCGCATCTCTCTCAAGTAACCCGAGATGCAGATTTCTAAATCTTTCACATAAGCCCTCTCAGTCTGGAGAAGTTCTGCCATTATGAATTCTTTTCTTCGAGCGCTACGTCGCTTCTCGTCCGCTACGACAGTCACTATTTCGGGTTGAGACGCACTGAGCAGGGATTGTGTGGATGCAATGCCTGAATCACTTTCTGGCTCCGTGTCACTAGTGCTGACACCGCCGCTAAATTCAGCGTATTTAGCATCGACTGCTGCTACCCATTCCTTTATATGTATTGCGTGTGGGTGTCCTTTTTCCATGAGACCGTCTGCCAGTTGGGCTAGCAATCTCACTCGTTCCCGCGACTCCCTCGCTACACCCGACACTGCCATGGAAGCAGCCTTACCACAACGTTCTTGAGTCTCCCGTATCCATTCAATGGCGGCGTGGGCAGACCTTTCAAACAGAACAAACTGCTGACACTGTTCCAGGTGCTTTTTACGCGCTGTCCAATGTTGCAGCACTTTGTTTTCTTGCATCAGAAGCTTGTCTAAGATGACCCTAGTTTGCGAGTGGTAGGTCTTACTAGAGCAATGTCCGTGAGCGTGGTTAGACCGTGACGCATATTTGAGGAAAGTTTCGGCGGTTCGTCGTGCCAGCGTACACGCTTTTAAAAACGCTTCCTTTTGTTCACCATGTTTGATGATCAAGGCAGAGACTTGAGCAACCTTGTCCACGCTGTGATCGTTTGAAGAAGGACCGTTCGTGTATCCGCACCAATCCTCTTCTCGTCTATATTCTCGTTCTAAGGAATCCAGCACTGAACATACTTGCTCGGCAGTTTTGTAGAAGTTCAACGAGGCGGTGACTAACTTATGCCTCTCTTCCGCACAAGTGACTAGGTTTTGCCACCGATCTGTCACTTCTTCTGAGATCTCTCTTATAGTTTGCGGATCGTAATGATTTGCCGCTTTCAAAGCATCCGCTCTGTATTTTATCTGCACGGCGCTCGCGTGGGTCTTTTCCACTGCGATTTGGAACTGATCATGCTCATGTTTTAGCTGTTCAGCCTCTTGCAGATTACCGGGTATCGAGAAGAGAGCCGTCAACATTGCCTTCGTGTTTCGTATCCAACTAATTACTTGAGTTGCGTCATTCTGGAATTGGCCTAACTGCATGCACTGCTCAAAAGTGGCTCGTCTCTCTTCGGCTAATTCCTCAAGATCTAGTTGTCTGTCATGGAGGAAGTCTAGTAACAATTGTAGTCTAGCCTGCGCCTCTTGTATCGCACCTTCAGAGCCTTCGGAACTCAAGCTTCCCGATTCAATGATTTCCGATATTCTTGTCATTAGTTCTTCGCCCTGTTGTACCACTTGGAACGTAGCGCGCTGCATGTGAGTGACGCTTTCATTATGAGCTGTCAAAGCTTGTTCCGCTTGTTGTGGATCTTTGGGTGGTTCCTTTCTCATCAGCTCTTCGCTCCACAGTTCGAGGCGAGATGATATTTCAAGGGCATCCCTTTCGAAGAATCTCAGTTCGAGAGCTAGTTCTAACTGCCTCTGCCGGTTGGACCAGAGTTGCTCCATTTCTCGGCGAATGCCTTGCACCCGTTCGAGGGTCGACTCAATGGCACTGGCACTCGAAGGGTCTGTGTCGCTGGATGTTCTCAAATCTTGCAGTAAGGCTTGCCCTTGGTTAATAGTTGCAGCGCACGCTTCTAAACTGCGAGATCGATGCTGAGTACATTGTTCTAAAGCCTTCTGGGTTTCTGCTAAGGAGTCATCGGCAGGCCATCGTCCGATATCACCCCTCAGCGCCTCCACACACATTATGAGCTCCTTTTCATGAGTGTACAGTAACACAACTAGCTGTAATCTTCGCCTTCGACGTTCCATCTTTTCGGCAAACGCTGTGACGTGTCCTTCTAACTCTCTGGCCACACTTAATACCTCCTCAGAATCACATTCGCCTGACCTGGCCAGCTCTTCTGCTGCTCTTAGAAGTTTCTCTGCATTAGTTGAGGTGTTTTGAGCGACATTTTCAAAGTGTTCATGGGACTTTTGGTAAGCCTTCGCTTTCTGAAGATTTCTTCCGATACTGGTATTCTTTTGGAGGAACCTCTCACCATGGTTGGAGAGCCAAGCCAAGACTTGTTCGCAGTCTTCCTTGTACAGCAACAGGGCTAAGCGCTGATGGAGTTTCAGCCTAGCTTGCTGGTATTTCGTCTCCAACGTTCTATGATGGCCAAGTATCTGGTGAATGACTGCCAGTACATGGTTAGCTCCAGAACTATAATCCACAGCTGGATCGCTGGACGTGGACCCTGACGAGCTGTCCGCATCCAGATCGTCGGGCCGATGGCATATCTGCACCAGATGGTCTAGTTGATACAGCAGCTTCTTGCTAGTTGAGTGGACCTCGGAATAAGCTTGACACATGTGCTCGTACGTCTGTCTATGAATCTGTGAATGTTGTTCAAGCACTCTGGGGTCGCTGCACGGAGACATGTCACTCATGCCGGAAGCCGCCTGTAGCGTCATGTTGTATTGCTGGCCCCAGTCGTTGACCGCCGCGATATAAGCCTCCGCTTTATGGTGGAAAACTACTGACAATGATAACACTGCTGATCTTTCTTCCAAGTTGATCGAAAGATTCTTGTACACCCTCTCGAGCTTGGACGCCATTGACGAGATTTCTTCTTCTGCGTAATGCCTCTTGTCTGCTAGCCTTTTAGCGGCCGTGGACACTCTTGCCACGCTAGGTCGGCCGCCGCCAACGTACGCGGCGCAAAACCTAGCGTGTTCTTCCTGCAGTCGCTTAGCAGTGGAACAAGATCGTCCGATTTCTATATAGTTGGACATGAACACCGACCGATGGTTCCTTATCCACTGGAGCATCTTCGTGTAATCCTGCTCAAACAGCCGCAGTTGAAAGCACTGGTCCAACTGGAACTTCTTGTGGTGCCACAAATTGAGCAGATGAGTATGTGTGGCTCTTATGGTAGATAGTTGGGCACGCACCGCCGCAGGAGAACCGCAATGGAACGCAGCCAATTCATCCGAGCTACCACTGGCTTCACTGATAGCCGCTTCTGTAGACTCCAGCCGTTGCAACACACGGGTTCCTTGGTTCTGCAGTTCCTCTAAAGGCAATTGGTGCAGTCTCCTACTCAGCTCGTTATGATTGTCTATAGCTTTCCTTGCTACACACACGTCGTTTACAACTTCTGTTCGAGCGATGTCCTCTTGAAAGTCGTCCATCTGGTCCAGTAGCTCACCGGCCTGCCAAAGGAACTCTTCTAAAGCCAGTCTCAAATCAATCCATTGAAAATGGTCATACTGTAAGGTCCCTTCTAGATCTGTCGTCAGCTGACAGGTGTCAACTATCTTGGGTAAAGACTCCAAACTTAGCATTGTCATCTCAAACTTGTACTTCTGAGCACCGAGGTTAGTCCGTTGCTTCTGCCAGAAGTTATCCGGCTTAACCACTAGCACTTGGTAGATAAATGTTGAGAAGTTTTCCTGCAAAACCTTCAGTATAGGTTTGATTGCGGTCCAAGTTGAGTTCCGCATGTCTATTACTATCGTGAAACCAATACTGCGGAGGGTGTCATTAGGTATACTGATCAGATAGTTCAGGAGTCGCTGGTAATCTTCTATTGTGAGACGGTCCCTTCTACAGTTGTCTGGAAACCACAGAATGGGTCCTCCTCGTCTATCCTTGCCTCCGGTGAGGGCTGCTATTTTATCCTGCAGGAGGGGCAGAACGTCCAAAGCCCTCGTTCCTGTCTCCATGATGTCTTGTGATTTTTTACTTTTTACAAAATTTGCCTCCTCATTGCTAGTAAAGATCAGTAATAAATTAACTGCTCTTACTTACTGTTGTTGTTATTTAGACCTCTGTAACACCATTTACCCTTTCTGGTCTTTCATCTCAGTTATATCTGAAAATAGAAGCAGAATGGTTATTATCATTTTTGTACTAAAATCAACCTAGAGTACCCGCCACATACGGTGGCAGTAGCCAAACTTGGAACTAAATTTGACGTTTCCGCCATTGCGTGTTATTTTGTATGAAAAGTAAATTTAGTATTACCAGCGTTGTGTTTTTTGCCCACTCTTTGTAATTTTTATGTTTGTTAAGGGTGATTATAATAAATTGATTTCCGGAGTTTCTTGTTAGTTCTTCTCCAAGCTAGGGTCTCCGCTGATCTAACCTCGGTAAAAAATATGTAAAGACAATGCTCAGTGCCATGTTTGAAATAATAGTTTTAAGAGATTCGCGATTTATACTCATGATATAAGATATAAGGGTGTGTATAAGATTGATTGCAGCTGTGGGAAATCCTATGTCGAACAGACTAAACGGTCTATTGCGGACAGAGTGAAGGAACACATAATATATGTAATATATAATAAGAAGGATAAGTCCCGTTAATTATTAATCATGTTTGAAATAGTATAATAAACATATTTTGACTTTGATATATTAATTTGTTTTATTTGAGTTTATAGCTCTGCAACCAAAGATCGTTACAAATGAAACCTATAATGTATCGAGCCGTATGGCAAAGTGAGTGCTAGTTTTGGCGTGTTTACTGGTAACACTGAATTACGCGACTGTGGCGACGCCTCCAACTGCCACCTTATGTGGCGGGATCTCTATACCTATGTATCAACAGTATTATTATGATAAGTTAAAAATATCCCTAGTAAAATCAAGAATATACATAAAAAGCACAAAGTAACTATTGCATTAAATTCAAAACAGAACAGAACTCAATCAAATTATCTGTACTCAAACAAAAGTCTGTTAGTCGAGGTTTGTTTATTTGCTTTCCAGTAAAAATAACACACACAATAGCTAGTTATTCATCTGTGGTACCTTTCTAGCATCATTCTTCAGCATTCATTCTTAGCTTTGATAACAGATATTGTTTATGTATGAACAGAGTATAATCACTCTTTTGATATTCCATTTATTAGTATTACAATTCGACGTAGCTCAGTTGTTTGCGGCTTGACTCTGTATCGAGGGTACAGGGTTCAAATTCCGCTTGAACATGTACCAATGGAAATTAAGTTTAATGAATTTCTCAGTACATTTTTGTAATAAAAATACATTTACACATTGTGAGGAAACCTATCTGTTCCCCGAACAGGTAATAGTTAGTGCTTGTAAATGCCGACATGGCTTACAACCTGTCACATTGACTACTGACTATCTGGTCAACACGTGGGTTCGAGGTGGCCATAGAATTACTACCTTCGCAATTGCTGAGATGGACGCCAAAACCTCTGACTACTCCGCAAGAATTAAAGGTTGTGAACACGTTTGTTGTATTTTGTATGTCGTTTTGTATTACAATACATATATACACATCACATCCATTACCCTGTCAAGGGGTAAGCAGATGGCATATTTATATATCATGCACAGACAGAGTCAGAAACTTGTTTTATTTGTCAGCAATATAACTTGGCTCATTTTACTTCCTGTTAGGATAAACATAAATCTATCAATTATCTATCAAAATTCACTTGTATTTAATAATTATATTTACATCCTAACAATTAAGACCATTTGAGAATTGATAACTAACAACACAAATACTAATGAATGAACAATGTACATTATCAGACTCATGCTATTCTTCTTTCTATGTGATAGGAGGTGACTAATGGACCAGAGGTAAATAAAACCTATTTGGTGATGGGCTAGGATCCATTCACCATTGTTCCGTACAACAACACAACCCCACTAATCATACTAATAAACACCCAGGCAATGTTTTCATGTCTCCAAGGTTTTGTTTACACTTAAAGGGATTGAAATTAAAACATTTGAAAGTATAATCAACTTAGCATTTTGATGGGATCAATCAACAAAAACAACTATATACTACTCAACTATTATCACTAGTTCACAAAATTCAATGCGTAGTGTGAGGTTGTGTTTTATGGCTCAATGTCCAAATGAATATGTCAATTATGACCAAAGCAATTTCACCTTCATACTGTCAAAGTCAGGATACTGCAATTAATCAGCACACATATTTACTATTCATTTGACATCCTATAAACTCTGGGTATTGGCAATCTAAATGTACAGTATTTTTTGTAATGCTTTTCTCTTCAGTTCAAGTAATGAGACCTGGGATCCTTAGTTAATTTTTAGCAAGGCTAATCCATTGGAACGCAAATAAATTTAAAAATCCTACATTATCTTGGTTTAGCAATGATATGACCTAATTTATTGGTTTATGACTCACCACAGTTGGGGGCCTCTAAATCATTGCTTACAAAATTATACAGATCAGCATAAATGCCACTTTATTTACCAATAGAATTAGATATAACACTGAGTAATCAGTATTCTTGTGCTCACTAATTAGATACTAACTGGATTTTCAAAGGACTCTTATTAGAAATGGAAAACTGATATAAAAACACTTCGGCATTTAAATAAAAGCATTATTACTTTAGAAGTTGATGAATTGTATAGTTCGGCATTATACGAATATTCCTTTGATTAACGAATTTTTGATTCTGCCTCACCAACAGAAATTCTGCACCGGACAAAGAGGAACACACAAACAAGAGCATTAAATAAACATCAATAAATCAGGCATGAATACATGCTTGGAATGAAAAACGCAGATAATTGTGTTAGTAATTTAAACTTCCGAGTAAATATGTTGTTCGTTTTCTCTTGCATACCTTTAACTTCACCAGCCATCATTTTGTATTAAGTCTGATAGTTCAGTTATTATAAAAAACGCAAAACAGCACTGGTCAATTCTTGTAACTCCTTAACGCAACACTGTGTACACAATGCAAAAATATTAATTCTTGGTCCATTAATTTGCACATAAAATTCCAAGTTCAGCATTGATTACAATTTACAATTATATTTATTACAAAATCGTACAATTGATAGATTCACAGATCAAAAAAGACAAATACGAAAATAAAACAACCAATAAAATAAAGCGCTTACTACATGAAGAAGTGACTGCTAAGAAATTGTAATTGTATTGTAGAAATAAACGAATATGATTAAATTAGCATGGTGTATGAACCATCTTCTTCATTTTAATCAACTTTTTGCAAACATTTACTATAATAAGCATATGATTGGAATGCTATTTAAACTTTTTTATAAAGTTTAGTACAGTTTCAGTAAATTCTATTAAATTTAATAAAACGAAAAATAATTCAAAACGTTGCCCTGCTGTCTCCAATATCATGTTTGTATTTCTTTACATATTTAGTATAGATTATTATATCTTATTTTTTCTGACATCATAGTGATTGTGTATTGGTAGCATAAAACACACAATACCACCACAGTGGGTGGGAGGGGCAATCCAATCTAAAAACAACTGTCAAAAACCATTGCTCGTAAATTTCACTTGTACACTCATTCGTTGTAAATTTCTTATTCCTAGTTTGACCTAATTAGTTACTATTACTAATACATAGATAAGTTAATGGTTTACTGACTGCAAAAGATTTATATCAAGTTCAGTGAGAGTGAGTGCTATATTGTTGGTCAGGATGTCAGGACACAAGTACATCAGCAATTCGAATAATCTTTTCGAAGATGACGATGTTGACGACGACACCTTCGTAAACAGCTACAGGTCAAGGTACCAGCCACCGCAGCCTAAAACTTCATCATCCTCCTATGGTGGTCATTTAGGAGATCTCGAAAGGCAACGCCAGGCGATGCTCGAAAGACAACGAGAAATAGAACAAAGAACCTTGGATTCCACTTCTAGAAGCATCGGTTTACTACGTGATTCCGAGCAAATAGGCATTGCTACAGCAGAGGAACTGGCCAGACAGCGTGAGCAACTACAAAATACTGATAAAAGACTGGATGAAATCAACACAAACTTGAATTACAGCCAGAAACATTTGAATGGCATCAAGTCTGTTTTCTATGGCTTGAAGAACTATTTATCCGGCAAGTCTGACGCTACACCCCCTAGAAGTACAACTTCATCGGAAGCTAAAAACCCTACTGCACCAAGTGGAAGCACCTTAAATGAAACTCTGGATAATATATCTAAACCATTCTCTGCCACATCAGAAGAAAGATTCAACTCCCACCCAACTACTCGGCTAAGAGGCTTGAATGACACAGTTAGCGCAGCACCCAAGACTGACAGTCAACGGGTAAACGAGATGCTTGATGCCAACTTGGATGAAATGGTGTCAGTCATCAGCAGATTAAAAGGATTGGGAACAGCACTTACTGAGGAAATTGACCAGCAGAATGAGCTCATTGATAACATTCAAGATAAGGTAGAGGTAGCCGACATTAGGATTGGCAAACAGAATAAACAAATGAATAAATTACTGGGTAAATAATCACATTAAGATTGGTCTTGTACATAAAGCTAAAACGCTAATGTTCATATTGTTTGTAGTTACAGAATATTGTGAATTTGTATCACAATGGTTCTCCGTTTAGTTTTATTTTAGTTAATTTGTAAATGTTATAGAATGGTTAGTTTCTTTTCTTTGTTCAACTGGATTTTGACAAACCTAGCTTTGTATTGTTTACTAAATTGTGTAAAACTATTGTTAGTAATTGTAGTGTTCTAACAATATTCAGTTTACCTATGCTTGCCAAACTCAACCTTATTTTGTGGTTAACCCTTGAACTGTGACACTTATCAACCATTTTAAATATTCATCTCATCTGTATTTCTTGTATTTATGGATAGAGTATAAAAATTTATGTCATAGCTGTTTCTTAGGTGTGTAATTTCAGAGCCTACTTTATGTACTTTATATTAATGTTTTTAAAAGATTATCTCACTCTTTTAGTTTCAACCAAATTGATTTTAATAAATTTAGCCTATACTCTTGTCTCATTTACCTTTGTCTTACAATATCTCTATAAACAAACTTATAATTCTATAAATATTTTCCAGAAAGTTACTAAAACATATTATATTGTAAATTGTTTCAATATTCAATTGAGACGTATAAGTTTTTCATATAACATTGGTTTTGTATCCGAATCCGAACTCTCAGCACCAAATGTGTGTCATATCGCATATAACATGTAATTTAATCACAGTACAGTTAGGTTCTGCACAATTGAAACGTAATATTGTTTTCATGCTTTATACATACCAAATGTTATATCAACATTCCTAATGGAAAAGTTACTTGTCCACTGTTATAAAAAATGTGTACATTGTAGTTTTATTCTCATTTTAGTTTAAGGGAATTTATATAAAAATATTTAGTAATAAAGAGCAATACCTGAAGTGTTCTGTTTAATTAATTTACATCTATAGTAACTGTATACCTTTTAATTATTATTAACCCAGGAAGATATAGTTTTACGTCAAATCTGAAAAGAAAAATAACAAAAAGCACTTTTATATTGTTGATACATGGTACATTCATACAACACATTGTTTTCTGTAGTTTTTCTAAGGTTTAAAGGCTATGTAATATATGTGCTATTCTTAGTTTTCACTCTGTTAAGATTGGTATCAGAGTAACAGATCCTAATAAGTAACAAATAAGCTCTCAATATGCTTATTCACTACATAACTAATCTGTTTTTAAATCAAATGTGTTATTTTATTAATAAATAATTTTCGTTAAAACTTTCACCAATTTATTTAAATATCTAACATAAGCATTATGAATTCTAACTCATTTTGTATATCCTTTATGACACACTATCAGTACTAATTTTGTAATTATGTTGATGAGTTATTAATGGTTACTTTTATGTACATTGATGAATGCATATTATAAACTTATTAGTTATTAATGTACTGTCCTGTACAAATATCAAAGCATTGTGAAATCAGTTGCAATTTCCTAATAACTTGGCAAAGAAAAGTAAGGCCTGTACACATCTAGGAAACACCATCTTTAAATAACTTTCTCTACTTTTGTAGAGATGGAACTTTAAAATCACAACTCCTAAGGATAATGGTTGTGTTGTGCAGCATATGTTTATTGAGGGTAATGTATGTGTTGTCTATTACTGAATTAACTGAGAGTCTGACTAAAGGAGTTCATACATACATATATATTCACAGCACTACTTCCCTAAAGAAGAATAATATTTAGGATATTACACCAATAAAATTTAACTAGCCCCTTGGTAAGTTCATTTAAGACTTGAGTAAAGGGTACTAGTTAACATATATGAAATATATACGTATTATATTAAATAAACGGGCAGACACTATCTGTTACCAAGAAGTAGTGTTCAACATGTATTTGGATACATATGCAAATATCAGTGTACATGTACTCAATAATTATTATAATCATTTACAGATGACATGAATATGAATTCTCAACAGTAAATTCAGTTACATGTCCCAAATTTCTTAGTAGGTTTTGGAAACACAACATTATTGATATAAACACATGACCCACTTTGATTTGTGTTAGTTATTCTTTCCAATAAGTTTGTGCATGCTAGCAATGACCAAATTTTCACTCAATTCAAATATTATGTTTACATGTTACAATGAGAGGAATATTGTAAAAAGAATCTGCCATGCAATGAACGCCCTGCATTAGTAAACAAAATATGTTTGTAATGGTACTGGATAAATGGATAGATAGAAGCCTACATACTTCATTATTACTAACAATTCATAATAAAATATTGAATGTGACATGAAATTAAACACAACAAAATTAAATACCTTACTTTATTCAAACTATCATAAGCTTATAACTACAAACTGAGATCTTACAGTGAAATATCAAGCACTTGGTCTAAGAAAGCATTATCCACAACGGTTTCCAAAATCATGTCCGTTGAGTCCACTTCCGCTTCCACATTGACTTCGTGGTGCTTCAGGTGTTTCTGGAGAACCCTGCTATTCGCCAGGATCTTTCCGCAGACGTTACAACTAGTTTCATTTGACGTGTGCGACTCTTTGTGGATTCTCAGGCCGTTAGACGTTGCAAACCCTTTGGAGCAAATCTCGCAGCGGAACGGCCGTTTATTTGTATGTGTGTGTGCTATGTGCAAGTTCAATGAATATTTGGCAGCAAACTTCCTATCACAGTTATCGTAAAAGCAGGAGAATCTCTTCGGTCTCTCCTTGCCGTCATGGCTTAGTTTGTGCAATCTCAGGTACGAAGCTCGTGTGTACGTTTTGGGACACTGGTTACACGCATAAGGCCGAATGCCTTCGTGCGCTTTTAAATGCATCATTAAAGTGGATTTTGCAGTGAAAGTCTTCCCACATACTACACAGTTGAACGAGTGATGATTACTTGAATGCGCCACTCGGAAATGGTCTTTCAAAGACTGTCTCGTTTTGTAGTTCTTGTGACAAAACCCACATTTGAACTGTCCCACTGCTTTGTGCGATATTAAATGCTGGCGTAGACCACTGGACGTGTGAAAACCTTTACCGCATTTCGGACATAGATGGCGGCGCACATTTGAATGCTTTTCCATATGGTAGCGGAGGTTGTGTACTCTAGTAAATGACTTAGGGCAAACTGTGCAGGTGAACTTTTTCTCACTTTCCTTTCTGGGAAGACGTTCGGTGGATGTTAATTCGGAAACAGATGGCAGTGGTGTCAATTCCTTGTTTTCAGCCAAGTTTGATTCAAAATCCAACATAGAATAGTTAGAAAACAATGGCAGTTCATACTCGTGATCTTGGTAAACAACATTTATATCAATAGCATCTATGTCAGGCCTTGGTATCGTAGGAGATGAGTGCATATTAAGGATCTGCATCAGTGTAGCGTTAGCTTTCAAACAATTTAACTTGAAACCGTATGCCAAAAGAGCCTTTGAAACGCAAGATTCACACATGCCGTGTGGCCAATTATCCTCATCATTGTTCTGAAACATAAAACAAGCGATTAAAACATTGTTCAAGTACAATAGATACGTAACATTCATGAAGTTCGATATCTACAACTTACCTCAATGCAGTTAAGAAATACAAGCATATCCACCAGTTTAACCTTAACTGTCTCGTGCTCAATTGTGTCCTGTATATTCATAAACATGCTGCTGGCTTCTATGAGACACGTTCTACAAATATTTTTAGATGCAGACAATCCTGGTATCATCAAACTACTAAACTCCATTCGAATGAGGTTTTAAGTGAGGTATTATGACGCAATAACAAGTAACTTATGCGTAACTACAATGGCCTATTCTATAACTATATAAATAAATTTACAATTTATCACAAAGAGCACGGGAAATATATGTTTTATGACGATTATTTTATTTACGTCGTGCGAGCAACATCCACCCAAAACCCAAATTTGCTTTTTTTATTTATTTCAGGCTTTCGACATTTGACGCTAATATGTGGTACATACACTTTTTCGTTAGTTTTGAATACAATTTTACTTTTCAAAAATCCCGAAGAAGAACAATAGCTATAATTCAAAATATAAACCATATGGTTTTAGAGTTTGCAGGCATAGAAATTTTAATATGAATAAGCATGTGTTTTATTAAAGATGTAGATAGTCCATAAAAATAAATAAAAACTACACAGAATACGGTATTCTGTCTGGAAAGTGTCTCTTTCCTCGTCTTTGAGTGACGTGCATTGAGAAAGTTTCGATTTTCTCACATTTTTCCACATTTCCAAACGTTAAAACTATAAAAACCTTCATTTGTAGTGACAAAAAACTATGCTCCCTGCAATTCGTGAAGGTAAAGTTATAAATAGTGCCGTATTTCAAAGTTACCAGTGCCACTTCATTACCTAACCTATAAAGCGTTTCTTGTATCGCAACATACCACCGCTTCTGTCTTCCGCGAATCTAATATATGTTTTTCATTAATTTCCCTCCAATTTAACTTAAAGTGCCTTTATTCGACCTCCTAAAGTACTATAAAACCAGCATAATCCATATATATTTCAATTTCTTTTTAGATAACTAACGTAGTGTCTTCAGAATGAGTCGATTCTTTGCAACTGGTACGGATTCTGAATCCGAGAGCTCCAGTGAGGAGGAGCAGGTAATCCGCGCACCAGCACCCGTCTACACGGTGAGTACAATCTGTTTAATCATGAGATAAAAGTAGATTTGGTATCGTAAAAGTTCCACATCACAAATATAATTGTATCGGTAATGAAGGATGTAGTACAGAAGATGAGCCGATTTTGCGATGATCAAGCATGAAAATGACTGTATATGAGTTTTACACAAAATAATTAATGATCCTTGTTAGGGCAAGGAGGTAAAACAATAGTATAGTTAGATAGAAGATGGATAATGATAATTATCTAGATAAGTGTCCAACTATCATCATTAAGCCTTCAAATGCATTATTTCATCAATAAAACGTTATACCTCCTACTAGGAGTCAAGTTTGTTCATGTGTTATCTCAATCAATAACTTAATTTTTATTACATATTTCCTCATGTAAAACAACAAATGTACCCTTATTCCTTCCATATTTCATAAATTCTCATTAAAGCCACCACCTCTTATCTAACAATAACCCTTTAATCACAGTTCAGTGATGACGAAGAAGAAACCAAGCGCGTGGTGCGCTCCCTAAAGGAAAAGCGTTACGAAGAGATTAAGGACATCATCCATTCCATCCGCAATCACCGGAAGATCAAGGACTTCTCTTCAGCCCTGGTCTCCTTTGAGGAGTTGCAGAGGGCCTATACCAAAGCCCTGCCAGTGGTTCAGAAGGAAGAGAATGGAGTGGCTCCCCGGTTCTTTGTTAGGGCCCTGGTTGAACTAGATGAGTGGATTAGTGGGTTGGTAGACAGTTTTTTAGGTTTATATTTAATGTAGAGTTTGTGTTGTGAAATTTATACTAGCTTTTTTATTAGTGTGTGCTATTGTGTGAAAATTTTCATATTGTTAGAGGTATTTAGGGATCAGGAATAAATAGAGCCTTTTGGATAGTGAAAAGCCATAACAATGTTAAGTAATATGTAGTGTTAAGTGGGATGTTAAATGCCTCTGAGGCTGACAAAATTACATTTGGTTGGTTCATATTTTGTTAACTTAAAGTAAAAGTAAAAGATAACATAACGTACATAAAAAGTAGGTTACATAAACTACAATATCCTATAATATTGCCAATAGGTTGGATATGTATTGAGCATGAGAAAATGAAGGGAATATCTTACTAACAAATCGAAATTTAACCAGCACATGTAATTAATTCAAATGCTTATTTACATCTGTTTAACAAAACCTTATTTTCCAGAACATGGATGGCCCAAGACCTGCGGAAGTCCATGTCCAAAGGCAACAGCAAAGCCCTAACCTCCCTGCGCCAGAAACTCAGGAAGTACACCAAGAACTTTGAAACGGAGATCGCCAAGTTCAAGGAGAACCCTGACCTGCCTGACGATGATGAGGAAGAGAAAGGTCGGTTTATTACTTATTGTTCTTAAGTTATTAACTTCTTAAATTATTCTATATCAAAACTGTCAATGTAGTTTTTTATTTAGGATAAACACACTTTGATCGCCATGGCCCAAATAAGTATATGAGGTGCCGGTCATTTTGACCCACCATGGCGACCAATGTGTTAATGATTATTACAGATACAGTGTTATAATTAGTATACATATACAGAAATAATAAAAGAAGGTGTCTGTATAATGCCTTTTTGAACTAACCTTTTTTGTGCTCAGAAAAAAGTTGATTCATCTCAACAACAATCATTCACAGAACTCCTATTCCTGTTACAGATGACTCCTCATCCGGTGATGAATCCGACGCAGAGGTCAAAGAGAAGGAGAAGCCCAAGGCTCGCCGCTCCCCAGAGCCAGCCAGGAGACCACCTCCTCAGGACGATGAGTCTTCTGACTCCATGGACTGGGGCTCCAGCTCCTCCGACTCCAGCTCCAGCTCTGATGATGAGACTAAAGGTGCGTAGGCTATGGTTATCTGGCTAAATTTAAGTTACCTTTACTGCGTAGTAATTTAGTGTAAACATTATATTCTCATATGTTTTAATAGATATCTGGCTAAATTTAATTTATGAAGGCTATTTGGAGTACCTAATTTAGTGTTAACATTATATTCTCATATTCTTTAATCTCTTGTAGGATAGCAAGGATTTAGAAGATAATATTTTTAGCTTAAATATTTCGTTTCTATTTGTATCACTATTATAATTATCAGATAGAGGACATATTGTATTAAGTTGAGGTTGGATGCTATGATATAACTAACCCAAAAGGCGTAATAGTCATAAGCATTTATTTACAGCCGCAAAAACATACACAATACAAAACGTTAAGAACCATTAAACTTAACAAACTAGGGGATATAACATATTGTTATTCTATACATATTTTTGTTATATTGCAATATTCATGATAGTAGGAGATATTGCATGGTTCCCAGGATCTATTCAGGATGTACAGATGAAATACATTATAGAATGTATGCATATGTATTTGAACTTTCATCTTTGTTGCAATCTCATAAATTATAATTGCAAAATTTGATTGATTTGTAGAAAATATGTTACATCATTGAAAGTTACAATAGACTTAGCTATAACATTAGAATTATCTACTGGTACTTTTAAAATTGTAAATGAGTTTTATATATATATAATAAATAAATATTCGCTAACAGGTGCAGTGACCCTGCGAGAGCGGTTCCTGAAGCGCACCACAGAGCGAGATGAAGACGAAGAGAGGGAGCGCCGCAGAGCCAGGAAGGAGCGAAGGGAGAGGGCCGGCAAGATCAGCAAGAAGGAGCAGATGGATGACGCTGGAGATGGAGAATGGGAGACTGTGAGGAAGGGAGTGGCCACCTCGGATAAGCCCAAGATGTTCTCTAAGGTGAGGTCAAAAGCTCACTATAGTCCATTCGAGTTAAGTAAATAGTGACGTCATGATTTTCAAAAGTAAACTGACCAATAAGACGTGAGATAATGAGAAAACAAGTCTCTTCGACCAATGGCGGACAACCGTTGTCACGTCTCATTGGTCAAATCGTGGAGTCATGATGACGTCACTATTTTCTTAATGCGAATATACTATAGCTGCTGTTCTTCCTGGCATGTTGTAGATGGGTAGAATCTATTGGGCGATGGGTTAACAATCTAAGTCATGTGTTTTATTGAGATATTGTAACTCTTTGTTATGCTAGAAAAGTGACCTAGCAGATGTTATATATAGAGGTTCTGTCCGCCCTAAAAAGGAGTAAAGAACGTGAATGTAAGTGTAAAAAGTGTAGGTTTTAAAATGTAATTAGAGTTGATACCTGGCAATATGTTAAGAACATTGCAATTCATTTATTTGCCATGATTCTAGAAGGTGAACAGAACCAATAGTTACAAAGATCTTTTCGCATTTTTACCTAAACCAACAGTTCGTAAATTCAGGAATATTGGCTATACTTCAAGTTCCCGAGTCGCCCTTTACTTGAAACACATTTGTTTAACATTAAATACATACATATAAATGTATATATCGACACATAACGGTGCACTTGTCCCGAACGCCATTTAGCAAACTTTACAGGAGAGAGGTTTAAAGTTTAAAAAGTTGTGAAAAGCAAAAATATCCAATATTTGAATTGACGCCAAAAAAGCAGCATAAAAACGCAGAATAAAAATTGAATATACAGGGTGGCGCATTCAAAACGGTCAGTATGGGAAAGTCTGAAACTATAACAGATACGAAAATTTGTTCTTAGGAACCATGTCACCGATTTTGATAAAAAGAAAAACTGCATTCATACTTTCTGTGAAAAAACAACTGTATCCAGTACGGGAATCGAACCCGGTTGCTTCGAAAAAATAAATTGACCCTTTACACTTTTTCTTTTTAAATATCAATTCTGTTGGTCTTAAGCTGTAAATGTCTCTATGAAACATGGTGTCGAAAATGAATAAAATGCATTATTCTGGCATACTTTAGTTTATCATAGAAGGTTTTCTAAGTGACCACCGTTGTTTTCAATACAATATTCAACACGTTTAGGTAACGATCTTACTATTGAATTTTGTATTTTCATGTGGTGAATTTGCGTTAAAATTGACTATATTGCTACTTTTAGGTCTTCAATGGTGTCATAGCTTGTTTTGTAAAATTCATCCTTAACATAACCCCACAAGAAATTTTCTAATATGGTTTAACACGTCACTTTAAGTTGGTTGGTAATTTTTTATTACTGTAGATAGCAAAACCTCCTTAAAGGATTAATGCAATGCTAATGCCACATGATATGGTGTACGTAACAAGTAGGGAAGTACAAAACTACGAACAGCCATAGCGACAATTTTACATGTCTGTTGAATACTGTTACGATGTATGTAAACAACTATGATAAACTAAAGTATGCCAAAACAATGCATTTTATTCATTTTCGACACCATGTTTCATACAGACATTTACAGCTTAAGACCTACACAATCGATATTTAAAAAGAAAAAGTGAAAAGGGCCAATTTATTTTTTCAAAGCACCCGGGTTCGATTCCCGTACTGGATACAGGTGTTTTTTCAAAGAAATTATGAATGCAGTTTTTCTTTTTATCAAAATCGGTGACATGGTTCCTAAGAACAAATCTTCGTATCTCTTATAGTTTCAGACTTTCCCATACTGACCGTTTTGAATGCGCCACCCTGTATAGTAGTAGAGTTCAATATATAGAACTAGAGTACCCGCCACATAAGGTGGCAGTAGCCAAACTTGGAACTAAATTTGACGTTTCCGCCATTGCGTGTTATTTTGTATGAAAGGTAAATTTAGTATTACCAGCGTTGTGTTTTTTGCCCACTCTTTGTAATTTTTATGTTTGTTAAGGGTGATTATAATAAATTGATTTCTGGAGTTTCTTGTTAGTTCTTCTCCAAGGGTCTCCGCTGAACTTCTTCTTCTCAATCGTTACGCTCTTATCAGAGCGGTCGTGGTCTTCATGACGTGGCATCTTGAGCAGCCGAAATGGTTGGTGAACTAACCTCGGTAAAAATATGTAAAGACAATGCTCAGTGCCATGTTTGAAATAGTTTTTTTACATACATACATACACATCACGCCTGATTCCCTGTAGAGGGGTAGGCAGGGATCACGGATCCCCATTTGTCCCGATCCTGACAGACCACTTTCGCTTCATTGACATTCATACATCCTCTAATACACTCTCGGCGGTTATAGATACTCCTCGTCACCTTTTTTCAATATAGCGTCTATCTGACTGTTACATATATGTCTTATTAGGCCGGCCCCTACGTAACCGCCCTTCCACTTCACTCATATATATTCCTTTTGTCAATATATAGTTTTTTTAATTTGTACTTAGATCATAAAATAACTTTCAAAGAGAGCTTATGATAGGGCCTATTTTGAATAAAAATATTTTGACTTTTGACTTTGGTATATTAATTTGTTTTATTTGAGTTTATAGCTCTGCAACCAAAGATCGTTACAAATGAAACCTCAATATAATGTATCGAGCCGTATGGCACAGTGAGTGCTAGTTTTGGCGTGTTTACTGGCAACACTGGATTACGCGACTGTGGCGACGCCTCCAACTGCCACCTTATGTGGCGGGTACTCTATATTGAATTCATTTTCGCCAAAAATGGCGCCGTTACCCCTAGTGCGCCGTTAGGTGTCGATATGTATTTATATGTATTTTTTTATTATATGTAATCACGTATTATGTAATCATATTAGGAAGTATCCCTATAACAATCACATGAAACTAAATAAATTTGTTATATGCTCACTAATTTAACTCAATACAATTGTATGTCAGGACACGGATATAGACGCGGCGTTAGTGGTGAAGAAGCTGAACGAGATCAGTGCCGCCAGGGGGCGTAAGAGGACCGACAGGCGCGCCCAGCTCGAACTCCTGCATGAGCTCAGGACCGTGGCCCAACAGGTAGGTGGCAGAGGAGTGATGAGGGAAACAACTCATCGACAGTGGAAAGGCCATTTTGCATATGTGCCATTTCGTAACTTCACAGAAGAGCGATTTAAAGTTCTAAAAAGTTGAAGGAAAATTGTATAAAATGCATATTATGTTATAAATGCATATTTTCTAAATTGTTATATTCACGAAATTGTAACAAAAATTGGATTTCAACCGTCGATGTATTATAGTCTAAGAAAACACTTTATTCACTACATAAAACACGTTTACAAAAGGACAAACAATTTAAACAGACATCCTGGGCTAACATAGAATAAGAACTAGTTACCGTATACGTATTTCGTAGAAGCCAACTTAGGGATAATTGGTTGATGAGGTAGTAACTTGTCTTTATCTTTGACAGCTTTACTCGAAGACTATTGCTAAACTGACTAATGATATTTTATATCTTCTAAGTACGGATAAATGGTGCACTTATAGGATTTTACATTCAAATGTCATTTTCACAAAATTGCAAATAAAGTTTACGATATTTATCCGCACTGTAGAAATGATCCGTTTCGCTTTTATAGTCCAAAAGTTCTCTTAAAACATTTTCAATATAAAAACATTTAATCGATAGACAATCTAACATTAAAATAATACTCGATTTTATTCTTTTGTCCTTCTATCATCCATTTACCTTCCAGCACAACCTAGGCGACGCGCTCCAGCTGAAACTTCGCGCGGCCACCGTCGCAGCCCTCTTCGACTACAACCCCAAGGTCTCTGACGCCATGAAGCCAGAATACTGGTCGAAGCTGGTGGAAAACGTAGACCAGATGGTCTCCCTACTCCTCGCCCATGAAGACATGGTGCTGAGTGAAAATGTGACTGAGGATACGGAGCAACTGGTGACCCCGCCATACCGTGTCAGGGGATGTGTCCTAACAGTTCTGGAACGCTTGGATGACGAATTCACGAAGCTCCTGAAAGAATGCGACCCTCATTCCAATGAGTATGTTGAGAGGTTGAAGGATGAGGTCCGTGTATCAGCGCTTATAGATCGCGTCTGTCAGGTTATTGAACGCGATGGGACCCCGCAAGAGATTTGCAGGGCGTATCTAAGGAAGATCGACCATTTGTACTATAAATTCGATCCCAGGGCGGTTAAAAAGGAAGTTAATGAGGAGACTTCGATTAAAAAGATGGAGCGCCTGTGCAAGTATATTTACGCGAATGACGAGTCGGATAGACTGAGGACTAGGGCCATTTTGTGCCATATATACCACCATGCGCTCCACGATAATTGGTTCCAAGCCAGGGACTTGCTACTGATGTCGCATTTGCAAGAGACGGTACAGCATTCGGATCCCAGTACGCAGATACTGTACAATCGGACCATGGCTAATTTGGGTGAGTTCTAGTTTGTAAAAGTAGTAGTTGTAGTGTGTAGCGATTGAAGTTATTAAGTTCTTACATCATATTTGAAAGATATTACTTTGAACAATGAATTAACATTAGACGGTTGGTAAATACGTAGTTAGTCAGACACAAATCACAGATATGTTGTGCATAATGAATGTATGGCATTTCAATGCTTTAACAATCTAGATATTTATGCTAAAATTTACTCGATCAAATGGATGTTTGTCTCTGAGTTTCTGCCCAATCCTGAAAGGGACTGAACGCCGTCATTTATTTATAATTGTATTTACATCTTGTACTTTAACGATTGTAATTATTCATCCACGCTTGTATCCGTACTATGTATTATTATACCACAATATTATTATTCAAATATTTGTACGCCAGAAAAGACAGCCTATTCTGAAACTAATTTTAACACTGAACATCCTATTTACACATGTCATTGTATCTTAATATACACTTTCTTTCTCCCTATACTAAACATACAATCCCCAACACCAAGGCCTATGCGCATTCCGTCGCGGCAACGTAAAGGAAGCTCACGGGTGCTTAGCCGAGCTGATGATGACGGGCAAGCCCAAGGAGCTGCTGGCCCAGGGTCTGCTCCCGCAGCGGCAGCACGAGCGCTCCAAGGAACAGGAGAAGATCGAGAAGCAAAGGCAGATGCCCTTCCACATGCATATCAATTTGGAACTCTTGGAGTGCGTGTACCTTGTTTCGGCTATGTTGATTGAGGTGAGTGTATGGGTTAGGGTACGGTTGATTAATAGAGTTAGTGGGTGTGGAATATTAGGGATGTAATGAGTGAAGAGAGGGAGTGTCAATGGAAATTTTCTATAGTAAAAATACTAGTTATTTCATTCGCGAAATGGTGTCATAGAATATCGACTATCGCTTTGGATGCGTACTATCTGGTGAACAGGTTGCTTTGATGTAGATAAATTGACTAAATTGTTAGTGCGGATATGTAAATCTCTGACTTACAAGCGATAATGGTCATGAACCGGATGTTTTTTTATGTTTTTTTAATTTTCATTTTAGAGTAGTATAAAGTCTATGTTGTATTATATTATGGAACCTGCATTAAAAATGGTCCATTACATTAACTACGAGTATATTGTACAAATAATAAAGGCTCAATTAGACAAGGACTGTTTTCGACCGATAATAAATTCAACCCAATACAAGCGAGACTTGTCTGGTGATGGAACGAGAATAAAAACTAATCGCATAATTGTACCTTAAAAAAGAATCATACAGTTATCCCATTTTTCTTCATCCAGATCCCGTACATGGCAGCCCACGAGTTCGACGCCCGTCGTCGCATGATAAGCAAGACTTTCTACCAGAATCTACGAGCGAGTGAACGCCAGGCGTTAGTGGGGCCGCCAGAGTCGATGCGGGAACACGCCGTGGCTGCGGCCAGGGCGATGCGCCGCGGTGATTGGAGGGCCTGCCTCAACTTCATTGTCAATGATAAGATGAATGCTAAGGTGGGTGAAAATGAAAAGGAAATGTTTTTATTCAACATAAGGATCGTAAAATGACTTAGAAAGTAAAAAAGAAAACATTTTTTGTGAAAAAAAAGTCATTACATAAAGTTTTTTAAAATAAACCTTATTAGATTATGATAGATGGTGTGATTACTGTATTAGACTGAACTAGGTACAGATGTTGTGTATGTGTTTTAAGGAGATGTGAGGAGGTAAAGATAGGTTGGGGTCGTTCTTCAACAGTTAGCTGGATAAATTTACATATACGTACATAAGAATACTCAACTGGAGAACCTGTGTTTTGGACCAAATTTTCTGAAATAAAGTCGATATCAAAAGATTCTGCATTGAACATTTGTTTGGTCAAATGCGAAATATATAACGGTTGTACCGTAATAAAAACCATCTATATGAAGCCTGCCTATTTTTCCGAAAAGTTACAGAACAGAATCTTTCACAATGGTGACAATGTAGTCATATAACTGTAAATCGTTTTAAAGACACATCGTCCAGTTAGATAAATATTTAGTATCTCTTTATATTTACAACCTGTCACATTGAGTACTGACTATCTCAACAAGTGGGTTCGAGGTGGCCATAGAATTACTGCCTTCGCAACTGCGGAGATGGAAACCTGAACCTTTGACTACCTCCCGGGTTAATGGCCATGAACACGTCTTTGACACTCTTTGTTCCCTTTTTTTTTACTTTCAATCCCGCTATATATTACATGTCACTTTACAGGTATGGGACCTAATGGTAGGCGCGGACGGAGTACGAGCAATGCTAGGCCGTCTCATTCGCGAGGAGTCCCTCCGTACGTACCTCTTCACGTACTCTCACGTGTACGCGTCCCTCTCCATCCGTTCCCTCGCGGATATGTTCGAGCTGCCCCGGCCCAGGGTCCATTCGCTGGTCTCCAAGATGATCATCAATGAGGAGCTGCTGGCCTCACTGGATGATCCCAGTGAGTGCGCGGTGCTGCATCGATCGGAACCCAGTCGCATGCAGGCGCTCGCGTTGCAGTTGGCTGATAAGGTATGGACATTGGTATTTGAAAAAATAAACCCTAAAACGTGTATGTGACATACATATATGTAAATTCAAGTCGTTCAATCCCTTTGGAAATGTGATCCTCTGAGATATAACGTTTCCATTGTTACCATAATTAATGTTGGGGTTGTGATGACATTCATATGGAACATCGTTAATACATTGCTCTAGCTCCAATAAATTTTATTCATTCCTAATCCCTCAATCGCTTTCTACCTCATGTAGGAATAAGGCCAGCCAGTTGTATTTTGAACAGACAAATCGGACTAGCTCGGAAAATGCTTATATATCATGTTATAATCCTATCCATACATTTTTCAGGTCGGCAACCTAGTGGATGCTAACGAGCGTATCTTCGAGAAGCAAGGCTCGTTCTTCCAACGCGGTGGTGCCGGCCGCGGCGGTGAAGGGCGTCAAAGGGAGCGGCCGCGTGAAGGCTGGCAGCGCCGCCAACGTAACAAACGCCGTGACGATGAAAGATCGCATGACGATTAGTACAATGCCGTTGGGTTGTCTATAAGGAGCTTTAGACCACAGACTCTGTTTGGGTTAAAAAAATAAATTCATTTTTGTAGTAGTTTTATAGAATGCAGTTTATGATATGTGTTTATATGTTTAGTTTAAACGTATAAAAGACAGACGGTGTCGGTATTATTATACTATAATTTTCACTTGGTTTAGCTATGTAGAAACGTACATTGGAAATTAGAGAGACAGTAAATATTTAGTCTGTGGTCTTTTACGTTATAGTCAAAATCAGTTATTTTAATATCGGCTACTATATGTACAAGATATGATTGATTTTGACTGGAAGTTCTGTAGGCAACCCTAATATGTATTCTTTCTATTAATTGTGGCAACTTTATAGATGAATGTCTCTTTTGCATTATATTTTTGAATTCCCAGCATATTGTACCCATCCAATGTCTATAGTAATAAATCTGTCACAATGTTTATGCGTTTTTCTTTTACTACCTACTGACTTTCTTACTAGATATATCCGACAATCCACATACCTAAAGTACTATACTATACAAGTACTATACTTTGACGACCTCTGTGGCGCAATTGGTTAACCACCTGAACGCTAATCGTGAGTGAGTTAAGAACTACACTTTTTTTTCTGCTTTCCAGTCTGGTTGTTCATAATATATACTATAAGTATATGAATTTATCTCTTTATATTGTGTATATTATATTTCTTAATTATACGTTGACTAGTAGGTACTCTTAACACAAGTCTTAAATGTACATATGAAGGGGCTCGTTCAATTGGTGTAACATTGTCCAAAAATATTATTATTACTATCTGGTGAACGTTTGCTGTAATTCAACACATACCTTCGTTGGCTACTATGGAAATATGAAGTTTTTTAGTCACCTCTTACGACATGGAAGTCAGTTTCCCTTGTATGTAACTATGAATATAATCACACGTACAGTGGATTTCATTAATTACAACCTTGGTTGAAGCGATCATTCGTTTATAGCGACGTAAAATCTAAGGCCCTTGAATTAAAGCATATTTTAGCATGTACAAACATATGGCTATAACGATTTGAGTCCAAATCCTTAAAAATGAAGATAACCTGGGCCCTTACTCCACTAATTCATATTGGCCACAATATTACTTCAGTGTCGACATTGTGGCAGTTCAATGGCCGTAATTTGACACTTTTCGCACTCCACTAACAAATTTTGGCCACTGAAACGCTATCGAAATACTTCTGCGTCTAACATGCCTAAATATTAGTTCAATAGCCTTCATTTGGTACTCTAGAGATCGCGCCACATACGGTGGCAGTTGGAGGCGTCGCCACAGTCGCGTAATTCAGTGTTACCAGTAAACACGCCAAAACTAGCACTCACTGTGCCATACGGCTCGAAACATTATAGGTTTCATTTGTAACGATCTTTGGTTGCAGAGCTATAAACTCAAATAAAACAAATTAATATATCAAAGTCAAAATATGTTTATTATACTATTTCAAACATGATTAATAATTAACGGGACTTATCCTTCTTATTATATATTACATATATTATGTGTTCCTTCACTCTGTCCGCAATAGACCGTTTAGTCTGTTCGACATAGGATTTCCCACAGCTGCAATCAATCTTATACACACCCTTATATCTTATATCATGAGTATAAATCGCGAATCTCTTAAAACTATTATTTCAAACATGGCACTGAGCATTGTCTTTACATATTTTTTACCGAGGTTAGATCAGCGGAGACCCTAGCTTGGAGAAGAACTAACAAGAAACTCCGGAAATCAATTTATTATAATCACCCTTAACAAACATAAAAATTACAAAGAGTGGGCAAAAAACACAACGCTGGTAATACTAAATTTACTTTTCATACAAAATAACACGCAATGGCGGAAACGTCAAATTTAGTTCCAAGTTTGGCTACTGCCACCGTATGTGGCGGGTACTCTACTGTTGTTTTGACAGCTTTCTTTGTTTATGGTCAATTTCTAATGTACACTCACACACTCAGTTAGTAGTTCTAGTTTCAATTAAAAACCTAAAATATTTTTTCAGTTACGTTTACGTTATAAACTTAAAACTTTTAACTGCTAAATCAATATGCATTAATTGAAATTGCTGCATTGTGAGTGCAAACAGTTTTTTAAATTGTTGTAGTCCATAGACAATAATTTCTATACTTTGAGTGGCCACTGAAGTGCCATTGACTCGCTATTATGGCGCTATTCTGGCTGTCAAAATATTAGCAGAGTGCCACTTTTACGGCCGAGATGCAGATTTATCGCTATAGCCTCGCAGTTGAGTGGCTGTCAAAGTTAATTAGTGGAGTAAGGGCCCTGCAAGTCGACGCATCAAGACGTTGAACAAGCCCTTCTAGTGTGGTTCAAAGCTATATTTATTTTTTACAATTAATTAATATAATCCATATACGGGTACACTACTGTATCTTTTTGCCTTTGCCTGTAACAACATCCGGATGTAACGAAGTGGTCCCTTAATCGCCGTTATATACGAAATCCACTGTATATAAATATCTTTGTAAATTTTTTTTCATTGTGTGGACACAAAAGTGGAAATTAATGTGGCGAAAATGATTCTAAATGTCCAATATTTGTTCAAGTGCTATGTATGTACTTTGTAATTTTTAAGTTGTTAAGTTTACATACAGTCTGAGACTTAAAAAGAATATAACCAGACATTTCTTACCGATATGTATGATATTAAGATAGGTTGCTTTCTTGAATAAGAAGTTCGCGGGTTCTCCAGTTTACCTAAACAGGTCTCTAATAATTTTGGTGCAGGGAAAATTATCAGGCAGGTTAGGGAAAAATTGGGATTTTTGATCTTTACGACGACGCCCTTGTAGGCTCAGTGACGTGATGTGTATGTATGTTCGTAAGTCACCCATACATAATGTAGTATATAGAGGGTACAATAGAGAAACTTTTTTCTTCAGTTCCAGATAGCTATTGATAGTCTCTACCTATCCCGTTAGGGATGTCAAGGTGTGAATATATGTATGTAATAGAGAAACTCTGGTACTTTAATTAGCGTGTATTTAATAGGACATCAAACATCTATTTACAACAGTGTTGTCAACGATTCAATTGAAAAGCAGCTTGAAACATTTAGATCGAGTATAAAAATGCAAATAGTTTTAACTGCCCTCTGGTTAAGTTTCGAGGCATGTAGCAATAATACTCCTCTGTATAGGGAAAGAAACTTTACATAAACAATAGCAAATTTACACGGAATATTAAAACAAAATCCAGCAGATATGTTGTAATAAGAATCAATTTTGTTGCGAGATCTCACAATTAAATGCAGTCTTGTATTTTGAAATAAACTATAATAAATTTACTAGGAATTACGAAAGCATTGTTATATAATTTAATATGTGGTTGCTTGCCACTATTCTACTTAAAACACCTTGAAATATCGTATTAGGTTAAGTAATGTTAATTCTTTAAGTATTACCTGTGGTATTATTAAGGTGAATTAATTGGAATAATACAAATTCTGGTATTTAACCTTCAAATAACATAAGTGCATATTTATGTCATGCACATATATAAAATTAAGTAATGTTTTATGATAAAGTAAAGATTCAATTGATTTATAAAACAAAATGTGGCTACAAGGCTCCTAGACAGACCAATTGCAGTAGTCTAAACTGTATTAAAAATGCAACTGAACCATAATTTGCAGAGCAAATATGGTCAGTCAATCTAGAGCTTTAGACTTGAATACTTTCCACCATATGTTAGAATAAATATATAAGAAATGCATTTATAAATACACATTAGTTACAATTCAACATCAGATAAATATATTTCTACCATTTCAAATTCTAGAGAGGAGTAATATGTATTAAATATAATAGCTTTGAGTTCCACAACATATCTGCTGACAAAATAAACAATCCAAGCCTTAAAAGGATAATTTAATAAATGTCATTCAATCTAAATAGTTTATAATTTAAAATTGCAACGCCTAATCCCCAGTGGGCCGTTTCTCGCTGTTTTTCTTTGTGAACTCCTCCGCATTCTTCATAAACTTTTTCCTATCTTTGAGAAACTCTTCCGCCACCTCTGCTCTCAACGGATGCTCTGGCTCGGGGTCGTTGACCAACGCTACCAGTGCTTGGATCACTGAAAGAGTTATTGATGAAGCTATAAAACTTATTCAGTTCAATAAGCAACCAGCCTGTTACAGTCTACTGTTGGACATAAGCCTGGTAAAAGGAATACAAAACAAAATCACTTGTAGCCATCATCCTGCCACTACCTTATTCAGGTCATCAGTCCATCTGAGATTAACTGAGTTCATACTTGAATAACTTTATGGACATCAACTAAAATACACAATTCTTTATTTCTACTGAATGCTTACACAATAAACACAGTATAATTATAAAGGTGTATTGTATTATATTTTTCAACCATTACATTGTAAGGAAGCAATACAATACACTGCATAATGTTATCAACTTTGATTATAAAGTATTGTAGGTAGAATAGTTACACAGAATCGGAAACATTCTTCTCAAGGCAAAGTGTATGCAGCATGAAGAATTGAAGAGTATGTATGAGAATATTAATAGGTGTGAAGATGGGTACACACCATTATCAGTTAATATGTGTTTGTACATACATATACATTCACACCTTTCGGTGTGGACAGAACCTTGGAGATTTAGTATCTCCTAAGTCACTGTTTAGCATTAATATTGGGATTATGATGTCATATGGAACGTGGGTGACAGGTAGCTAGCCCCATTGATCCTATTAACCCCTAGTCTTGCGTATACACACTCCCTTTTTTATTCTGACATTCAGAGGCTTGAGTGCCCATCTCCTAAATATCGATGGCATGTTATATATTCGATGTAGCTCAGTTGTTCAGCGGCTACAGGGTTCAAATCCCACTTGAGCATGTACCAATGGAAATAAAGGTTAATGAATTTCTATGTACATTTTCGTAATAAAATACATTTACAAAATGCGTCAAATACTATGGTGGGAAAACATTGTAGGGAAACCTACCTGTTCCCTGAACAGGAAATAGTCAGTGCTAGTTGAGTACTATCTGGTCAACACGTGGGTTTGAGGTGGCCATAGAATTACTACCTTCGCAATTGTGGAGGTAGACACCTAAACCTCTGACTATCCCGGAAGGGCTAATGGTCGTGAATGTGTTTGTAATTATTCCCTATTCCTCTAACTCATTTTAAACTTACCCTGATCAGTCTTAGTTGCTGGCTTCCAGTTCTCTGCGCTAATGATGGGCAAACACACCTGGCCTTTCTCATCAATATTTGGGTGATATATCTTTGTCTTAAAACTTATTTTCGGCGGCTTGAATGGATACTCCGCTGGGTAGTTAATTTCAATCCTAAATGCACCTTTGTTATAGGGAGGGTTATCCTGTGAACACAATTAAATTTAAGATATAACTAGACTATTTGAAAATTTGTTGCGAATTTAGTTTGTGCTTTGAAGACCGAGTTAAAGATTTATATTCTGATGCACAAAAGGCATAAAATATGGCAAATGTGCCATTACCCTATTTATTATGATTTCAAATGTAAAGGATTTCTTCTAAGAATAATAATTAAACCATGTAATCAATTAATTCAGTCAGAAACTTTATTTCAAAACAATTCCGTTGATGCTGTTACCCTAAAAATGCTGTAATCTATATACCAAAACATTTTCCCTTACCTAAGGATAATACACACCACTTCCAAAACCAGTGCCCAGCCACAAACAACATTTTAATTGAATCCAGTTTTTTGGTCCAACTATATTACAATGATATTAAGGGTAACCGCTAAGATAGTTAGTATTAATGGTTCATAAGTATTCATTAAAGTATTATATTATCTGTGCATTAACTATGCATTTTACATGTAAAGATAAGTAAAAATCTACATTTTTATTAACAATATGAAGTCACTAACTAAACTAACAACTAAATTGTAAACCATAAAATTAACTCACAGGTACTATAAGTCCTTGCCATGTTAATATATTTGTTTCATCAACTTGTATATCTCTAAAAGACTTCAGACCAGATTGTTTGATATCTTGCAGTTCCTGAAAACATAAACATTCTACAACCATCCATTGTTATTATCAGCAAATGAGTCACAAGATTTGTCTTAAGATAACATCTGTAATTAAAAACATTGCTAAGTTTTTTGTAACTATACACTGACTCATCAAATCAAAAGTTCAGTACAAATATAATTAGAATAATTAACTGGAATGCCATAATAGAAAAACATAACAGTAATACGAGTAAAGGGTATTATAATAACGAGTTTTATCGAACGGCAAGTCACAATAAATACTACATTCCGGTTACCTTCTGTAGTCGTCTTGTTGCAGCCATGGTCGAAAGTAATCAACAATACGAAACAAAAACAGATAATACAAAGTTCTTAAATTAAGTACTATATTATAAACTAATTCTCCTATTTATCATAATTTAGGACAACGCGATGAGAGGTAACGAATTTTGTAAAATTCACTCTAACCAAAGACGTCACTTCACCCAGATTTTGGGGATGTCCACCATTTGTAATTACGTTACTGTCAACCAAACTCTCAAATCTGTCAAATTCTAAATTGTTATGTTCCTTGCACAATATTAAACAAATTGTGATGCTTATTTCGGATTAAAATTAATATCATTATTTTATGAATTAATACATAAGAATAATGTGCATAATAACCGTAGAATTTCTAAGACTCAGTTTATGTGAAACGGTAAAAAATATATTTCATAAAGACTAACTGAAATCAAATTAATGAAATGCCCCATATTATTTAACGTAAATTAATGTAGGGCACTTTAACAATTACGTGCGGAAAATTAATCTTCAATGAGCAGTTTGTGCCAGCTATGCGTTAGCTAGGTTAGGTAGTTGGTTGGCTTTACTTGTTCTAGTTACTTCGCTCGCTTTGAAACAAGAAGTTGCAATATGCTAACCTAAAAAAAATAACGTACGTCACAGTGGCAGCTAGCTAACCAACAAAACAATTTGCTAAGCAAATTTTGGAAGGTTGTTAGTTTTTGGCATTGTGCAATTATTTTTTATTGTATTCGTATAGAAATTTATAAATTCTAAGGTTAAAGTTGTGACAAATACAGGATGGCGAACGCTAAGGAAGAACCAGCAGTTCTGGCCCACCAATGTTACCAGAAGAAGGATTACACGGGGGCACTGCAACATTTGAAGAAATTGGAAAACGTTCTTGGCGATTCTAACAAGAAACTAATGCACAACAAGTTCATAGTAGAATTTGTGGCGGGAGACATGAAAGACATAGAGAAATATAAAGCAGTCATGTCTCAACTCACAGGCGTAACGTTTCCTGAAACCGAAATAAAGGACGTGGATTGCCCATTCATTATTTACAACTACGCTGTGCTACTTTACCACTTGCGATACTATTCTCAGTGCACTGACCTTCTCGAGAAGTTGCTCAGTAGGCTCAAAAGCTTGAAAGATAAGAAACTTGCCCAACAGATTGTTTTGTTGATATTAGAAGCTACCATATGTCGAAGGACTTATGATAAGGCAATAGAGATAGCAAATAACTATAAAGATTTTGTTAAGGCCGCTGACAACACTAACCAACTGTTTGAAAGACTAGTGGCTCGGGCACAGGTTTTGCTGGGCAAAAAGGATCCTGTAACCTTGAAACCCGATTGTATTGAGAATATCTTTGTTATAGCTCATCAGCATTACTGTAGTGGCCAGTTAGTCAAAGCTTGGGAGACGCTTCATTTGCACGAAGATATGGAGCATGATTACAATTTAAGGAGTCAAGGTGAAGAGATATGGCCAGCTCTTAATAACAACCTTGGTATTATTTGTCTACGTCTGAGTAAGCCATATTTCTCAACAAAACAGTTCCAAGATGCCATAAAAGAACACATGAAACAAACCGAGAGTGAGGATAGCAAACGTCTCATAGCCTGTAGAGAACAGCCAATTTACGTTTACAATTTTGGAATGTGCTTATACAATTTTAACAAACTAGACAGTGCATTTGAGTGCTTCATGACAGCAACTAGGCATTTCCCCAATAATCCAAGACTTTGGTACTGCATAGCCGATTGTTGTGTCCGCAAATGCTGTACTAAAGAAAGGGAACAGTATACGGTGACAACAATTGGTGCTCGAAGACACACCAGAGTTATAGTGACTAGGGACAGACCTAAAATAACTGATCTAAAAGACTTAAATTGTACACCGAGTGTTTCACTAGAATTCGCCGTTGTGTGCCTGAGGAATGCAAAAGCGCTAGTACCAGCGCAAGATCCACCTGCAAATCCTGACTTGCCATGTCTGGACATGTATCCAAGGGCTCCGTTGAACTGGAAAGAGAGATGCGAGCTCAGGAACTCAATATTAATCTTAGAAGCCTACGTTTACCTCCAATTAGGAGATGTGGTTGCCGCTGTGAACACATGTCGAGAGCTACTAGTCCAGCCTGACGTGCCAAAGCCATTCCAGGCTTGGGCCCATGTGTACGCAGCAGAAGCACTGATTAACCTGGACAAAATCACAGAAGCAATAGAACATCTCCATCCGCCAATGATCAATGATTTAATCGCTGATTTGCCTCCAGAGATGAAAGACGAGATTGGTGTAGCCGTCTGGTCTAAGGCCGCTATCTGCCATATAGTGAGGGGTGACTTGCTAACTGCCAGGAAGATCCTAGCACAAATGAATTCGCCAAAAATATGGCCATTGCAGCTGTACTTAGAAATAGCTTCCTGCAATTTAGAGTATTGTCAAGCTATTTTGAGGAGAGTTAGATATACTATACCAGGAATAAAGTATGCTGAGGATTAAAATGATTTTTTACTTTAACATGCCTTTATCCTTAATCTAATGACCCTGTTACTTCTGAAGATGTAGGGTTTATTATCAACCAGTATCGTTTTTTAAGATTAATATCCGTTGATCTTTAAAAGCGATTTTGGTCACATTTAATTGCATTTTTAATTGTTAACAATAACTATTAAAATGAATGAGATAATCAAAACAACTTATTTAATTTTCATGGGCTTTTTAATCACTGTGTATGCTGTATTTAAATTTTCAATAGCACTTTTCAAATAATATATATTTAGATTTATTTATTCAAAAAACATATAATCGATATTATGGATATGCCTAGTAGGTACCATTCATCATGCAATATTCATTTGTGAGAAAAAATACCACGATTGTTTTCTATTTATCGCTCCAGATATGAATTGGCTTGTGCTATCTACTGACTATTTTCGTTCAGAATGCACTAGGCCAATGAGGGTTACAATCGTTGAGCTTATTTCTACTCCACTACACTAAACATCAAGTTATAGCCAGAGATTTAACTACAATTAAACATATAATAGTTTTATTTAGGAATATGCAGTCACCAAACAAAACGTCTATATTACACTTTAACGAATATTGATCCTGACTGATAGGTCAGATAAAAATAAGGTTAGGAAAAAATGTAAACATGAAAGCACTGTGAAAAAACTCAATAAACAACGAATTAAATTTGTGAAACTGGGATGCCTAAACCCTGAGCTATGTTTGGAAAATGTGTTGTGAGCTCAAACAGTGTTCTAGTTTTCAGAACGCTTCTTCATAAGTCATGTGATATAATCTAGTCTATGAGTAAAATCTAGTCAATATATGAATAAGATACCCTGAAATGTAATCCTAAATGGTTATGCTACGACGGAGAATCATGTTAGTCATAGCAATATTTATTTTGCTATATTTTTCAATCATTCTTTTGGTTCTACAACCTTTAGTAGGGAAGAAAAAGTTGAATATGAATTTGGGTCATTTATCATACCAGCAACAGTTTCAATTGACTTGGTGCCGAGAGCTCAGGTGGCAGACGCCTCCGGCTCCAAAGCCAGTAGCTCTAGTGTCACATCCCGGCAGTGGAAACACTTGGCTGCGATACCTCTTGCAGCAGAGTACTGGTAAGGCTTTATGTCATTACATTTAGCTTGTTGTGAGGATGTGTGTAGTAAATGTCTAAGTTTGAAATGTTTTGTGGCTACAAATGAATGCTATATTTTTATTAAATTCTGAAAAGTGCTTCCGAAGCCTCTTAATTATCACTTATAAGATTTTTAGAAGGTTCTTCATTAATTAATTACTCTTTAGTCAATTAACTTTGTTGTAAGAAACATAATATCCTTAATTCCTTAATATGGGATTAAAGGACATGAATGTATATGTTCCTGTATATTATAAACACAAACCCTATTTACCTCTTTCAGGCATTCTAACAGGGTCAATTTACATGGACTATGGTCTTCGCACCCATGGTTTCCCAGGAGAAAATGTGACAGATGGGTCAGTGTTGGTCGTCAAAACTCATGAGCTTCCACCATTAGAGACTGAAAAGTTTGGAGCCGCTGTCTTGCTAATAAGGAACCCAAGAAACGCTTTGTTAGTGAGTATCTTTGTACTGTTATTTACATAACATGGTAGACAATAAACTATGACTGATTATTAAAATGTATTCAGAAGAATATTTATGCTAAAAAGTAATCAAGAAGATGTCTTCATGTCCTAGGTTCAATTGCCAGTGGAGGCAGAGTTAAGAACTACACTTTTCTTATGCTTTCCTGTTTGGTTAAGGGGCTAGTGTAACAGTGTCTTGTATTGTTATTATACAACCCCAATTATTATCATAAGTGACAACAGAGATGTTTACGTATTTTGCAAAGTTCTGTCCAACTGAAAAGGGATTACATGTGTAGATGTGAATTATTGTTTTGTGTAAAGTAATTAATTGTGTATGATGAGGGAACAGACCCACCTAACACAGGCGAACTACTTAAAAGGAGGGTTCAAAACAACTATTTAAAAAAAAAATTTAAATTTATTTCATTAAATTTTTATTTCTTGTTCTTGAATGGAAATTAAAAAATCTGTATCATTCCAAATTTCATTGTGGTTTGTTAACTATTTGCAAATACTGAAGTCTCTAAGATACCATTTAGCATGTAAAAACTGTAATCATAGGTATATGGCTTGGCAATCATAGCATTCAAATTTTTATACATGATCACCATGAGCCCCATGTAGAATTGTAGAGTAGAAAAAAGATTTTTGAAATTCCTTTTTTACTCATAAAACATTAAAAGTAGGATAAACTATAAATGAATAAGGATAATAGTAAATATTTGATTTATTTAACTTTTCAAATGCAGCAGGCATTTCAAGCTTTTTGATTAGTCATTAGATTAGAGTTTATTCAGTTAGGTATGCCGTATGCATTGCATTAGATTGGTATGGGTGCCAAAATGAAAGTATTAGTATGCCAATAATTCTCAAGCGCTTTGCCAACTTTTACTGAATGTCAAGATCTCAATATAAATAACTTGTACAAGTATGTAGATGATTTTTCTATAATAGTTTTATTTTAATTAAATTATAGCTTAACCACCTGAATGCTAATTGTGAGATCCAGGGTTTTATCCCATGTGGAGGCTGACTTAAGAATTATGCTTTTCTTCTGCCTTCCAGTCTAGTTGTTCATTCAATATGCTATTTATGTAAATATTATTTATGATTAGTATATATTTCTTAAAGGAACATAATTAAATGCACATCAAAAATACTGATACACCAAAATATAGCTATACGCATACCAAAGGTTAGATTTGGGTTGGGACTGTTTTATTTTGGTATGCAATTCATTATTTTTGGTGTGCATTTTAATATTATTTGGTGTTTGTTTAAATACTAACCTTTCTTAAATATATGTTGACTAGTACCTTTAATAAACTTACCAATAGGCTAGTTTAATTGTTGTAATATCCTTAGGGATAAAGAATGTCTATGTAACTATGAAATGATGATTCAGCACTGATAATATGTCATTACCATTTCAGGCAGACTTCAATAGACTCCACAAAGGCCATATTGGTACAGCCCCTCGGGAAGCATTTCAGCCTCACAGATTTAAAAGCAAAGCAGGTACTTGGCACCATGTTGATCTATACAATTATTTAAAAATCTGCTATATAGTATTATGTAAATGTAAAATCGGCTGCTTCTAATAGTTTAGGAACTGTTCCTGAAGAACGATAACTTACCTTGTGATTTTGTTTTAGTTTAGACAATAGCTCATAAGACAAAAATCTTGCCCAAATCCCTGCAGAGGGGTAGGCGGAGATCTCTGATCCCCATCTGTCCTGATACTGACAAACCACTTTGTCTTCATTGAGTCTCATACACCTCCTCATACATACTCGGCGGTTATGGGTACCTCTAATGACACCCTTTTCAATATGGCGTCTATCTGACTGTCAAATGTCTTATTGGCACGACCCCTACATACCCGCCCTTCCATTTCGCCCACATATATTCCTTTTGTCAATCTACTATCATTCATCCACATAACATGACCAAACCATCAAAGCATGCCCTTTTCAATCTTACTACATCTTCTTTCAAACTGCAACCTTCTCTTATCTCACCGTTTATAATTTTGTCATTCCATGTAACGTGCAATGTCTCCTAACGTGCTTCTTAGTGACAACATTTCAAAAGCATTGATTAAACTTTCATTCTTCTTTTGCTATACCCAACATATATGATTAATAACTAACGGGATTTATCGCGTAAGTTTTTATATGTATAATAAAGTTACCTTTATTAACCCGACGTTTCGTAATTGTCGTTGTCTGCCCGTGACCATGGCTGCTGCTACGTAGCTGAAACATCGGGATAATAAAGGTAACATTATATAAAAACTTACGCGATAAGTCCCGTTAGTTATTAATCAAGGGTATAAATCGCGCATCTCTTAAAACTATAACCCAACATATAGTTAATAATTGAATTCTTATTATGAATCTTAATCTATTGTTATTCTTGTTTATTTCTAGACTGGCCAACATACGTGTCTCGTCAAATCAAGAACTGGGAGACGCTGAACCGGTCCTGGTTGACACAGTTCAGTGGAGCGCTACATGTGGTGATTTATGAGGACCTGGTAGCTTCTACTAGAAGGACGTTAGAGAAACTACTTACGTTCTTAAATCAAACTGTTTCTGAGGTGAGTGTAAATGAAAGAGAGATCTATTAAATCTATTTAACTTGGACAGCTTGAAGACTTATTTTCTTGGTCACCTTTAGTAGGTTTTAGCACCATTCCACTACATACCGCAGTTGCGTCAGCAGTCACTGGGACTTTTTTTATCTTTTTCAATTTAATATAAAACTGCGTCTAAAGCGAAAAAACTGGCTTCTTTGGCAAAGTGACTGCTGGTTAAAGTGTAAACTTATTACTTTTGTAACTTAATAATTTTGGACAGGCACGTAATTTAGTTTGTTTTGCTTCTCCTGTTAAATTGTCGAGAATAGCTCTTACTTTACTTTAGTTTGAGACAGTCGAGATAGGGATATAATGTATGTAATAAATAAATAAATTTCCAAAAGGTGACTAAGTTGACGATATTTTATATGTAACAAGAACTTTATTCCCTGTTTTAATAGATTTGTCCGATGAGAATTGTCATGTATATTAACAATAAATATTTAAAGTTTTATCTCTATATTTTCAGGAAGCAATGGACTGCACAATACAGCATAGTGAAGGTATATATAGAAGAAAAATGAAGCATAGAAACTTTGATCCATACACCGTAGAAATGTATGTAAGCCTCAACCAAAGTAGCAACGAAATCTATCAATTAATTAGCAAACTATACTAGAAGATATATTAAATAGTAAGATATACTATATTAAACTGTTCTATGTTGATCTGGGTTTAAAATAGCATGTAATTAGCGAACTTTCTACTCGAAGTGTTTTATATGCGTAGGAAAATAATATAAATATACATTCTCATCTTGTTCAAGATGGAAACAAACTTTGAGATACGATAATATGTATAGTCACTTATAGCACAAATATATTGGGGTTGTGATGTCATATCAAACTTTAGAGTTTGCTAGCCCATCGCTCAATGGAATCCATTTATTCCTAGTCCCTTAGTCACTTAGTTCATACTGGAAAGAACTGCAAGACGCTTTTTACGTCTCAGACTATACGAGGAAAATAAATCTACTACCACCTGCTTTTGCGTTAAATAAATAGTGTCATCATGATATTCAGAGGTTAAACTGGCCAATGAGACGTGAGTAAATGAGAAAAAGTCTTATTGGCCAATTCTGCCGTCGTAAAGAGAAGGGCACAGCTATCATTTTGGTCAAACTGAGATAATTGGAATTAACGTTTTTACCATATTCTGCTTCATAGTGTGGAAACCGCTTTAAGCCTATGGTATCTCCGTATTCCTTGAAGATAAAATTCTATAAAAAATGAGCAGATGTGCCTTTTTTTCTGAAACTAAATATGTATATAACACAATTTAAAAAAAATGTTAGTTGTGCCCTTTTTTCTAACAATGGCTGAATTGCAGACAACCGTTGTCACGTCTCATTGGTAAAATCGTGGCGACCTGATGACGTCACTATTTTCTTAATGCGAATTTTCTATACAATAGGACTTGACAAAATTATAATGTACATATATGAAGGCTCTAATATTACTTAGTTCGTGTTTAGTGACCTCTGCTCAGTAGGTTTGCGTAAAGGGGTGTTATATAGATGTTAATCTAGTCAATTGAAGAAAGAAAACGAAAATTTAGAATGTAGGTAGATATTTCCTGAACATATGTAGGCCTAAAAATAGATATTATCTACGAAATTAGTTCAAGCACAAATAACTGAATTAAATAACGGCAGGGCATACCAATAAAGAGCACAACTGAAATTTTTGTGAAATCGAAAAAATTAAGTTTGATATTTTATATGCTTTAACATGTACATTTATGTATTTATTGCCTTTTTAGCCTGCGATATCTTCCAACTACTTGGATATTAAAATTTACAATACAATGAGTAGATGCTCCTTTTTCTAGATTTCTAATTTATTTATATCATATTTTCATAAACTATTAGTTGTGCCCTTTTTTAGTGCAATGGCAGTACATATATCCATCCCGTGATAAGCCTGTTTCTCCTTAGATTTATTTTAATTTATTAAGTGTTTATTTATGTGCGAAAGTACCATAGCACGATAGGATTGTGATAGAAGAATGGTCTAGTCAATTAATGTTTATTTCACAACTATACAAGAATAGACAGTGCAAATTTTATATATATTATAAACCTCAACACAAAAAGAGGCTTTATTTCCTAAACGTACTTTTAGAGCATTTATATGCACATTTAAGTTGATAGTCGACATTATTGTAATAAAAATTACCAATGTATTACATCAATGGAAATTATGCTAAAATGCGAATTTATTGATTTGTTATATATTCATTTTAATAATGCTTTAGTGTTTTATGAAATGATGTCGCATTTAAATCAATTAGTCCATTTTAGTTGTTTGTTTTAGTGTTTGTATTTATAATCTAGCCAAAGAATATAAAATAGATAATAAATACGTAGTAGTATATTATTAAGTTTTGCCTAACACTTTGTATTGCATTTATAGATTTACTAAAACGTAATTTTAAAACAACTAATAGACCTTTTTTTTGTTATTTTATGAACTGATGTTTTTATTTTTAATTATAGACCCCTAAGGGGTTTTTCTGATCGAAATGACACCAAAGTAATGTATTATGTACTCATCGAAAATCCAACTTGATAGATATCTAACTGATGCTTGACTAAATGATGAAATTATTTTAAATTAAAATTAATTAATTTAAATTATTTTAAGTATTTGAGTGATTAATGACTTGCAGTTGAAGAGTCATTTACAGTTCTTATGTTAATATTATTGAGAGACGTATTCACGACCATTAACCCTTGCGGGGTAGTCAGAGGTTCAGGTGTTCATCTCCGCAATTGCGAAGGTAGTAATTCTATGGACACCCCGAACCCACGTGTTATTGAGAGACTCGTGATTTTTATCAAATATATTTTATAAACAAAGTATTTTTTTACCGTACCTTTGTTACCCAACGTTTCGGCCATGTTGCGATGGCCATGGTCACGAGTCAGTGTTTTCTTGTAAAATTCCTATGTTCATATTATGCATTGATTCATTGTTATGTAATGTTTGTTGTGAAAGTAAATGTGTGTATCTAGTCTTAACATCATAAATGTGAATTTAAAAGAATCAGATTTATCACTATACTTGCGTACATATATTCACGCCTCTACGGCCCTAACGGGATAGGCAGATATCGATCGCCACCTGCAACGATGCTGACGAATCTCTCTTGCTTCAATCAACCATTAACCGTCTCATACATGCTCTCTTATTACTATACTTGTATTATCTGTATGCCAAATACACTACTTCCTTTTCTTTAGAAAAAGTAGTGTTAACATAATCTTTATAGGGCATATCTTAGGTAGTGTAAGATCAAAATAGTAAAAAAATGTACAACTTAGTTTATAAGTTATTAGAAAAATATTTGTTACGTTATGTATGTAGTTAATCTTTTTTTAGTATTTACGTAACAATGCGTTTTTGTTTATTATAGTCAATGCTGTACCTGCTTTTTTATCTATCTCGCTGACAATAAATACCAAATGTAACACTTACTTGTTTTATTCAAAATGGCGTCGCTTTTGCGTGTTTCAAAACGTCCACTTTTGCACTGTAGTATCGCTTGAAAGATGTGTTGAAGATGAAATTTATATACTATCTCCAGTTCTCATGATACGTATATTTCTTACGACATGCGCGGAGTGGAATAAGTGAATACGTGTATATTTCCTATGATTGCCAAGTGTATGAGAGGTTTGTTCTCAGTAACCTTCTGCTTGTTCACCAGGGGTGATCTGTGTATGATGTATGAATGTCAATGAACAAGAGTTTGCTAGGATTGGAAAAATATATTACAAAGACTCTGCAGGAAGATTGGATGATGTCTATGTATGTAAGTACCTCAAGGATTAGTAATTGTAACTAAGTGTCCGCTACATCAAACTATTATAATAGATAGTCTGCACAAGTGACAGGTTGTTCCTAAACAAACCTTACCACTAACCTCAATAATACTCGAGGATTACATTTGTATTGGATGCTTACTATGTGAGCTGTAGTATTGACGAAATTATAACAGTAGGGTTCACGTTTAGTAAGGAAAACAAACATTTAAATAAAACTAAAATGATTTATTCAGACATGTCAATAATATTCACTCATTGGTTACACGTGTCCGTTGCTTTTGACATAATCAAACGTCACCCGAACGTCAATTTTTAACACCTGATACGGTGAACACGAAACAAAACTGCTGTTACATTTAATAAAATATATCAAGTTTATAACAATCCCTCACATTTATATTTATTATTATTTTACACATTTAATAAACCACGGTAAGTAATCTAACGTATTATATTTAAGAGGTAGGACTGGTCTACACTTTGACAATGGTGGGTGACAATCTTAAATAACAACTATTGCATTCATTCCTTCATATTTTACAATATTATACAACTGGCAAACGTTTGGCGGGAAGGCCGCCATGTTCAGCGTTGCCATGGTAACGGATGACGTCTCGGAATGAAGGCAAATGTCAATTATTCGAGAGCAAAAGAAACAATCCTTGTCTTTCCTTACATTACGCATCTCATTCTAAGCAAAGACTCGCGGACTGGTACAGTAAATCTCCTATCCTTTTACAATACTCTATCTTACTCAGTGGTTTCATACAAATATTAATCGACGGCAAACTACATTCGTAAGTAAATCAGTCTCAACAAATGTTTATGCACATCGCATTTTCACTCTTATTTACACCGGTGTAAGATCGTTAATTCATGGTGTTCGTGTTAGGATCATTATTTTGAGGGCTGGCTACAAATGCAACTAACAAGAAACTTACGAAGAAGCACTATTGTGTTCTTTCTTCGTTCAAAATTAAAAGCATAGGCAACGAGAGTTCATAGACAACGTTACTTTATAACTGAGACAATTTTACTACCATTATTCAACAAAATCAAAACCCGGTAAGTAATCATACATTACATCTGTTGTCTATGAAAACCTAATGTACACATTGAACAAATATTAAAAATAGTTCCACATTCTCTTCAAATTATAACAAGTTTTTATAAACATTCATCTAATATTTAAAATGTACAATTATTACAATTAATAGAGAATATCACAAATCAGTAAAAACCTAAATATCGAAATATTTATACAAAAAACGTTAATTCGAATCCATTGAACATTTCAACTTGGACTTTTGATACCGGTGACAGTTCGCTGAAATTTGTTCACGAGGAAAAAAATTACTAAGATTCGCCGAAACTACTTTACCAGAATATATACAATGCATGTATATCAAAAAACCATTTAACAAAAGAAAAATAATCTACAAAACGGAAAAAAACGAGCAGAAATCGAATGAAGATTACGTGAGAACACAAAAATAAATAATCAGCTAAAATCTACATCGAAATATTAAATGTCTTTAGGGGTTAAATCATTTCGACTGACTCCAACTACTATAAAATCGATTTAATATCACATCTTGAATAACCAACCAGCCTTCCATTTCTGCCACTCTTCGCTTTAAACCTCCATTACGTGATTGGCATCCATCTTGTAAAGACCTCAACGTCATACAAAAAATCTTACGATATAGCTAAGTCATTAACCGAATAATATCGTCCAGTGTCACTCTATGGTAAAAGATGTAAAACGAACAAGGAAAGATGGAATAATTGACGATACCTTATGGTTTAAACCTTAATTCATTTACCAGTAATGTGAGTGAATCTGGACAATACTATAAGAGTTTATTCCAAAGTCATTTAAATTAAGTAAGACACATATTCTGTTCTTATCTGGCTGTATTTGTAGATCTTGGCTTAAAGTGTATTACAGTGATATTGACAGACAAGTCAAATAACTCAGTTTGAAGGATTGCTCATGAAATTTTCATTGTTTTTTGCATTATCCGTCAGAATCACTAATTCTGTGATGTTTAATCTCATGCACAGTAGTTTCAGTTTTTGACAAGTATTTTCTAAGAGATCTTCATTGTTAATCAATTTTTGAAGACAGAACAAAGTATAGCGAACGAAAACTCACTGTTGATCGTTAGAGCCGAGCTTTATTTTAAATAATCTATCATTTATTTACCATTACTCTACAATCACGTATGTACAAATCTTTTACTGTAACCGTCGTATATATACACGCATAGATAAAAAAAAGTATTACTATATCAATATAATATTATATCAGCCTTAAAAATCGTCTACGAACTTAAAAAGAGGCAGTCTACCAACTGTCAAAAGTTAGTGATGGCCATTTTGAATTTGGCATCACCTTGTCTATGGTATCAAAATAAAGCTGGACTCACACGATCACCGAAATCAGCACCTTGGTAGGAAAAGCTATTCGAGATGATCAATAGCCAGTGGTTAGAAAGCCGGCGCGGCGAGCAGGATGCAGCGGTGGTCGCCATTTTGCGGTCACCTCACTTGGCGGCAGGACAGGCAGAGGCGGACGGGCGCGCGTTCGCCCACCGCGCAAACCTCGGAGCAGGAGCCGCAGAAGATGCCGCCGCATTGTCTGTAACGCAACAAGTTTTTATCAGGATCGGTCAAAGTGGCGATCGACAGTATCTGCCTATCTTATTGGGGAAATAGAGTGGAGAATACATTTACGTATATAATGTCTACGAGTTTGGATGGGTCACCAATCAATGGCATACCATATAAATTCGTAAATTTTGAAAGGTGTGTATTACGCAATCCTAGAATCAAACATATGTTATGTCACAATTTATACACGTATGGTATATAAATACTCATGTACATAAATGTTTGTAGACTTGAGAGTCTGTTCTAGATGTGTATCACATAGTATAAAACAAAGTCGCCTTCTCTGTCCCTTTGTATGCTTAAATCTTCGAAACTACGCAACGGATTTTGATGCGGTTTTTTTTAATAGATAGAGTGATTCAAGAGGAAGGTTTATATGTATAATAACATCAATTAAATAGTGGAGTAGGCTATATATTTTATACCCGTGCGAAGCCGGAGCGGGTCACTATAGGCTATTCGCGTTAAGTAAATAGTCACGTCATTCTATTCAGAGGGTAAACTGACCAATTAGACGTTAGTTAATAGTAAACTAAGTCACATTGACCAATCGCAGACAACCGTTGTCACGTCTCATTGGTCAAATTGCGGGAACATGATGACGTCACTATTTTCTTAAGGCGAATATACTATAGTTGTAGATAAATGCGTTTAGCGTAACCACCTGTATCTTGAAACATCTGCCAAGTTGGCTATTAACCATCTCACTATCTATCCACATGGCCATGAAGCATTCTAAAGTATCGCATAAGCTCACCTGCAGTGGTGGCGGCGCCTGGCCAGCCAGAAGTGGTGGTTGCAGTGCTGGCAGCGTGGCGCCGCGTGGTCCGGCACCCAGGCGGCGATGCGCACCTCTTCGCCCACCTCCACCTCACTACCGCTAGAACTGCCGCCGCTACTGCCTGCCTCGCTGGCCGACGCCGACGCTGACATCTGCCGGACAATGGGTAAGTTATAGTCTATTCGCGTTAATAGTGACGTCATGATAATCAGAGGTCAAACTGACCAATGAGACGTGAGTAAATGAGAAAAGAAGTCACATTGACCAATAACAGACAACCCCTATAAAATCTCATTGGTTGAATCATGGAGACCTTGATGACGTCACTATTTTCTTAAAGCGAATATACTATAGTACATACATAAAGTCAAAGTCAAATGTTTTTATTCAACATAAGTACAAGTACATTACATTCATTGAAAGTTGAAACATTTGCCTGACACTGGTTGTTTCTTAGCATTGAAATTCTACCGTTCATACAAGCATATTATACTCGTTTCCTTACGTTTGTGTACGATTTGTTTCGTTTCTCTGAGGACTAGGTAACGATCGCCGGGTCAATGGATGTATTAACACATACAGGCAAGCATATCTCACTCCCTATAGAGGTGTAGGCATTACTGAATTGTGACAATTATGACAACTAGTATTGTTTCATAGACATCCATACAATGACTTACACACTCGCGGTTATAAAAAGTATAAATGATTTTCAGGAACTTTACTATCGTGGTAGGTACATGTATTTACATAGAACTGTGCCTACCGAATGGGCACAATTTATCAATTACCACTCATGCATGGTCGTCTAGACATCGCATCATCCGACTTAATAAAAGACTATCGCTTAATTGATTAATATATTTTCTTTCATCCTGCCGCACCATGCAAATTTCCATTTTCCTATTTGAGTCGTTATATCCTTTTTCAGCCTAGGCGAATATTAGATATGACTTAGGGATAATATCACACTACACCAGAAGTAACTATTATACTATATAGGTAAGTAAATAACACAATATTCTAACTACTACATATCACAACGTTAGTTCGGACATAACATAAATATCTACACACTACGTAACATATCAATTTGGACTACAACAATAACTTTTCTATTTAGTCAGTAATAACAACGTAATTATTTTGATACTTAGAAGTATTATTGCTTGTTTGAAAAGATTACAGTGAGTTAAAACTTCGTTAATTTCAAAATAGTTCTATTTTTTATCTATAAAGAACACTAAGACAGAACTCACTACAATTAATTATAATAAGTCCTTAAAATACTTTATTAACAAGGACTACCAACATTATTTATAACTTTTAAGAACCACCAATACTATTTAATTTTCCACTATTTTTCCCATACACTACATAAAAAAATCTAACAATTCAATTTTCCAATTCAATTTTTAATCAACACTACAATTCAATTCAATTTCCAATCCCACCATGTTCTAAAGGCCATCTACACTGTCAATGTCCAACGTTACTTATGATATGGAGTTACGAATACCTAATCTACCTGTGGGGAGGTGGCTGCGGGGGGCGGCGCGGGGAGCGGCGGGGTGAGGCGCTCTAGTTGCTTCTTCGCCTCTTTCAACTGGTTAGTTAGGGTTGCTACCAGCATCTGCAACATATATGGGGTTAAGATAAGGTATACTCTGTAATATTGTGTCTGCTATTAGTTCAAAGCTTAGCTTAGTAGTATTTATTGGTTGAAATTCATTAGTCATAACACTTATGAAAGAGATTAACTCCCAAAAGAAGCTCAAGTTTAAGATAATTCAAAGTACCGGTTGTAAAGCTACTTAAAAATGCTGTTATTTTAAAATTACTTGTTTATTGAATCTGACAGCAGAATTGGTTTAGTTTTAAAGCCGAAGATGTTTATATTAGCTATGCATAAACATTGATGCTGTTCAAATACCCAACGAAACTCTTCTCATTTTCGACCAAACAATAACACATCAAGGACTTTATCAAAACTATGTCCCCACTAACCTTCTGATTCATGATGACCTGATGCAGGGTGGTCTGCAGGGGGTCCGTGGAAGGTGGAATACCATCGAGGGCGGCGCCTCGCAAAGCAGCCGTCGCTCCACATACACACACGGCCGGATGACCGGTTGCTAGTCCATCGCTTGTGTCGCCAGACGAGTCTATTGCTGTGGGTGGAATGGTATGTTAGTGATTTGATTTGGGAAACTGTATCAAGCGGTTAAAATGTGTAGTTTTATTAGATTTTAATAGGACAATTTAATAGAAAGTATACGTTAGGTATTTAGGTTCAGTTAATATATTCTAACTTATACGCAATGAAAATGTTATTGCTGACGTAAATTCACGTACTAAGATTCAATTTATACATAATGATTCCAATTCAATATTTTTTGTAACGGATTTCTGTACATTGTAAATCACCTCTAATTCATAATAGGCAATCAATTTAATCCAGTCCATATCATTAATTGTGTGAAGAACATAAGAGGATATATAAAAAGGTTATTGTGAGTGAAGCAAGATACATTCAGGATCATTCCATGTGGCGATCAATAGTCTCTGTCTATCCCGTTGCGGACGTAGAGGCGTGAATGTATGTATGTATATCCTTACCAAATCGATTCACAGGTCGATTGCAGCAGTTACAGCACCTAGCCCTTGGGGAGGCCCCACATAACGTCTGTTGGCTGCATGCCCTGACGCGGGACTTCCTGGCTCTTGGCGCCTCGCCTTCGCTCTCTGAACTCAGACTACTTGAAGTTGTGCCTGTAAGGAGTGAGTTGTGAATGGCTGAGTGAATGAGATTGATAATTATAGTTTTAGAGATTCGCGATTTATACTCATGATTAATTAATTAACGGGACTTATCGCGTAAGTTTTATATAATAAAATTACGTTTATTAACCTGACGTTTCGGCTAATAATATAATAACCATGGCTACTGCAACGTAGCCGAAACGTCGGGTTAATAAAGGTAATTTTACTATATAAAACTTACGCGATAAGTTCCGTTAATTATTAATCATGAGATTGATAAGTAACATAACTTAGTCGAGTTGGAAAATCCAGGTACTCAATGAAACATGTAGACAAAGCGATATATGGATTTGTTGCAGTAACAATCTGAATAGGGTGAGATGTTCTAATGTATATAAGAGATGTACTAATTTCACTGAAAATTCGTAGAAAAGAAGAAAAGTGTTTCTCTTGTTTATGTTACAAGAAAAAAAAACTAAATTATAACCCTATCATTACTTGTCAGTTAGTAATAATACTTCATAAAACATTACATTCTATTCAAATCTAACGTAACTTAGGCACCAATTAGGTAATTATTTTTATGATTCCCAATTGAAATCATTAATTTCAAACATACACAACCTGTATTAACTGTTACACTACACTTTCTTCCTTCTTTCCTTTCTTTGAAATGAAATGCTTTTTATTCAATATGAGGATTATAAAATTTCCACCGGAAAACTTGTCATTACAATAAGTTAATTAAAACAAAAAAAAACTAATTAAACTAATAGCATTTCGTAAAGCAAAATCCTGCAGAGAAGAAATGCCAAGAAACTCTGCAGACATATTTCAATACAACAACTTACCTAGGTCGACAGGCACCACATCGGCATCAGAGTGTGCGTGCTCCCCATTGGTGGAGCCGTTGAGCAGGGGCTCCGTGCCATTGGTCGGGGGGCGTGGCCTCTGCGGCACCGGCGACTCCGACACCTCCCGGCTGTTCGCCTCCGTCGACGTCGTGCTCGCACCCGACGGAACTGTAGGAGTTATAGAGATAAGTTATAGACACTATGTGAAAAAATATGGACGAAATAAAAGATATATGTAGTTATATAAAAAGCTCTGTGAATAAATTGGCAGTGAATCTTGAAACATTGGTTTTTAATGTTTATCCTTAAAAGAGCGATTTCCTTTAGCCTGTAGTTTAAGCCCTCGTTGCAACAGATATATTGTCCCTGAAACTACAGGTGATGAGTCATATACTATTGCCATTCACCGTAAAATATCTAGAGAGAGTTTTTCTTACAATAATCACCTACTTGATCAAAACATGCACACACTAACAACTGCCAGCTTAGTTTAACTCCCGTATCAATGAAACTACAGCCATTCTCATACATAAGCTTATCATACTAATTGAAACATAGTAAGGGTGTAGGAGCAGGTGTATGGATGTACATGAAGGAAAGGTTACGATAAATTTCTTTTCAGTTCTTACTAATTAATATATTTATATAAAATAATATTGTTTTTTAGGATTATTTTTTGTTATTATTGTATTAGTTTGTTTTTGAATTTAATTAATTGATTAACTTTATTATTATATAATTAGTTTTATTATAGTATTAGGTGCAAACCTGTAAGGATTATAAAGTAAATAAATAAATGAAGCGAAAGTGGTTTATCAAATGCGGGTTCGTCATCTGTCTGCCCTTTTGAAAGGTGGTAATATGCGCGTTTGTATATATATGTGGGTATGAACGAGTTTGTATGATACTCACTGTGAATAGTGAGCGGGTTGTCGGCGCTGGCGTCGCTGTGCTGTGAGGACTCGGACACCGATCGCCACGTGATGCTGATGTGCCGCTGCCGACTGCTCTCGGCTCTCTCCCGGAGACACTGCGATGCAAGTGCATACTTCATCATCATCATCAGCCTGTATGCATCCACTGTTGGACATAGGCCTCCCCCAAATGACGCCACTTCTCCCTGTCAGTGGCATACTTAGTGATATGGTAATAAGTAGGTGTTACTATTATTGGGATATACTAGGATGAGAGCTGTTTGTTTGAGTACGAATGACTAGAAATGCTGTACATTAAAGAATTCTCTACAATATGCGGGGAATTCTGAATTTATGTATTTTATAAAACAAAAGTATCTACCCATAAAGTTAGGTGCTGTCTATCTAGTAAAACGCGGGCTTCGAGTGACCCATACCTAACAGGCCTTCGTTATTTCGGAGATAGGCACTAAAGTCTCTGACTACGACGCTTCAATAAAAAGGGAGTGTGTATACAAAAGTCGTGCAGCGTATGTTAGGTGTTAGAATAAACATCGTGAGTACATTTAAGAGTGACTAGGATCGTAATTGACTGTACGTAATCGTAATAGTGTAACTTTTCGAGACAATGACTTGGACCCTTAACATCCTCTAACAAAAGAAAAACCAATCATTCACTCATTCACCACTCACTCAATCTTACCTCAGCCACATCGCTGTAGTTATCCAGGAGGCAGAGAGCCGTATCCTCTTGAGAGGCGCTGGGCCGAGGGTCTGGAGTAGCCAGCTCCCTCTCCAGGGATGAAGAGTTGCTGGCCAGGTCTCGGTGGACGGTCAGCGTTGTCGGTACCAGAGTGTCACCGTTCTCAAAGTGGTTCGGATGAAGGCCGTCAACCTTAGTAAAAGGAAAAATTAATGTAAATACTTATAATTATTCTCAATACGCTTTAGTTAATCAGAGCTGTAACACGAAAAAATATGATATATCTATCAGCTACAACATTGTAGTAAATTTTGATGTGTAATTACTATTTACTAAGACCTCTCTCTTAGGAAAATAGGTTTCCTCTCTTTTAATTCTAGCCTTTCAAAATTACAACATATAAACTTGCTAAGAATAAATACTGAAACTGATTTAGTATTTATTTCCTGCATTACATTACAATACATCATTATATACAAGTACCTTGAATCTACTATAGTTAAGTGATGCCCAGTAAATGACAAAATCAGCCCCACAACCACCCAACATATAATCCATAACCAAAGAAACAATATAATCCAATTAATTTCTAAAGAAACAAAATAATCCAACAAATCTTACCTGATCGTCGCAGTGGTCGTTAATGTCAGTCACGGCTTGAGCCTGGGCCAGAGTGCGTGCGGCGAGGCCGTCCGCGTAGCTGTCAGTCAACGCGCTCTTCGACAGAGAGTCACAGGGCAGGATGCTTGTCAGTTTCCTGGGAACAAATTTATCAACTTAAGAAAGAGTTTTTCTCTACCTTGATAGCGACTAAGAAAGTACAAAGAATCTATTGGATGCTGTAACTATTTGTCATTGATATCAGATATCGATACTATTATGGCAATCATGGCATCTATTATTGTAATGGCAACCAATCCATGTGTCTCAGAATCTGTGCACCATATATGTATAAGTTTCATTCATCTAAAATATGCAAACGATGTCTTTAAAGGACTTTCATGTATATCGAATAGTATACCTAACATGTAACACAGTTTACTGGTAGAATAATTAAGAACGTTTCTTACACAAAGTTCTACACCAGAAAAAAACATCTAAAAACCATCTCAATAATAAGTATTGCTGGTAATTCTAAAAGTAAATCTTTCAAACTTACAGTGCATCTGCGGCGATGTTGGGATCGCTGCATCGGCGCTGAGCGGATTTCTTCTCTCCCTCGCACAGGAGGTTGTCGCAGGAACGAGTTTTAGTCATAAGCCCTGGAAAAGGTAATCGTTGCATGTAACAATAGCACAACTTCATCTCTCTATCAATATCAGTACATAGTATAAAACAAAGTCGCTTTCTTTGTCCCTATGTCCCTTTGTATGCTTAAATCTTTGAAACTACGCAACGGATTTTGATGCGGTTTTTTTAATAGATAGAGTGATTCAAGAGGAAGGGTTATATGTATAATAACATCCATTAAATAGTGGATTAGGCTATATATTTTTTACCCGTGCGAAGCCAGAGCGGGTCGCTAGTTAAATAATAAATGTATGAATTAAGAACAAATAACTACGATTCATACGATTGTCTCATATAATCTAATAATGAATATGTTAGAAGTAAGTCCCGTGCTAGTCTGGGACGTAAAAAGAATATCAACTAACTGTCGTTCTTCCCGGCATGTCGTAGGAGGTTACTAATGGGAATAATTAAATCATGGGCTAGCAACCTGTCACCAATGTTCAATATGACATCACAACCCTAACATTTATGCTAAAAAGTAACGTAGATTCTAAATTTCCCGAAGTTCTGCCCATATTTATTCATCTAACAATTGCAATGTAATTTTAATTTTAACTATTTTAATTTTGACCTTTTTATAATTAATTTGTACGACGAAGCATGACGGCAGACCATGTTGAGACCCTTTAACTTAGATTAAGATCTTTTGTACACATGTTTCACAAATAAATAGATTTTGATTTTCCCCAAAACAACTACCCACCAGTGGGCAGTGGCGCGGGTGGCGGGGGCCGGGCGTCGTGGTCGCACTCCTCGTCGTGGTCGGGTCGAGGCACGCCGAACAGCTCCCACCACAGGTGCAGCGAGCGCACGTTGAAGTCCACGAACAACACCTGACAGGAGAAAAGAAAGATTATTATAGTAGAGGATATGTATGGGAGACTTAGAGTGATAGTAATAAAGTGTATTTCATAAGTACATGGCACATTAGTAAATGGAATATTGTTATACTTTACGCATGTCGTAAGAGGTGACTAAACCTAATTGATATTGGAATCTAGTAGACAATGGTGTTATAAATAGTGTTTTATTTATATATACATACACTTTACGATCACGGTAGTCGTAAATAGGCACGTACATATTCACATAACCTAACATGTTAAGAATTACTGTAAAAATATTGTTTACCAGAGGTTCTATCCACTGTATACAGGACGACAGTAACCACAAAGAAAGAAAGTTGTAACAAAACTACACAATCCAACGTCGAATCAACACCTAACGCCACCTACACTTATCTCTTACACACTACTCTCTCACCTGTTCCCCGTTAGGCGGTGTGTACAGGTGGTTCTTGTACGCCGGGTTGTCCAGTAGCGCCCAAACGCTGGCTGTACACTCGTGGATCTTCATCTCGAGTCGCTCCCGCGTTGAGTTGCACATGAAAGTCCCGAACATGCACGAATGGACGTGTGTTACGAGCTTTATCTGTGGAAAAAAAAAGATTAATATGAGGTTTAATATGTAAGTACATAAATACTAGAATTCTTAAATAACAGGCGTATTAATATTGATAATAAATCAAAACCATAGATTGTGTCAAATCTATTCCCGTATAAAGTAGTAGGTACATATAAAATATTATTCTTTTACGATTTAATACATACTTACATATACTTAACGTTTTCACTACATACACAACAAACCAACTTTTTCAACACTCACAGACATTTCATTCCAGGAAAACATTCTCCTCGACAGTTTCGCATTCTCTAGTCGAAAAAAAACTTATGATATACATTATACAACTATTACTTGTCTAAAAACACAAAACTTCTTTTAATCTACTCCATCTATGAAAAACCCTCATATCTTCCTCTCCCTTACCAGAAAAGCCATGGAGAACTCGAAGCTGCATGGAAACTGTTTGAGACACTGCTGCACCAGATCCAGCCACTGCAGGAAGATGGGGACCGCTCATTCGCCTCCTCAGGACCGAAGGTGTGGCCGCAGCGATCAGCGAACTTGTGGCCGAAGTCCAGCCACTCCCTCTCGATGAGGACTCGGAAACCCTGGAATAAGAGATAAGGTTATGTGTCTTGTATTAGTTGGAGTAGATTTCTTGTTAGTACACGATGCGTTTGGTCTGAGATAAGCTGTGCTGTGAATGAGTTGGCTAGTTAGCTATTATATTGACATGTATGTTTATACATATATAATGTATTATTATATATGTATAAACATACATAGATCTGTTTGCCGCAGCACCCTAAGATTTATGTTACATTTGACTAAAGTTTTAAGATACTACTAGTTGGTAGGTATCTACCTGTAGGATTAGGTATAACCAAAATGGGCCAAGATACCTCCACATTTTACATATTACCGCCATCACAACCCACTAACAATCCCAACATAACTCCGCATCTTGTTCTTGCGACAAGCTTTGCTTAATTTAATGATCACTGTGAACATTTTCACAGTTGTAATTGTTTTAGGTTTAACCTCTTGCCCTCAAAACATATTTTTTTATAATATTTATCATAATAAACATATTATTACAACCTAAAACACATACATACTACCTTAAACCATAACAACAACACACAAACGTGTTAAGTAAATCTAAACCCACCTCACAAGTCCTATAATACGGGTCTAGCATGAGCTCAGCGGCGGCCACAATCTGCGGCGTGCGGTCCCATCCATCTGAGCAATGAACTAGGACGGGACGACCAGCCAACACCGCTTTGGTGATGACATTGGCTGCCCGACCTAAACCTGAGACGTGTTGGAGCCATAGCGTGCGTTCTAGACTGCTGTGCCAACTGGAAGTAAGGGAAAGGGTGATTGAGTTAGGTTTCAATTTGGTTTAAGTATAGTTCGGGCTGACTTTATGTCTTGTTAAGTACTATGAGTGTCTCGTAAAGTTGCTTTTAGGATAGTTAGTTAACATAAGTCTTATTGAGTACTTTTCTTTTAAGTGTGTCATATGAGCCGATTAATGTTTGCCCGTGTATCCTTAAAAAAGATGGTTTGCGTATCTTGATAAATATTCTATTATCCTATATATTTCTGAAATGAACCCTTCTTTAACATTTTTTTAAGGATATGTTTTTTGGTATAAATATTCTTAAAATGAACTATGCACCATATATCATCAAACACAAAGAACGAAACATAATTCATACAGTTTTGATAATAGTCCCCACTTGATCTATAACCTAAACAGCTACTTTTCTTACATATTTACAACTAGACTAGACAATTAACCAATATTATCTAAAAAAATAACCTTAACCTCGTACAATACATAACTATTACTAAGTACTCCAACTCACTTGGAGCACTGACTATCTGGTCAACACGTGGGTTCGAGGTGTCCATAGACTTACTACCTTCGCAATTGCGGAGATGGAAACCTGAATCTCTGACTACCCCGCAAGGGTTAATGGTCGTGAATGTGTTTGTTTTGTTTTTGTCCAACTCACTTGGCCTGATCTTCGGGCTCCGACAGCAGTTGCCTTAGCAGCTGGAAGCTCCTCCTTATCTGGTGTATGTTCTGAAGGCTTTGGAATTGTATCTCGGTGCCAGGGTAGTAGGCGATGTTCTCACAGCCACCGCCACGGGCACGATTCGTCACTGCCGATGTGTAGGAACGGGCGTCGACTATCAGGAGCTTGGTTTGTTGCTGAAATGTGGAATAGTGGGTTAAGACTAGTAGGTAACTTATTTTATTTTGTGCTCGGTATGTCGTAAAACGACGAAACTTGTTGTGAATGGATTTTATTGGGCCATACGAAAGTCAATGGAATGATTTATTTATACCATGACTGATAGTACTGCTAAAGACCGAGTTCATATAGTTTGTTGTTCTAAATTTTTGTCCGTTACAAAACTGATTTAAGGCTGTGTATAAATGTATGTATAAACGCCTCTCTAGAAAACTCAACTAAGTACATCTACACACTTTGTATAATCCACTTCTCAGCCGATTACAGACCGATTAGAAATAAGTAACGAATCCATCAAAACAACATTTATACCCATAAAACGTACTTTTCCACCACTTAGCATTAGAGTTGGCTAATTACTTCCATACACATAACACCCTAACCACTCCCTTACCTTAGTAACATTAGGCGTGATCTTCGCCCTGTCAGCGAGGCAGGCGGCCAGCATAGAAGCCAGGAGCTTCTCATCTTCTGGCGACCGCCACCCCAGCCAGCCGACCTCCGGCTGCGAGGAGCGAGCGATCACCGCCCCGTTGCCCTTGTGGCGCCACACCGGCACTGGGATGCGACGCATTGCGCGGAATCTGGTAGAAGAGTGACAGGTTTAAGTGTGTGCTTTAGATGGTTGGTTGAAGAAAGATAAGTGAATAAGGTTGCTCAAAGAGAAGTAAGATTAGGGGGTTCAAGTTGTACTGGAGCGGTTCATTGAAGAAACATAATTAAGGGCATATTGTTGCTTAAAGGGAGTAAATAATTAAAAGTTTGGTTGAGAGAAATGGAAGAAGCACGCCTTGTTAATAAGCGTTATTGTTTGTTTATACGGCGCATTTGAGTTGATACTTTGGACTACATATATTTAATTTTCTGTTTTTATTATTACGTGGCCTGTTTTTACTATGTTTTCCCTCACCGTAGTATTCGAAGCATTTCGTATGTATTTTTATTACGAAAATGTACATAATGTAAAAATTCATAAATCTTCAATTCCATTGAAATATGCTCAAGTGGGATTTGAACCCTGTACCTACTGATACAGAGTCTATCCCCAAACAACTGAGCTACGTCGAATTACTACAATTATTCCGTCTCGTGATCTCACCTGGCAGCAGAGCAGAGCTCGTCATCACCCATGCCGGTGGGCACGAGCAGGTGCGGCGGGTACGAGAGGCACAGCTTGTAGTCCTCGTTCACCGTGCTCACGCGCCACGAGCCCAGCTCCGTGAAGCCCAAGCGCTCCATCTAGACAAGAACATGCAAATTGATTCATTAACACTAATATATATACTGACACCACAACCACATAAAAATAAAGACATTAACACTAATATATACAGACACAACACTAAAGTTCCAACGTTTTTCGCGAAGTTTAAAACTTGTCAGTCAACTGATTCATTCATAAATTACTTTTTAAATATTATGTTTCTTACTATTATTGAAATAGTAATAATGCGCAGTGCGATTTGCAGTTAACAATACGTCATAACTAACATGTAGCTATCAAGGAGATCTTGTGTTTGACCAAAAGGATTTTAATGTCTCCATGGTTCTATCCTATTATATCAAGGAATTAAATTGAATGTACATGTATTAATACTATAGGCTATTCGCGTTAAGTAAATAGTGACGTCATGATATTCAGAGGTTAAACTGACCAATGAGACGTGAGTAAATGAGAAAAGAAGTCACATTGACCAACCGCAGACAACCATTGTCTCATCTCATTGGTCAAATCGTAGGGGGCATGATGACGTCACTATTTTCTTAATGAGAACGTACTGTAGTTGTAAACTCACCTCAGGTCCAAACCAATCCCCCGGGCGAGGGGCGTTCGCTAGAGCCCTGTGCCCAGACGCGGGGGGATGCTCCCTCGCCCAGCAAGCGTAGGCCCCCGCGAAGGTCTCGCGGACGTGCGCGGGGGGCGTGAGAGCCCCCGTCAGGCGCCGCCACCACTCCACGCAGATCTCGCTGGTGGTGAACGAGCATCTAGAAGAGAAACGGGGGGTTTAGGTAACGGTACATCAGTTATAGTTTTAAGAGATTCGCGATTTATACTCATGATTAATAACTAGCGGGACTTGGTAAGTTTTTATATAATAAAGTTACCTTTATTAACCCGACGTTTCAGTCTGCCCGTGACCATGGCTGCTGCAACGTAGCCGAAACGTCGGGTTAATAAAGGTAACTTTATGATATAAAAACATACGCGATAAGTCCCGCTAGTTAATAATCAGGGGTACATCAGTTGTTTATAATCAATTCATTTACGGTTCTTGTCTTATGGGGGTTTAAAGTATTGTATCTCAGTTTTAATCGATTATGTCATGTTTCACCTGTCACAATAGGTACTGATTATCTAGTTGATACGTGGGTTTAAGATTGTTCCCAATAGAGGATATGGAAGTGAAATTGTCTTTTTCTTTTTAAACAAAGGCGACGGTTTGTATAACTGTAAATGTCCGTTTACGGATACGACAGGTAATTATGTGTTTCATTATAAATACAAAACAATAACATCCCGTGGTTTTGTGGCGGTTCGTTGACAATCTTAATCCTATAAGCTACTTGGAAGAGTTACTATATTTTGTCGAGGACTAATTACATACACATCAATACACGCCCCTACGTCCCTACGGGCAGATCTATTGATCACCACCTGGAACGAGTCTAACAAATGACCCTTGCGTCACTCACACCAAATTGTCACGTATTTCCATACAAGTTCAAAAACCGATCTTCCCATCACTGTACAACGATGAACTCATTCAACGTAAAAACCTAACCGTTGTGACTGAGCATTGCTCAACTGAAATTCGACAGGTACTGAGCGTTTGCCTTTTTTTGCTATTACGAAGGTCACGCCAATACTAAGTTCGTTGACTCGACTCTCTAACTTTGCCACGAAATAAATCAAACAAGCCATTTCGACATAACAGCGTTTGTTTTCGTAAAGGAGATAAAAACATCTATGACATGTTACCGGGGCCCTTACTCCACTAATTCATATTGGCCACAATATTACTTCAGTGTCGACATTGTGGCAGTTCAATGGCCGTAATTTGACACTTTTCGCACTCCACTAACAAATTTAGGCCACTGAAACGCTATCGAAATACTTCTGGGTCTGACGTCCCTCAATATTAGTTCAATAGCCTTCATTTGGTACTCTACTATTATTATGACAGCTTTTTTTGTCAATGGTCAATTTCTAATGTACACTCACACGCTCAGTTAGTAGTTTTAGTTTCAATTAAAAACATAAAATATTTTTTCAGGTACGTTTTTAGCTACGTTTACGTTATAAACTTAAAACTTTTAACTGCTAAATCAATATTCATTAATTGACATTGCTGCATTGTCAGTGCAAACAGTTTTTTTAAATTGTTGTAATCCATAGACAATAATTTCTGTACTTTGAGTGGCCACTGAAGTGCCATTGATTCGCTATTATGACGCTAGTGTGGCTGTCAAAATATTAGCAGAGTGCCACTTTTACGGCCGAGATGCAGATTTATCGCTATAGCCTCGCAGTTGAGTGGCTGTCAAAGTTAATTAGTGGAGTAAGGGCCCGGGTTATGAGATGTTACAGAGTGTATGAGAAATGTAGAAAATATTGTTGAAGATGACAAGAGAACGTTCTATAAATGATCGAACATAGATAAGGCGGAATAATTCATGATCAAGATAAAACAAATATACAAAAATCCAGTCTTTTATAATACTATTAAAAATAGTGACACTAAAAAATAAATGCTCGAGAGTTGTCTGTATAACGGTATTTAAAGATATTACCCGTCTTATATTATGAAACATGGATTCTACATAAGAGTAATAATTTTATGTGATGTAATATAAATACCAAAAACTAAATTCATTTTTGTACTCTTAAATTTCATAATAGCGTTTAGTCAATTTCTTTGAATTCTTTTACCATGACTTCTGTTACCAAACATTGAATTACAAAGACAATACGAATATTTGTACCTGTAACTAAACAATGAGCACACTTTATACACTTTTATGTAAACATAATCGTGCTGACTAATTAAGTTAACAGCATTGCTCATTGTCGGACCGAATCAAGCAACAATGTTGCTAATGAAAGGTAATCCTAAAAAGTTATTGCCCCCAATCAACTTATGTAAGAACAAAGAGTCAAACGATAAACATTGAGGTAGTTCATTAATTGCAATTTAATAAAACGAGTAATTATATTACATGTTTGTAGTATTGAGGTAGGCTTACTTAGACTACTAGTCTTTTAAAATATGAGAAGTCTTTTTAAAAAAGTCTAAAAAAGGTTGAAGTCTGTATGTAAAAAATCATAATTGGTACTAGTATTGGAAAAAATGGGGACTAGTTTTATATGACCACATCAACCAATATAATTATACCAAACTATTGTCAACCGTACCGCTAAGTACAGATGCTAAAATTGCCTATCCTTAGGATTAGGGGCACCATATTGAAAAAGGATGACGTTAGAATTACTATAATAGTATAATATACATATATTATATATAGTGTGTATGAGTGTGATAAGTGATCTATGCCTACCCCTCGACAGAGAATCAGGCGTGATGTATATAAATAATTTTCATACTATCTCTGAAGGTAAAACGAAGGTACAGTATAAACGAAGGTTTTCTTAAAATTTAAGGCCACTTCACCTACTTATGCTCAAGAAACGCACGTTAGTATTTCATTATCATACATTAACCTCGTTCGACACTTTCGTAAACAAACACAAATATTGATAACACAGAAACAGGAAGGCAATATATCCGGAGCGTCCCTGACGATTGAATTAACATCATTTATCAAAGTTATTTTCGTCAAACGGATGTCACGCCATCACGTCACTATAGACCAACAGTTATGAAGTGATGATTTGGATCATGACTGTATTTTGGAGTATTTAGAGGTTGGGTGATGACAAGGCTTTTGAGACAGTCAATAACATACCTAATTTAAATAATACTTCACACGTTAAGTGTTACTTATGAAAAGGAAATTTCAATAATGTGTGTATAGTCTCATGATCCTTGACATGCCAATGAATAATGTTATGGTTTAGTGCCATAGAGACGCTGTTTCTATAGCAACAAACCTAATACTATTTTTATTCATTTAATTTTAATGTTTATTTTCAATTATTGATAACATGGTTTACTGCCTATCACGTTTGATACTGAATATCACGTAAAAAGACGATTTCAAATAGCCTATTACCATTGCAATGCTCAGTTGAAGACAAAACCTAACCTGTGACCGTAATAAGATATTGAGTGTCTGTCTGTCATATTAATTCTTTGATTAATTTAAGATTCTCTAAGTCATAATATTTATGAAACGCATTAGGTATTTGTCTGTAAGGTATGTTATACCGTTGTAAATAAAGAAAAAAAAATTACCGTTATGGTTGCATATCTAAGTACGTAACCTTTTATTCATTTAAACTACCTATTCCATCCAATCCCTTTACTTCTCCTACCCCATATTACTTCTCCCCCTCTTTACTCACTTGATAGTCCTGGCATCCTTGCAGAAGAGCCACAGATGCAGCAGGTCCCTCACTTCCACCGCGTCGAGGAGTCGCAGAGGTACGGAGACACCAGCACCATTCCTCCGTTTAGGCTGCACGTGGACTCTGTAGTTGGACATGGCTAAGACGCCACCATCCGAGGTCTTGCCTACCCACTGTAAGATAAAGGGGTGAAGGGTTAGTTACAAGTTTATGTTAGGGTAGAATTGTGTTTGAGTGACTTGGAGAAATGTCTGAATTCATTCCTTTGAAACTATACATGCTGTTATAGTTTTAAGAGTTTCACGATTTATACTCATGATTAATAACTAACAGGACTTATCGCGTATGTTTTTATATAATAAAGTTACCTTTATTATACATGCTGTGTTAATTTGAATATTGGTTACGGGTTGCTATATTATCTCCTAAGCCCAAAGCCATTAAAAGAAGCAGCTTATTTATAAATAAATTATTGCTTTTTTTCACTAGAACTACTACTATGGTCAGCACCCATCGCGACAAATGGCGTACTAGTATTAAATACATCTGCCATTTCAAAGAATAGGTGCACCTAACAAATGATAAGTGATAAATTATATAATTAATCTAATACTATAACAACAAACATTCAATTTAACGCGTCTAACAGATGAAAATAGAAATGAGGTCAAAAGTTTACACAGATAAAGCCATGTATGTCAACACAGTTCGCTTAGATATTGCAAAACAGAGTAATAACTATGTAACATGTATTACGACCACAATATCTGAGGGGGTAAACAAAAGTTGAGGCCCTTAAAAGTTGTTTAAATGGGGATTATATCGTTGATGGTAGTTGGTACTAAAACATCACGTATTAACTATTATTAGTTGTAAATGGGTTGTAAAACTTGGTGAAATATTACGAAAGGAAAAAATTAGTTACTTCAAAAATTAGGTAACTTCTTATATTCCTAGGATCCTATTTACCTCTACACATTTAGCTATCTAATTCTCAATTTAAAACCTAGATTAGCACAGACCATTAAATACCTGCAACTACTAACTTATAATTAAACATATCTTTCTTAACTCCAGCTGCATTACAATTCAATTCCATTCAATGGTACCAGACATTCATAAATTACAGTCGGGCATTTTCCCATTGTGTCTTGGGTATGATCGTTAAGGCTTTTACAAATTAGATTCACCATTAAGACACTGACAGTCAGAGACTTTGAAAGTAGTGTCAAATGATCTGAAAAGACGTGTGAGAAAGCGTTTAGATTTAATTATTTTTGGCTTTTAGTTTCGCAATTTCTTAGTTTCAGTTTCGTTGAAAGTGTCGCGATTGTGACATCTTTCTTTAAGTGGTTACTGGAATAAATGTATGTGAGTTACTGAGCCAGACAACTACGTATATTCTTCGATCTGCACCAATACATAAAAATAACAATTTTGAGACAAGTCATTAACAATTTACAGTTAAAAATATGAAGGGACAAGAATATTGTATTTGTTTAATTCCAAATTAAATGGACAGTACGATTACTGTCCATTTTCGTTTCCACAATTACAATGATTTAAGCTACATTTAGAAGCACCAATATCTTATTATGTCCACATCAAATGAGACATTAGGGATCATTAATCTAATATATCCAATATAATTATGTTATTTCATTATTAAAGCTTTAACTATCACCACCTTAACACAACCCAAGTTAAAATGCACAAGCACCTACGCTTCCTTATCACGAAAGTCACGATTAAATGTGATTGATTATCTTTATACGGTGCCCGTTGCATACTTGATGTAAGTAATAACTTAGCATGGTTGACCAGTGAGAACTTGTTAGGGATAGATACTTAGTGTTTAGAAAATTGTTAACAAGCTTTTTAGTATATGCGTAAATGAACGCTAGATTTTATATTATGAAACTGTAAATACAGAGGGGATAATAACGAAAATGAATAATACAGGGTTATAGGAAAGCAAAAGAAGTTGGAACAAGTAAATATTAGAGTGTATACATGGCGATATGGTGTACCATCTATCACGTTAGGTGCTATAAAAGTGGGAAACAGTAGCAAATATGCATCGTAATGATCACTTATCACTTAGTGGCAATTCATCTACAGACTGTACCTAAGCGATTACAAAACACAGTACATATTTCATTTTTTTTATATTACACAAATTATTTTATTTAACACTGAAACATTGTAAGTGTCGTATTCCTTTTGTTGTACCGAAAACATTGCAAAACTGCTGTCTGATATTTCATCTCAGATGTTAGATTAAGTTACAGACTTAAGTGCCATCTGACTGAACGATGAATGTCAATTTTAGAGAGAAAAGTTTGAGTAAAAGAATTTCATTTATTCCTTAACAAAATGAATCTTTATTAACTAGCCTGAATATTAGGTTTTTAGATGTAGAAAATAATATTTTAAGACAACCCTTTTAACATGTTGATACATAATATGTCTGCAGAGTTTCTTGGCATTTCTTCTCTGCAGGATTTTGCTTTACGAAATGCCATTAGTTTAATTAGATTTATTTTATATTTTTTATTTAAATTAATTAACTGTAATGATAACTTTTCCGGTGGAAATGTTTTTTTTTATTGACCTTCAATAAGTGATTTTATAATCCTCATATTGAATAAAAGCATTTCATTCATTCATTTCATTTAAAAAAGCATTTCATTTCATTTAATATTACACACATTAGTTTGTTCACATAAACTACAAACATTATCACATATTTAGAAGTCAGTGTTTGAACGTTACATTAACCATATAGTTCCCATCTCCCTTCGTACCTTAGACACTACATTCTCTCCCTTGACTATCCCCATTGGGACCTAAAGTCTTGTACCATATCTTCCATTACTCACCGTAACAAACTCCCCACAGATAGGAGGGAAGGGCACCTCGACATCAGGGTCGTCGTAGTGGGTCCTCTGCCTCGGGTACCGGTCGGCGGCCCTCTCGCGGCGCACCGGCGGAGGCTCCGGCTGCGGAGGGGCGCGCGGCCGCTCCCTCTCCGACATCGTGTCACTCGAGGACGAGGTTATCTGGAAAAAGAGGGATGGTTCATTCAGTAGGGGGTTAACTAGCTGCCTTTCAGCACAGTATGTTGAAAGAGACATTAAAGGGACTTGGACTAATTGGCCTTTTGCTGCGACAATAACACGCACAAGCTATACCCCCTAGTTTGTAAGTTTGATTTGTAAAATATTTGTATTGTGTATGTTTTTGTTGCTGTAAATAAATGCTTTATTATTATTAAATAGGATGCCAAATAGCTGCTTTTCTGCCAAGCTCGTTGAAGGAGACATTGGACTAATTGGGACCTATTGAGCGATGGGCTGTAACTTGTCTGAAATGTTTTATATCAATTCTATTACGACCTGGACACTTTTTACTAAGGTATGCATTATATCTCGGAGATTCAATGGAAAAGGATGATGTTAATGTATGTATGCCGGTAATTATACGTTTTGGGCTTAATATCAGTTACATAATTATTAAGTTAATCAGTTTTTAAATTCATCACTACACAGTTCATTTATTGTTCGTTCACACTATCCCAACCCCACACACCAATCAAACTCACACCGAACCAACACACCAATCATTTCATCAATAACAAGCACGTAGTGTCGTAGCTAATTAACGGCATAGAGCGAAGACACTATCTGCCTTCGAATCGTGGGTAGGACGTCATATGCCGCTTCTCATGGCACGTCGGTTTCCGTGATTCCATTCAACAATGGATAGTTTTTAACACGTTAAGATTCTTTCATTATTAACGTATGTATTATAATACGTATGAGTTCATCTTATACAGTTGGGCCATATTTGCCTGTTAGTTAATAGTAAAGGTTTGGTTTTGAGTTACCAGCGGATTATAAAGTATACATTACGCACATGTCCTTTGAATTATCTCAATCTATCTTTCTTAAATCACCTGTATTAATGTTTTCTATCCTTAATATTTTCCAGCTCAGAAAAATATCTGCTTTGATCTATATGAATACATATATTCTTCACGACATTCCTCATCGACCTCTACCATATGTGTCCTATAAATTCCTTTCAAATAGACATCAATCAATCAATTAGCCTATACTAGTCCACTGCTGGACGTAGGCCTACCCAAGGGGACGCCACAAACACGATCATTCGTGGCCATCATCCAGGCACTACCAGCGACCCTCTTGAGGTCATCGGTCTACCTGGCAGGGGGGCGTCCTAGACTAGACTTATATAAAATTCAATGCATCTCTTCCATTCATTTCACGTCAACGTCAGCACTTTAAACAAGATATTCCATTCACGATGTAGCTACGTTGACTTCTCTCACTTCACAATGGTAGTACTTTCACTCTTATCGATAGATAACGTTGTTTATTTAATGCAATAACGTAATTAGCCTTATTGAATTACAATTTTACATTACATTGAATACAAAAACATTTAGCCCATGTTACTACACAGTGGTGGCAGAGATTAAAGATCTTAATTTTTCGCGATCCTGACAAAACATTTTCGCTTCATTGACATCTGTATATGAGGTATGGTTATAGGTATTTTTTATTAAATTCCTTTACTACTATATCTTTCTCTGGTTGAGTTCTTGCTGTTGTTAAAACAGATGTATGTTTTGGAGTGTTGATGATGCGGTTTTGTATGTTTACGCCTCCTAAAACATTATTGCATCCTTTATACATTTTGATACTATTACCCGGTATGTCTACAGGCGTGTTTCATCACGATGTACATATGGATGGACTTAGACATTTTACAGCATTAAAAAGTTGCACAAGCCTTGACTAAATGAGTTCTGACATTTCCAGTTCTTAAGCCAAAAGGTTATCATGTCACACGAACGAAATTAACGCACGAATTAACTGCATTAAAACATTCCAGTGGTTATATGCATATTGGCCTATGAGTAATAGGCCAAAAAATTTTACCTAAATAGTGACCAAGTTATTACTTATATATTAGTACTCTAATTGTAGAAAGAACGGTTAAGTGTGTATGAGGTGTTAAGATGTTAATGAAGCGAAAGTGGTTTTTGAGAATCATAATATCATTCTACCTCTATGTAGAGACGGACTTGATGAGTGTTAACGTACGTATATTACTTTCAAACATGCCTATTCATTTAATTGATTGCTCAGAGCCAAACGTCAAACCTTGATCAGTAATAAAAATAAATCTAGACAGATTTTAGGCGAGACGATCTGTTACAGTGTTATCAGTCGATCAAATGAACCAATAACAGGTATATAATTTTATGAAGTAATAAATTAAAGACATAATTAACAAAGACATAAATAGAATTTAATAGATACATTCGTGTTTCTCTCAGATAAACAAAGCGTAAACAAGCACACAGAAGTTGGGAAATCACCAACTTAAACTATGACATGCATAGAAACTATAAAAAAACTTTTTTTTCAATTGGGAATCGAACCCGAAACCTACCAAGCTAAAATGTCCTTATAAATCAAAATAAACATCAAATTACATTCATTGGTAGACTTGAAATAGAATATAGTTGTATTATCTAATATGAATGAACCAATTTTAGAAACACTAATGTACCTAGGAGGTCATTGAACTCTAGTCAAAATGTAGATAAATATTTGGACAGCCAATCTAATACTAATACATTTGAAACTCAAATAATGCTAGTTCTTTGAACTATCTTCTACAAATAACTATTCATTGACGCCTACGAACCTACTAGAATTTAAGATAAGACAGGTAGAATCTACTTTAGTTTACCTATTTAAATCATCTTTGTTATAAATAAAGAATAATATTTCTTTAACCTGAATTTAATGAGACTTCTACTTAGTTAACGACGGAACATTCATAAAACATCATATACGTATTCTAAACAAACAATATATTTGTTGAACCCTACCGTGGACAATTCTTCCACCAAATCCAACATATCATAGCACCTGCCATCACATACTGAAAAGTACATCACGGTAACACTATTCGATCCCTTAGAACTACACTATCAAGTCACATCACTATACTTAACTTATAACAAAAGTATAAAAAATAGGATTGCACTATTAGAACACAGACAAGTCACATAACAATACAAAACATACAAACTATACGAAAAAAATTCGGTCAAATGCTCGTGTTCTACACAGTCGAATGCAGACGCGTAATCAAACAAAGAAACCGCGGCGATGCATCTACGTGCACTTGGGAGGTTGGCCGCCGATCAACTAGCAAGTCTATTAATTTGTACCTTCAATGACAATATAGATAAGTGAAAACTCACAGCTCAAAGGGCAAGGGTGAACGAAATGGAATTTCAACACGTAAACAAATAGTGTTCTAACATTGATTATAATTGACAGCTATTTACTACTATCGAATCTGACGAGTTTGATTCGATATATGTAAGGAAGTACAGATTTGATTTATTGGGTACATAGCGCAACATAACATATGGAGTTATATAATTATAATACACTGTACAGAATGTATTATTATAATACAATGATAATGAATCAAAACTGGTTCATTTTCAGAGAATTTGGAAAATATATCACTCTGTAGAGAGACGAGCGTGATGTTTTATATAATAGTTTTTATTATGCTTAAAAGGGTAGAAAATACAAACAAACGTTCTGTTAGTCTGGACACCAAGGCGTACTCCAAGTCATAAACGTGAGAATAAAAACGTCAAAGCATGTGACATTTGCAATTTATGACAGTGCTAATTTGAGCAGACATCGATCGTAAATAAAGATGAATCACATGCCAAATTGATTCGCATACTTTTTGCAATTACCTGGCCTTACCCGACTATACAATAAAAACTTTTTATGTATACCAACAATTTTTGAATTCCAAAAGGATGAGTTAATATATGCGTGGGTTATATTGAAAATATCTGACTGATAAAAAACACTGAGAGACAACTGATACCATACAAATTTCTTTTAACTTCTGGTCACCCTATACACTTCCACAAATCCAGGGTCACTTCACATGAGAACTTTACTTATTACGCGTACTCATTATTTACTGTCTTTCTAGGACGAGTTCTATGTAACCGACCTTCTACTCCATCCGTATATAGACTCGATAACATGTCGCAGTGTATTAAGTGTCAATATAATTTTTAGGCCGCTAGCTTGCATTAGGACCAGTCCTGTTTATTTTGCTATACACAACGGTTGTTTAAAACAAATCGACAACACCAAACAAATAATATTTAAAAAGCAGACATCTCTTAGAATATTGAATAACAACATGCTAAACAAAACCGAGACTCATGATCCTGAAGAATAATATTGTAAGGCACATTGCCAATGCGTGTTACGAATGCATTTATACTAAGTTAACCTAACCGGATCGCAGAAAACACTCTATAGAGACATTATACAACAAATGGCCTATTACCATTGGCAAGTATTGGCGAACAATCAAAACAAGGCGGGATTATAAATTCTAATGTTTGAATAAGATTGTGTTTTCGTTTTGATGAAAATCCCTTGATTTGCCTAACAGATTCTGTCTGCCATTGACGACATTGGCGCCTGTATCGCGTCATTTTTGCACACCATTTCCATATCTTATAATGTGGTATGTTCTGAAAAATGTGATAAACACAGATCTTATAAGCTCAGAATACCGTATGTATAATTTTGGATATTTAGCCATCAAAATCATCATTAAAATTAAAAACCACCTAAACGAAAGATTGTATCTATCAAAGCTTTTGAATTAAGATCTGTGAACCGATGTAAGATATGTGACTACCGATCGCTGCCTAGAACGATCCTGACAAATCTCTCATAGAAATAATATAATATAGAACTAAGTATTTAAAAAAACAGAATCTTATTCTAATAAGTACCAATTATAAACAGGAACACTTCCATACAATTTTAATCAAAACATCTTTCTTTACTTTTTTCCTGAAGCTTATTTATCTCGGAAAAGGTCAAGGAAACCGGCGTTTATTCCTGTATCCAAAGTACGTTAAGCAACTCATAGACAAATTGCGGTAAAGAAAATTAGTTCCTCGAAATGTTTACCAAGTCACCTCGACTCTTGCATAATTAAGTTACATAAGTAAGCTTTCACGTTACATCAACTGCGATGCCATATTGTATAGGTGACGGAATGTGCTTTGGCTCATGTGAGTGGAAATAACTGGTTATGTACCTGTTGGGATTTTAATAGAACGAAGCAGCTGTTTTTCTTTGAGGTTTGTCTAAAGGGGCTAGGCTAAAGCTAGGCTAGGATAATACAGGGACTACTGGATTTGTTCAAATAAATCATTCAATCAATCATTCAGAAGATCTTATTCCATATTTACTAAGATATGTTGATCACTTAGAGATTTATGAACAGGAAGTTTATTTACGTATTTCCATTTTTCTGGAAAAACTATTTTCAATGAAACGAAACCGTTGTTGTGATGAAAATTTGTTTTTTTCTGATTGGGTACCAATTCCTTTTATAATGTTGACTGCTTTTAAAATTGGGTTGAGTTCATAAACATCGATATAAAGGAGGATAAAGGCTGCACTGTTTGTGCCGAAGGAAATATTTCGGACATTTGGAACCTGTCCAAGCCTCAACACGTTATAGGCTACAGCGATTTACGAGCATACATTATTGCAAAACTGTAAACTGCAACGTCCATCAAAAATAGACACAAGTTACATCAGTACAAACAAATTTACGATCTTATTTTTTCCTGTTATTTGCTGTTTGAGATCGATATAGTATATTTTATATTAAATTGATCAATCATCGATAACATGTAGCTTTTAAACCCAACTCAATTAACACCAAACAATATTATCTTCATTTTTATGAGAATCTATTAACAGATGGTAGCAAGTAATAGTATACAAACGTTCAATTCTTGAAGAGTACAAAAGAAATCTCAAGCTCATTAGCAAATTAAAACTATAGGTATATCTGGTAAAAATAATAAAGAAGTTTTACGCAACACATAAACCAAAAGATTACCAAATAAAGCAAAGAATTGAGCGTTTCGAATCTATTTTGACGCAATAAGCTAGCTTGAAGTTAGAATAGAAAATTTCGCGGTACCACATTAAAACAAGGAAACAAATGCATAACAAACTCAATGTTTACTGCAAAATTATCCTAAAAGAGAACCGAGACCGCAAAGTGTCAGATTTCGAAGTCCGTTGCGCAAATATCGACACAAACTTTACGGTACTGAGCATTTGGTTTATGCGACAAGAAACTGTCAGGTTTTATGCAACACGAAGAACCAACCAGGTTAAAATGGTGAAACTGAAGAAGGAAAATATTTACGTACATATTTGGCTTAAGCTGATTCGGTAGGAAAATAAAATAGGACCATTCTTAATTCTGAAGAAACTCAAACTAAATTAAGACTTAACTTAGTTATTTCAGTCATGATAGAAAAAAAAACTTTGTGCTTTGGTATTACAACGTCCCTCTGCAATCATACTGTATCTAATCATTATTGCAATCAAAATTATTATACAGGTGTATTTGATAATGTCAAATATGTGTTGATTTTGATAGTACTATTTGCCCTATTGACCAAAATGTCAACAGCACTGACCAACTTAGTGAGAGGCGAGCAAATTTACACACACAGCTAGCCATTAACGCCCGAGCGCCTCTGATTAGTATGTGCACATATAATCAAATGTTAAGAGCCAGCTAGTTCACACTCCAGCGGCACCTATCGCAATAGTTCTACAACTACGTACAGTTACAGACAGTGATCCAACTGATTGATTTGCCTTTTATTGACTAAACAACCAAAATAATTGACAGGTACAAGCATTGATTGACTCGGAAACTACTGAATGACTCAATCTACAGGATTTGCTACTCAACTTTCAACATTGCAAAGGATACTTTGAGTGACGTTATAAAAAAGGGGACTATTGAAGAAAAAGTGCACTGAATTATCTGAATAGATGTAGAAAATATCCGTCACAAAATTCCGTGAAATATAAAAGTCATTTTTCCATGAAAACAGGTATCAACACGCATGCTTCCGTAGAACTGCAAATGTGATACAATACAGTTCCTATAACGCACGAGACTTTTATGAGGCTCGTTTATGAAGTTCAGTAAACAACTGTCAAAGAGTTGCCCTTCGCATTGTTTAGGTACAAATCTGTTTTCAATGAGATGTTATTGCAAGCGAAGAGGACACAATAAACATAAATAAAGCGCTAAAAGAATGCCGAACGGTTAAGTAAACATACATTGCATATTTCATTATCACTGTTATTGTTTGTCAAGCGGTGTTTGGCAAGAAGTATTTAGTAACCTAAAGAATATTTGTTTTATTTCGTTCTAAGATTTGAAATCTTTACGAAACATTAGTTTTTCACAGAAACACAGTATCGCCCATTTTATTACGAGGTATCATTAGGAAAAACCTATGTAATCAACAGAAACAAGCAGACATAAACATAAAAACTAGACCAAACCCTTCAAAAATAGATAACCCTAACATAGTACAAATTTAGAAAGTTCACCAACGAAGGTACTATTAAGTAACAGTTCGGGAAGTACAAGTCACAGGCTTTCTACCAATCAATAGAAAGGTTCAAGTAAAATTCCGCGTCAACAAAAAACTTTGCGCAAGCATTCCAAAAGCCGGATCACTATCGCTTCATTGGCGATTACTTTTCATGTTTTTGTCAAGTGAAAGCCTCTAGTGGTCCCGTGCTAGACTGGGACATAAAAATCTTAACTAGCTGCCGTTCTTACCAGCATGTCTTAGAAGGCGACTAAGAAACTAGAGATAAATGGAATCTATTGCTAGCAACCTGTCGCCGATCTTCTCTATGACATCACAATCCTATTTTCAAGCTAACAAGTTACCCAGAAGTTATGTTTCCCAGATTCTGTCCACCTCAAAAGGGATAAAGGACGTGAATGTATGAAAGCCCCTAGCGATAGATAGCGCAAAAGCTAGCAGTAATAAAATAAAGAAAAATGGCTGTTAACCATGTCAAAGATCTCGTGTTGAACAGCAGTTAGCTCGAGGCGAGACCCATCAACAACTACTCGGAGAAATTAATGGAAATAATCATGATAAAATATAATAAGCAACGAATAATACTGTTTGTTCTTCACTATGTTAAACAATACAAAATTTTACGTAACAGCCAAATGCAGGTTGTAGAATATATAGGAAAAAAAACCTAAACCTATGAATTGAGATCCATCAGAAATATTGCAAAAAAACTTAAGGTTTAATTAAGGTAAAAAAGGTTACCAAAGACGTATTAACAAAATCAGTATTCAGAGGGTCATAAAGTCATGTAGTAAACAAACCCTAATTACTTTTCTGGTCACCTTTTGGAACGTTTGGTATTGTCAGTACCTGGATGAGTGACCAACGATGGTATCCATCAATGACATCTTCAAATTAATACGGTTGTAGCTCAAGTATATGTCTATCCTGAATAACTATGAGTAGATAATAATAGGTGATGTTTGAATATAAATCATATGTGACCAAAAAATATTCTCAACAATAAATAACGAAACAAATTGGCAAAGATAAGAATTAAATTAATGCCACTAGGAAATTATAGGCAACAAGTTAACAAGAATATTAAACATACATAAGCATATTAATCGCTTTTATCAGTATATACCTAATCAACATGTCAGCAGATAAATATCTATCCAATGATTTACGACATATAAGACGAATATTCAGTATTGCGTAAACATACTATCTATTATGGCATATTCGTAGCTTTAATTAGGTAACGTTTACATACCTACTTGATAAATTTTATTAATCGTAGAATATAAATGTTCTATCATTATGTTGCCTCAGCAATAGAATAAGTATCTACGAGTCTCTAATTACCATTAGAGACAAATTTCGCATAAAAAGAAATCAAATCAACTTACTCCTAAGTTAATTTTCAAGATACATAAATATGTTGATTCCATTCATCAGTACTCGCCTTATCTTAGTCAGTTATTGACATTTAATTATAGTATATTTCCTGCACTTAATATAACTTGTTTTTAATGTACCAGAAACGGTATAATACCAAGCTCTTAGTCTAGAGAGTCAGAGATACAAAGATAAATACATAATATCGAAGTACTATTGTATAATAACTTCTATATAACAACTTTAGTATATTATAGTTTTAAGAGACTCGCGATTTACACTCATGACTAATAACTAACGGGACTGATCGCGTTAGTTTTTATATAATAAAATTACCTTTATTAACCTTTAAACATTACTTTAGTATAACATTATGTGACTGATGCAATTTTATATACCTATCTTCCAAAATTACATAGAAATTGGAGTTTAAATGTTTTCAACTAAAAGCTATAGGAACATAATTAAATGCACATTAAAAATACTAAAACGTACATCAAAATATAGCTAAACGCACACCAAAGGTTAGGTTGGGGTTGGGACTGTTCTATTTTGGTGTGCAAAACATTATTTTTACTGAGCCTTTTCGTATTATCTGATGCTCCTTTAAACACTACCCGTAACTATAAATACAGGTGTCTCTCTATAGATACATATATGTTAAGATTTATCTATCTAATAGTTCTTACACTACTTTTTTCGAGAACCTTCCACAACAACCTATACAAAAAGCAGCAGGTTGAGATGACCAATCACAAATGCCGGCAGAGGTATTTAAGACGTATATCTTAATAGCTTCGGGTTACATTCCTGTGTAATGATGTAAGATGGACTGAGGGCATTCACTCCTTCGTCGATAGGTGTGTACAACTACGTATAAGTAACTAGTTTGAAATATGATGCTATTCGTAGCTACCTACGTAAACGGTGTTCGGCCTACAACGTTCTGTGAATGACCAAATTAATGGAATAGATCAGTAATGAATTGTTGAATATGTATATTTAATATAATAAGGTTTTTTCTAGCAGTTCTTGAATACAAACAATGTGTAAAAATAACTATTTTAGTAGAGCCAAGTGCGTTTGATAGATAGTCAAGTAAAATTTAACATTGATGTTGGAGCATTGTAATCAATGAACGTGTTAGGCAAAGATTAACCAGCCAAACTGATATTGATAAATCCGATATTGGTTGTCAATCATGTTTATAATAATAATGATTGCTTGCTCTATGTTTACACCAGCATTATTTTTCCTTTAGCCTTTAGTTAAACTGACCTTTTCGGGGTAGTGAAAAACTTGAGTTATGTCGATATGAATAAAAACTCTTGTGGAACTACTGCAACAGAATCAGTACTGATAGTAAGATTACTACTACTACAAAATACTTGGAGAAATAGTGTATGTAAATCTACTTTGACCGTTTTTGTATGCTTTATACCTACCTACTACCACTTTTTTCTGCTTGTTCACGTACATTACATATTCATAGAACATAAGACAGTTACCTTACTGTAAGCAATAGTGATGTATAAATAGAAAACTCGATTCCAATGCAACAAACTGGCATGCAGCCCCCACATTCAGTTCTTTAATTAACATACTCGCTTCAAAGCCAGTACCTGTACAACTTGTTAATAGGGAAACTCTTTACGCAACAGCACACTAGGTATTGAGAACTTTGAAACAGGAGTTTTCAAAATGTATAGGCGTATCACGAATCAATAAGTTACCTAAAAACTCTCTCGGTCAATTAATTTTGATCTAATGTATCAACTTACATCATTCCAAAAACCACATAGTTATAATATCAAGCAGTATGTCCCAGGATTATACGAGTATATTTAACTACCATAACAATACAGTAAAGTACATGACATCTCGAATTATGTCTTAACTACGAAACTTTATTTTTATCTTTGAAAGTTACTTCATAATTTAGTTATATACAGTTTTAAAGTATTGTTTGAAGTAACAAGACGTTAAAGTACTGTTCGAATTAACAAGAGGTTTACTTAACTTTAAACTATTTTTTTACATTCAGTAGATATCTAATGTTACAAGCATTAAATACAAGCGTTGTACATTAACATGAACGTCGCAAACAGTCAAGCAACTCCGTAATTTCACCCGGACATGTTGCCAAACACGAAGCCCATAAGACGCAATTATGGCCATAAAAAAACATGAAAGCAACAAAATACTTGACATGCCTCAGGCGTTAACTAGAAAGTGACATTCTGCTTTGACTTCATAAAGGACCGGGAAATAATTGCACAAACTTAAGATTACGACAAATGTTTTCTTGGCAGATTGCTAAGGTATCTATTAAAATGTTGTGTTTACAAAGGTAAAGGTTTTGAAAACATAGCTTATTTGGGTTTGTAACATTTAAAACCATTGTTATTTCGTCAACATACTGAAGGTATCTAACTAAATAAACGTTAGAATCATTAAATAAATCATCAACATTAAAAATCTCTATAAATTTCCAACTAGGAAGTGAAGAGACGAAAACCTATTTTTAGAGCAAGACTTATTTTCGCTTGTTCGTTTCTCTATCTTACTTGCCTGATGTTTATAAGACTGTTCAAATAAATACGTGATAAAGACTGTGGTAGCAGAACCTACCTTTTTATAACCACAAGACTCACTTTACTACTTACACTTGAATGCGACAAAACTACTAATTCTAAAAGCGTTGTGTAAGCCTTTGAGGAAAGAAAACAAGTCGAAGGATTTTTAGATATTTCCAAGAACACCTTGAACTGACGACCCCAACACAGTCTTAACGAGAATTTCAAGTAACGTAAGTGATTATATAGTTCTTATAATTATAGCCTTTACTACGATCTATATCAAAAAAATATGTATAAAAATATTATTTATGGTACAAAATGACCCAGGAGATATTATATCTGTCTGTCTTTGTTCTGTCCACCAAAGGGATAAAAAGACGTGAATGTATATGCATATTAAAAAAACCGTTGAGTATCTCTCATCCTACACCTAAATGTATAACAAATGTCTCTATTTATAAATTTAATTTATCGTTTGTAGAGACAATGAAACGCTTTCCAAATATAATCACAATAAGGATTTAAATACGTACTTGAACCCAATTCATTGTCGAATAAGGACAACAGCTGGTGTCTGAATTTCAAGCATTAATAAATTCAACAGTCAGGATTAACAGCCAAAACCCTGAGTCATCTCAAACATAACCTGACCAAATTGAATCGTATCCAGTGGAATTATAAACAGGGTGGGAGTGAGCATTTGAAATGGATTGGGTTAACCGTTCTTTATTCAAAAAGGTCGTTCACTTTCGGAGATTGGTTTACGGACAAAAAATTAATGCTTTCGTGTGTAGGCTGCCTTTTGAGGCTCTGACTTGTGTCTCTAACAACGAATATATTGTGTGGCATTGACTTATTATTTAATAGCATCCGCTTTATGTACTAAACTTTTGACTGGTCCCTACATATTTCTATTAGGACTTGATCAAAACTTAAAAACTACTCAAATTGGTAATTTTAATTTGGGACTGGGAGTTTCAATGATACATTGAGATATTAGTTGGTTATTCATATATTTAAAAACTACAAGCCATAAGAAACGCTGTATAACTACAAAACTATATCTAGTTTAATAGCAATGTATCTTTTGACTGGTCCCTAATATTTCTATTAGGACTTGATCAAAATATACTCAACGCATTGAGATATTATATTCATATATTTAAAAACTGCCATAAGAAACGCGTATAACTACCATCTATAAGAATATCTAAAACCACGCAATACATATTGTAGGCGACCACGCAAACCACAAATGAAACCAGTTTACAATCAAGCATTGGCCCGATAACAATTTTGGACAGGTTACCCAGCAACTAATAAATTAAATTAACTTTGTAGAGTTCGTATTTTATGTTCCTTTGCTAATGAACAAATCGAACTAAGAAACAATATAATAGAAATACTCAACACGCTAATTTAATTTATCATTAAAGAAAAAGAAAAACCAGATGATGAAAAGACAACTAGCAACCAAGCTAAATACATTTTTTAAAACTTCGACTCTCATGGGTTACAATCGTCGAAACATCTCTACAACCAAAAACCAAACTATCCCAGATTCTGTAAAACCGCCAACGACATCTAGTCTTTTAAGAAGAGAATGCAAAGATGCACTGGTACGATCTTACATTAGAGAGGCGTAGACTACAATCGCAACAGTTGTGAATGAACTAGCGGATAGACAAGGCCGTTCAAGCAACTCGTATGACTGCGTGGTACCGTTCTTTGCTTAATTGAGGAAACAGGCCCACGTCTTGCGCAACTATGACTCAATGCATACACCATGGGAATGGTATGATTACGAAAACTATTTGCTTTGGCTATTGATACATAACTTGGAGTAGGTTGTAGGACTTGAACAATATCTGTGTGACAACTGCTATATTGCTAAATTACTGTTGGAATTTGGAATTCCGAGGCTGTTAAGATTTTAATTGAATGGGCAAGTTAAATCAAACAATTTACAAATGATAACCAACGGAATTCAGATTTTTCACTAATGCTATAAATAGAATACTCTAAACTATTAAGAACTCCATAAAACAAGCATTTAAACTGCAAACTTCTCTCCCAGCATTTTTACACAGATATAATTGAACATAAACGGCCTCTGCAATCCCATGTTGTTTCTAATTCCAACGCTCGGTGGCAACACAAAGAGATCATTCACCCAACGGTCCTCAACGATGGGGCTATTCAAGGATAACGTGTCAACGGCCCATCCTGTTCGCGGGAGAACAGCTATTTATTTATTACACCGTCTTGAATGGTGCATCACATAGAGTGAATCATCAAGGCACCTGAGTATTACGATATTTGTAGTCCAATGTTCCGTGAAAATTGACAATCGGTGATGGTGTCATAAATGATTAACGGTATTCTTACTAGTAGTGGATATTACAAGAATACCGTTAACTTACACGATAAATTTAAAGAATTTAAGTACTTAATCACCTTGAAAGTGTTTATCTCATCGAAGGTATTATATTTTCCTTTAATAGTTATATAAGTAGCATCTAAATACTCTTCCTATCTACTAGATAGTGTACCCAGAGTCTAACAATAGCTCGGAACCACTAAAGGCGCACTTATGAATCATGTTTATGCAATGCAACCATCTGGCCGCTCCATAAGGCTTCTAATCCTTTTCTGTTAGCCGGGGAATAACGCGCCACGTCATCGCATTTTATCAACGATTACATTACAATATGTGAATATTAATTAATTAACTGTTTTACATGTTCACTTTGACTACTGTTATACTTTTCATTCATACTGTTAATACGTTTAATATATTTGACTCTATTTTAGAACAATATACCTATTATTTACTTTTCCGAAAAAAACATCAGGATAACTCTACTATCAGCTATCACCATATTTCAAAAAATTCGCTATTAAATTTGGATATATCTTCATATTTTCAAAAGGTATGGTTCTGTTAAACCCCGATTATATAAGACTGACATACCTCATTAAACTGCGGCGACGGGGACCGTGGCGCATATCTGCTCTGCCGCCTGGCACCAGCGCTGCAGCCCTGCGGAGGCGTCTCCTCGTCAGCGTAATAAAGATGCACGAAATCCTCCGTGTCCAAGTAAGTATTGATCAACATAATCAAACAATCAAAAGTCACACAAAACTCACGGAACTAAATCAACTAGAGGTAAACCTTATAACTTAACAGTCAATCACTTCAGACTTACTTCCCCTAACAACTGCATTTGACACTTAGAGTCACATCGCTGCATTTAAGGAAGCACAATTAAATAAACTTGTCCTATATTTACAGTGTCTAATTATTAACATATTATACAAATGCACTAAATTATAAAAACACACTGAAAAAGACAATTCAAATTATTAGAATGGTGTATTTTCGAAAACGTAGCTTAGGCTTATTGTATTGGCAGACGAGAACGGAATATGCGTGGACTAGGTAAAAATCGTACACGTATCGATCACGAACGCTCTTGGCACAATATAGACATTAGAATAAACAATCAATATGTATTCAGCTCCTGCCCAGGGACTCTGGACTCATTGTTATCACAAATTAAATGCGGAGGCAAAGTTCTATCGGAAAACAAAACAATTTAACGCGGTACACCAATAAGTTTATTAACCTCTGGTTCAACTGCAGGACACGATATTGTACGTAACCGTTTTCACATTTACAAAATTGAATTTGTCACCACACCAGTTCAAAATGCTAAAGCCGATTTAGCCGGATTGAATCGTGGTTCAATTTGCTTCAATTGAGAAACCAATTTAGTAGGCTTTTTAGTCACACCGTTCCTATTGTTAAAGCGATTGATACTGCTTTGATTTGCTACGTCATGAAATAGACAAGAACTGAATAATTAACTGCAGGCGGTGTCGAATTACGACCCGTATTAGAATAGACACAGATAGAAGATAACAAACGAAATGATAAAGAGTATAATATTAGAGAAATTAAATTAATTACAGCATGCCAATGCTGTAAAGATCACAATCAAAAATAATGAAGGTTTATTATTCGTTGGCATAGCTGAACACTGTAATTACGGAAACTGCATGTAGTAATTCTCATCTAAATATAGTTACATAAGCACGTGTTTCTATTTACTATGAAGCGCCATACGAAACGGAATGGCAGATAAAGTCTACTAGGTCAGCATTACACAAACATTGGAAAGTTTAAAATGTTATCTCCTTGTCTCACTTCGAGCTCTTATCAGTTCAGTGCAATACTTTTTATGCAAGCATTGCGTAAATAGATTTACACCGTTATACCGTTACAGTCACTATTGCTTTAATCCTCACGATTTGCCTCTCAATATTTCACAGACCCTAAGTAAACTAATTAACTTAACAGCCTTAATACCGTCCCGACAAATTGAGTAAAGGTGAGCGTTATATAAGCGACGGTACTTCATGAAACGAATCGAAGAAAAGTCGATGAATGAGTAGGCGCCGAGTGACCGCATTCCACCAAGTATAGTTGGTACCAGCACGGAAAGTGGGTCGGGCTTCCGCCGAGAGGCCAAGCCTAACTTACCGAACAGATTCTTCAACAACTTAGATACTTATGCAAAAATTAACAACTAGGAAACGGATAAAGACCATATGCAGATTTGATTAGTAGCCACGGAGCAGATATCGTGAATATGGATGAGCCTAACAATATAATTGGTACATTTAATATTTGCGCAGCGAAGTCTGATAGAGTTTAACAAAAGAAAATGTATTTTCAGAATCTGGTATTTCAAAAAAGAACATTATTTAGTATTCAACTAATCTATATGTTAAACAACTAATACGTTTAATAGAGCAAATATTGATAACGTACCAATAAATTTTCTATAACTCGTATTTAATTAGGTGATCTAATTTCCATTCAACTCAATTTTTAAGTCAAACATATCATTATATTGACTAAAACTACTAGGTATTCTGAGCTCTACTAGAGAGAAAATACTGTTCTCGTAATGCTCAATTTACTTACGATTTCAAAAAGCCATAGAACGTCTACTTAACTATTGATCAATATCAGCGTAATTCCCAAGTGTTTGACCGCGACCTAAAAGCCTTGCTAGAAAAGGCTGTAGCGCCTGTATTAGCATTCTAATAGCACGAATATTGCAGAAAAAACAAAGGACTTCGCTCGCCAAGTGCATAATGTACCTTACGCTGATACCGGTTCGGACTATTGTTGCTCGTCTTAGTGCAATGCTATATTTATACCGCTAATATGTTGTTTACTAGTTGCATGTAGTTTGGGTGAAGGTCAGGGGAGCTTACTACACATATCCAACCGTACGGGCAACTCACATGACTAGTTATACGTGGACGACACTCATTGGTCGATTCACAGTAAATGGCAATTGAAGCAACTCGCGCTACTAGAATGTTTCGTAAATTCCAAGAACCTCTATATTCATGAAACGTGTTTACTTTTAAAAACATTTCAATTTAGAACGGCTTTTAGCGTGATATCCGTGATTTCTATTGTGTACCATCGTACAGCCTAATCTTTGAGCTGCACGTTTTGTTCAGCTATGACAAGTGCTTTTTGCTCGGCAAGGTCGACTGTGTTTATTTGCACATCCGCGAGTGCGACCTCGTCCTCTATCTTCGCTCATGACGCATTCGATTGTTCAGGATCATCTTCAGCATTTACAACAATCATTAAAGGGAATACTGATTCACAATACCGTAAGCAGATTCAGAATTTGCATTCTGAAGGCAAGTAAACACACTTAACAATCGAGAAAGCCTATTATGCACTATAATCTATCAGCTAACAATATCGATTGAAATCATATAATCTAATAACTAGATGATTAAAAATTATAACCACGCATGACATTTCTCAAGAGAATATTGAATCGTTAACATTCTCAGAGCATTATTACGTAAACAAAGCGATCACTTGTGAAACAAATTCGGTACATTACGAGCTAATAGTCAGGGAACGTGATTACAGACACGACTTATGATATCAGACGTGTTGCGGTGAAAACAAACCTTGGCCCGATTTTTGTCTGAGCGGCCTCATGACGCGCTACTGCTCCATTGAGAATACACCCATTAGCCGACGAGGAAGCCGCAACAGTGAGGAACGATCTAGACCGAAGTCACATTCCTTTCTTTATAATACTTTAGATATAAAAATTCACCTATATATACGTAAGCGCATATATTAATTAGATCACAAAAGAATTAGTCCTGATAAGATTGATAAAAACTATATTGGTATCTAATCACTTGAATTTTATTGCGTGTTTTGTTTATTTTTAAACTGGAACGTTGTTACAAGGAAAAGTGAATTAATTCACTGAGTCATGCGACGACATTAAGATGCATAAACGAACATTATGTATGAAGACACATAAAGAGGCTGGATGAGAGCCAACATTTTTCCTTATAAAAATAACGGCCATAATTCTAGATGCATTTGCAAATATCGATATAATTTTAGACCTGACAAAAGCATTCGATTGCGTGTTTGATAACAAGTTTTTGAATGTGATCCTATGTAATAAATAGGTCTGTTTAAAGACATTTAATTTTATTCATTTAGAAATAATGCGGTGGAACGGCGTGTAACGATTTTTCTCATCTAGTCAGCTGTACGTTATGAGTAGGCATGCGCAGTGGCGCTCTACACCACGTGGCACTAGCAGACATATTAAATGCTGATCAATCAAGGTCGTTGGCTGAAAGTATAATTGATTGCTTTAAAGATCGCTACTCCATGTTACAATCGTGACAAAGTACAGGTTTATCAATCAAATGTATCTTGCTATGGGGGTTCGATTGTATTCTTATCGTAAGCCGATAGATATGATTTGAGATATTTCGTAAATTGTCATTATATTAGGAAGTGAAATCCACCTTGTGAAGAATGCTAAGTATGTTCGTATTAGAAAAGAAATTATCACACATCTCAATACAGAATTTCGAGTGAAAGGAATTAGTGAAATTTACGAAAAGCAAACTCCGAAAGCAAATAGATTCAAGTTCGGAATTCACGGACTCTTATCAGGCATTCCTACGTCTCATGAAACATTTTGACATTGATAAGTGTTTAATTAAGTGTTGATACTCGAATATCTCATTAAATACTCAACATTTAACCTTCAGAGACTTCAACTTCGAAGCAAATACAAATTAGGCACAATAACACGCATGACAAGCCCTGCGGTTGTTACAACAATGTAGCAGTACCTTTACGTGTATCATCATAAAACTAGTTATCCAGGAAATAGCCGCCTGTCCTTACAAGGTTCTCGTGAGATTATCATTGTAATAAGCAACGAGACACGTTGTCTCGACAAATTGGTCTTTGTGCTGTCGCCCCAAGAGCGAGAGACGTCGTGTGCGGCCACTGGGAGCCACGTTGCACTCGGTGGAGTTACACACATACTTTCACATACCGTAGGACGCCCTGTTCGCCCGCCATTTTCTGCGTACACGTTACCGGTTCATACGAGCAGTTGTTAAGATTCCATGGTTTCGAAACCAAACAAACAAACGATGATTTCGACGTTAAAAAATCCGATGAATAAAGTGGAAACTTTAGCTGGCATCTTGTAAGAATCTAATGGACTTTGACCGGAACTTGATTGGTTTACAATTGAGCATTCAACGTGTAACGATTAGCCAATGTTTTGTACAGCAATGACCTCGTCGGAATCTCAGGTAGGTAATAACAAAGCGAAATTATTGAGTGCAATCAGCGAGTTTTGCAATTGGGTGTCAACAATTTGTTGGAGGCCAAGTGTCTTGACAAAAGGATCGTTTGTTTTAAAATGTTAATTAAGCTAGCAATAGTGACAAAAAACGATTAAATTTTGCCAATCAAGAAGCCGCCATAACCGCAGAGTCTGTGCCACGAACACAACACGACACCGCCCACCATAGCGTATCTCCCACGGTGTCAGTAAGTAATCCAATTCGATATTAAACCGAATGAGTCATAGTATCGCGGCCAGTGCATCGGGAGCGTACGTCCTAACAATATTCCCGCGTTCAACATCTGCCAACACAATATAAGGCGCGCCATGTGCCTCGCATGAGGCCGCGCCGCACTACGAATTCCAATACGGACCCTTCGAAAGCACTACACAGCTGTCACTTCACAATATAATCCATCGAAACTTATCGGCGACTTCGCAAAACCACAAATGATCGAACTTGATGATGATAAGTGCGCGAATGTGCTGTATATCCATATTATGTGAGGGTCGCTACGGTGTCGCATAAAGAATGCGACTGGCGCACGCTACTGCTAACAAGCAACTGCCGGAGTGAGGAACGACCGGCGCCGACCGCGAGGGGGCAGTCTGGCGGCGAGGCGGGGGGCGCGTCTATATCGCGTCTCTGCACCGAGCCAGGCCTCCATGAATGTTGCAACGTCACGAGCGCGTGCGTACTGAGGCCTTCCCTCCACCGACCGCGGAGAAAGACCCCGGCATGTTCTATGGCATGCATCACTCATCACTCTGTTGAGCTCGATGGTTTTGTGCCGCAAAAAATGATGCGATAAGTTAAGTCACATGGTAGCCACGGCGCTATTATATTAGGTTCAGGGGAGAAAGGAAAGAAACAGCATTCAATTGTGAATTACTTGTTGTTAACCTTGAAACAGCTTGCGTTTAATGGCCAGAAGCAAACAGGACTGGAAATAAAAGGACGAGAAAAGTGAAATTAAAGAGAGGCTGCGTACAGGTATAGAGGGACAAAATGAATACAGGTAGTCGCAATATCGATAATATTTCAACGCAACGCTTGGTAACAACACAGTTGGATACACGTGGAGCAGTCGCTATGGTGATTGGAACACATTGAATAAAAATGCATAAATACAGCAATAAACCTTCAAAGTTAGCGATAAGAGCACTTGGTAACTTACTGTTGGAGTTTGGAGCGTTCAGTTTCTCCATATCTTGCATTCTTTTAAAAACATGCGGAATGCTTGCTTAACAAATTATCAGAATGTCAGATGTTGCATGCATGCATTGCGATACGATTTTATGAGTCAATTAAGTTATGGAATGCATGTTAAGATGTATTGCGAAATACACGTTATCAATTGAAATTTTTTAATGGTAATGGGCGTTACGGTATTTACAAAGATTTCTGGATCATCAAAGCTGGATTTGTTATTTAACTAAGCCAGACGTTCATTTACGATCTGTTTGTTTGAGCTAGGCTATACAAAAGCGCTAGATAACAACAAACACAATTATTAGCACCTATTTACAGTAGGAAACAATTTGGTGTGTTTAGTCTGCGTAAATCAAGTCCTGGTGCCTGTTCTCGGAAACGGTAACACGATTCAGACGACCTCATAAATCTAGCCTACACTCTAGCCCACAAGTGCTAGCAGTCAGACCATTGCCTAATCCAGGATATATAGGTACACACTAACGTACTCAATTCATACAAATTGTACAAAATAACATTTAGAAAGGAAAAAATAAAGTAGTAAAGTCTTTAGTCACATTTATCCTGTTGGAGACCAAGAATAAAGAGATTTGTACTAGTGGCTAGCTTTGAGTCCCTTATTCACCTCTTACGGCATATCAAAAAAAAGAGTCAGCTGTTCTAACTGTTTCAAGTTCGTACAAGAAAGGGATTCTTAATATAAATGCATTTAAATGTCTTTCATAACAACAATACATTAACTAAGCAGGTGTAAATGTTTCTTAAGATCAGGATTTTCTTTCGCAAATGTTTGATCTTTGACTACCTGCTGAGGCAGGTAAGATCCCTGGGTATAAGGATAAGGATAGCGAGCAATAACATGAAATCGTCAAATAACAAAACTTGTAAGATAATTGTATTTTGATCTTGTTTGTACTCGACGAAATTTGGGATTTTCAGTTTATTTATTCTTATATCCTTTTCATCCAGTCTTAAATTTTCTGTGGGGACCCAATCATCACCTAAATCTAGATAAAATTGTCTCAAATTCATTCTTTAACACCTAGTCTTCAATTTTTTAAGTGTTCCCAAACTTCTCAGTTACGCTTGATATTATCCTTCATTAGTGCATAAATTGCTTCGATTCTATCTAATCTTCAGATACCGCGACAAAGTTTTACTTCGCTTTGTCGTGTACTATCCAACATCCAAACAATCCCTCCTTAATCATACTTTAATATAATCAGCAGTCACTACAACCGGAAGGTATTTAAGTACTATTTCAGTATTAGTACAAGCTCCAGCCAACAAATCAATGAAAATGGCCAATTCAACTTTCTAGTCTAGTGCCACAAACCAGAAACGTGGGATGGGGAAATCGATAGTCGCCCACGCCTTCGAAACTGGCCAAATAGTACGACTACCACAGCAGCATTCAAGAACATTAACCCCTGGGTACTAACGGGGTAGTAACTGCGAAAGTAGTCACTCTACAACCACCTTGAACTCACATGAAAACCACGCCAGCACCTAACGTGATAGCGTAAACCGTGTCGCTATTTACAAGCACTTACTGTAACCTCAACCATAACTGAACGTAGAGTGAAGAACAGAAGAGCATACATGAGAAGGTGGGTGGCCCATTAGGTGTGAGTAAGGCAAAGGAGATTAATCAGGATCTTTGAAACTAGTGATCTATAGTATCTTCATATCCCTTTAGGGACGTAAAGGCATGAATAAATTTAATCGTGTGTGTGTATATAAACGGTTAAAAAGTACATACACAGCACACAAGCCAAGTTAAATTAATAAATATATATTCCAGAAATAGGTAGTTCTCTTCGCTGTTTTCTCTCGCCGTAAAATACTACGGTTTTACTACTGGATCTTATAATAGAAATGTCACCCGTAATGAGATTTATATCGCTCTTAAATCTCATTGTCGCTCGCATCGGATATGGAATTATAGGGTAATATAGAACCAACTTAATGGACCGAAGCTTTCTCTAGAAGTTTTATTAGGTTAACTAATAATACTTGTA
>JAMBLF010000525.1:0-231950 GCA_030578115.1 Leucoptera coffeella
GTATTGTGTGTAGGAAAATCAATAATGGAGGTTGGTTTTGTACATTATTATTGTCTTGTGGCACGATTGTCAGCTATTCTTCCCACGGCCTTTAGCTCAGGTTGCATGTCGCTCCTCCGATAATTTCGTTGCATAATTACTACATATGTACTTGAGCGATGGGCTGGTAATCGGTGTAAGGGCTGTATTCCATTTGGTGATAGAATCAAATAAGGTACTTAGGTGACGTCATGATGTACAGAGGTTTAACTGACCAATGAGACGTTAGTTAATGAGAAAACAAGTCACGTTGACCAATTGTAGACAACCGTTGTCATGTCGCATTGGTCAAATCGTGGGGATGTCATGTGTCACTATTCTTTTGCTCATAATTTACTTATAAGTGAAGAAAAGTTATTTACCTATATGAAACCCCCATACCTAAAATTTTGAGGTATATGAGTACATAGAACCATCCAATTTTCATTATGACGATCTCGGCGATGCGATTGGTTAACCACCTGAACGCTGAGATCCCAGATTCAAATCCCGGTTGAAGCAGAGTTAAGAACTCTTTTTTTCTGCTTTCCAGTCTAGTTATTAATTATATTTATACTATATATGTATTAGTATAGTAAGTACATATTACTTAAATAAACGTTAATCCAAACCTTTTTACAAGTCTTAAATTAACTTACCAAGGGGCTAGTTCAATTGGCGTAATAGTGTAATATATACATATTTAACTGTAACTAAAATGTGAGTAATAGTAAATTTACTACGAGTATAGATAGTCTTAGACTATCGTGAATAGGCAGGTTACCTCACGATATTTTCCCCATCTTTTGTATGTCATTCCTTCACCATTACAATGGAAAGAAATGCACGTAACTGAGAGCTATTGGACAAAGACCCAACCCACTTTCGTTAGCGGCGACAAAAGTGAAAGTTACAAATAACAATGAAGACAAAACAAAGACTGATTGAAAGCCGATTGGCAGATAGTTTGGTCTAGTAAAATATGTACAAATTGTACACGTAACAATATATACTTGTATATCTACTATAATTCCTTTCGGATTGGACAGAACTTTAGAGAAAATATTTCCTTGGTAAACATAAATATTAGGATTGTGATGTCCTTAAATTGATATGGAATATTGATTGCTAGATTACCTCCTAATAGATTCAATTGACCCCTAGTCCCTTAGTCGCCTCCTACGACATGTCGGGAAGAAAGGTAGCTAGTTAGCAGTATATTAACGACTTAGTTAGATAGGAGTCATGTAATGTGACAATTTCTCTTCACTACATATCACTACATAGTATAAAACAAAGTCGTTTTCTTTGTCCCTATGTCCCTTTGTATGCTTAAATCTTTGAAACTACACAACGGATTTTGATGCGGTTTTTTCTACTAGATAGAATGATTTAAGAGGAAGCTTTATATGTATAATAACATCCGTTAAATAGTGGAGTAGGCTATATATTTTATACCCGTGCGAAGCCGGAGCGGGTCGCTAGTCTTAACTATATAACTAAGTGTTTTGTGCTCTTAACTCCTGTCTACCTCAATCATATATCATTTTCCTCGTTTCAGGAGACCCTAGCAACGTTGAACCTCGGAGCCCCAGGTTCAGAGCTTAGCGAGAGGAACAAGAGAACCATCGGCATCCTCCGCCAGCTATTCCCACAACTCACACAGGTATATACGATGGGCTAGCAACCTGTCACCGCGATTGTAGTATTAATGCTATCAAAGCCTTTATACTAAAACTCAAAGTGTTAAGAGATTGTATGTGTCCAAAAATTCTGTTCACCTTTAAAGATTACCACTTTGATACTATAACTTTGATACTAAAATGAGTGACAAAGGAGATGTTGTAATCTCTGCCTACCCTATATAGAGAGAGACAGACGTGATATGTATGTATGTATGATATAGTATATACTAGGTTCTGTTATGTATGATGTAGTATATACTCCGAAAAGGAATAAAGGACGTGTATGATTGTGTAATAATTACCGAGTTAAATTGGTGTAATGGTATTTAAAGAGCTAGTTTACTTATAAGTATATTGAAAGAGGGTGCTAAAGGAATAAACCTGTCTAAATGATCCACGTTGTACACTTCTGTCACGTTAATAACAGAAAATCTGGTCACTTTGACCTCTGACTACCCCAGAAGTGCAAAGGTCGCGAACTGTATTATGTACTATATATCTACGTACTTCTTTTGAAGTATACATAGCTATTAAGGTAGTTAATGGAATATTTAATAATACTTTTTATTTCATGTCCTTTCCTTCTGTTTAACCATTTTATCATTTCAGAGTATTTTCTTTATTTAAGTTTCTACATTAACTGAACATGTTACTTTTTATTCCATTTAATTATTTAATTGCATGTTTTATAGTCAAAAACGTGATTTATGACATATTGACAATAATTTATACTTTTCAGTTCAACGATTAACTACATTTATTATGCATGTAAATACTAAATTATACTAGTATTTTGTTATTTAACTTCTATCATACAGTGGAGTTTTCATTAAAACAGAGTAGTTATCGTGTTGTAAAACTGATTATATTACATTGTTTAACAACCAAGTTTACTTTTCTATATTATATTTGTTATTGCAATTACAATCATATACTTGTATTATATTGATATTACATAATATCTCTCTACTCATTGTTAAACAATTATTTCAATGAAAACTCTGATGTAAGAATACTTTTACTTCTAAGGGCCTTACCACAAAATTTTGAATACCTAAATATTATAACTATGTTGTTATGAATTAACTCATTTGTATTTTAAAGTTATTTAAGTTTTCCTTGGTAAGGCCTTTACAAAGTTGCTAAGTGAGTACGTTATTTACTACATAATAATAAATTTGTCATCATACATCTAAAATTTTAATTAGTACTTTTAGAGCTGTCGTTATAATATAATTATATTATAACGACAGCTCTAAAAGTACTAATTAATAAAAAACTAATTAATACCTTCGAACTAAGAAAACAGGAGTGATGTGTCTGTATGTATGTTTCAGCAATAAGCAAGGAACATATCTTTATTGTTAATGTAGACTTTAGTGATTAGGCTAATTTAAGATTAAGACTTAAATATTAAACTAGTAATTATTATATATTATGTTACACTACTTTTTAATTTATCTTAACATTATCATTCATTAATGTAATTCATACATTTATTTTACTAATATTTTCTAAAATTTATACTATTTTAATTAAATATAAGTCTTCCTTGTATAAAGAGTATAACATACTAGACTATTCAAATAGCTAACCGACATATTTGAATCATTAAATGTAAAACCTTCTTGTACTATGAACTTGAACTCTTCATTTAATATACGTTTAATCTACTATCAGTACGAAAACCTTCCCAACACTCACTTACAAAACTAATGTCTTGTATACCTTATAAACTCATTTAACTTTACCTACCTCCTATACATTAGCATACCTACTCGACCTAACTGTCTTCACCTGTCTCTAATCATCCACAACCGAAGATGACAGTTAGTATAATGTTCTAGATAATCGAACAGAAGGTTCAACAGCTCACCAGCACGATACTCCAAACCCTCGGCCCCGTAGTCCTTAGGACTTTCCTGGGTGGAAACAATGGCGGCGGCGGGAACACCGGCGGAGGAACCGTAGAACTCGATGACGACGACGACGAAGAAATCGATGAAAAGAGCGGAAAGGAAGCGACAACAACAGAAGCGGATGACGCGAGACGCCGCAGAAGCATCCTATGGGTACCCAATCTAATCTAAACCAGCCTGCTAACGACAGCAGAGCGAACCATCATCATGAAACATACTTCACTACTTCAACCCATCAGCATGTGTCATTGGAATTTAGATTTTAGAGCTAGGGAATACAGTTCAATTTGTTGTCGTTCCAGAATGTGGCAGCTGATGAAAACCAGCTTCTCTCGGGTGCTGAGTCACAGCAGTCGGAGGTGAAGGTGGAGTTCGGTGAAGGACAGGAGCAGAAGAGCGGTGATGACCAGCAGACTGCGGCGCAGACTAACAACGCCAATATCGATGAGATCTCCCTTGATGATGGCACGGACAGCGAGGAAAATCGGAATAAGAGGTGGGTAGAATAATAAGCAAGTTTTTTGTATTATTTTACTTAAGTTTTTAATTTTAAACTAGTGAGTTTGGCAGAATTGTTTGTATGGCGATTGATAGTCTCTGTCAGTCAATTTATGACACAGAGGCGTGAACGTTTGTTTGTATGCACACAAAAATATGTAAGTATATATATCTAACATTCACGAAAGTTGAACGTGGCAAACGAATCCGATAAATCTTTTTATGGCTTAAAACAGCTTTTATTGAAATTAAAAAAATGTATTATACATAATTTATGCTTTTATAATATCGTCCAAAAGTCAAATAGTCCAATAGTCAAGTAAGCAGCTGGTTACAATCTGTTTCAGTCATAGACTAGCACAGACTACAACGAAATTACTCAAATATTGAATAGCATTCTCCTAGTAAAACTCCATGTGAACACATAATGAAAAGCGAGTTATTCCTAAACAATAACAGTAACGAATGACACCGCTAAAGTTATTTTGATTAAAAGTAATTAGAGGTGGTTAATCCAATGCTAATATGGGATGTAAATAAATACAATAAGCTGCCTTTCTTCTCAGCCTCTTGTAAGAGTAAACTACGTAAAATCTTAGAGTTAGAACAAAACTATGAGTTCCTAAAACAGTATAAACTAATTTTTAGACTAAGATCAACAGTTTAGTTTATCTCAGTATACATATTTTTTGAAACGCTCACTTCTCGTTCGTTGGGACGTAAAAAGATTGCTAACTAGCTGCCATGCCGTAAAAGCCGATTAAAACTTAGTAAAGACCAGGGTTGATGGGTTTATTGAGCCATGGGCTTGTAACCTGTCACCAATGTTCTATATCACTGCCATCGCATCCCCGAAATGAATGCTAAAAGTAACCAAAGTGATTTTCGTCCACCTCGAAAGAGATTACAAAACGTGAAGATATAGGTATATTATCTTATAACATGATCATTCACGTCCGACAGAACCTTGGAGAGATAAAAACATCTTCTTGCTCACTTATTAATATCAATATTGGCATTTTGATGTCATATTGAACATTAGTGACAGGTCGCCAAACTATTGCCTAAAAGATTCCATAACCCCTTAGTTGCATCCTACGACAAGCCGGGAAGAACGGCAGCTAGTTAGCATTCTTTTTAAGTCCCAACTAACTCGAAAACTACATTTACATAGAAGTATTTATTTAAATACTTACAAAGGCAACGATTCTCACACAGCATGCCAATAATAACATGACGTGTACTCTGACAGAGTATCGATACACGAACGTTGCGTCACTCGTATTCTCGAATATGTGTTTGTGGGTAACCGAGTTGTTACGCGAGCACTTTCTTTGTTGGCTAACGGGTGTATCAAGTGCGTTGCGATGTATCGAGTATCGTAGGTACGTTGTATCGATGTGATGGGATGTGAATGTTTTTTTAGTATGTAGAAAGATAGTTTAGGGATATAATTATATGTTTAAGCAAGAATAAGAAAGAAAAGATAGAATTTGATAATAATGGTCATAATAACTAAGGTAGGGAAATTGAAAAGCCTTAAAATAGTAGACTTTATTTATGTGTATATCTCGTTCATTTTCCTTTAGTTCTACACGGAGACGATTCCATAAATTAACAATAAAATATATAATAAAAACTACGAATAATATCCTCATTTCATAGACCTCTACATACACAGTCTTCTCATATGTTTTTAATACAACCTTTTTCAACACATTGCCTGTTTGTTCCAGATTCCTGAGCTTCGGAGCTTCCGGCGGATCGGGTGCTTCCGGCGGCGGATCCGGAAACTTCCTTTTTGACATCGTCCGGGTAAGATTCCAAATTTAAGTCTAATAATATATCTATTGCGACAAAGATTGTAAGGTTTTTCTTAGGTATTTAAACGATTACTCTCATTTCAATATCTATTCCTAAATTGTTGACATGTTTTATTATAGGACTTCGGTTCATGGTCCTATGTACTCGTATATAGTAGCAAGTTTTCTTCATCTTTGATTTTGCTTCTATTACAGTAATAATAACTTAATATTTTTGTTGTATCAATTCTATATTTAACAATAAATTTTCTTTAAGCTCGAACTAGTTCAAAATCTTAAGATAACCACATTCTTCAAATAACATTTTATACAAAACGAGTAACTTAGTAAAATGTTCTTCTGTTCCATTAGTTTACAAAAATAATTGACAGTTTTTTGACATTAATATTAAACATAACGATGTGTCAAACTAATCCTTATAATCCCTAACTTACTTACTTGACGAGGTAAACATAAACGAGGGATTTAAAAACCATTATGATATTAATCAAAATCGTTTAGGGGAAAATGTCTTTGTTCAAATCAAAATTAAGCAGTCATTGGTAAGAAGAATTTACTTCGGAAACGCTGACGCAGTCTCCAACAATACAAAGGAACATCAAACCAAGAATTAACATGAAAAAATAACACAAACTGTCAGCAATGTTACCATAAATAGGTCACCAAGCTAAATTGGTCATCAAAACCCTTCAGTATTAATATAATAATAATATTGGGACATTATTACACCAATTGAACTAGCCCCTTGGTAAGTACATTTAAGACTTGTGTTAAGAGTACTAGTCAACGTATATTTAACAAATATATACTTATTATATATAGATAAATACACATATAGCATATATAGTCAACGACCAGACTAGAAAGCAGTAGAAAAGCGTAGTTCTTAACTCTGCCTCCACCGGGAATCGTACCCCACGATTAGCGTTCAAGCGTCAAACCGATCGCGCCACGGAGGTCGTCGTTGGTAGGCATTGGTAGCACAGTGACTTTAAGACAGTTGGTATACCATCAGCACCATTTTAGGGTCCAGCGGAAGCGGTGGCGAGAGCTGCAGGGTCTGCATTCCGAATCTTTGCTGGCACTGACTCTCTGAACCTTGGATTGACTGCCTCACACACAGCCGTTGTTGACCCCAACAATCCCCAAGTACTATACCTATTAACGCTAGACCCAGCTTGGACACTTCAGCTAGATGATTGTAAACACAGCTTCAATATAGGCTATTCGTTTAAGTAAATAGTGACGTCAGTAAGGGTTAAACTGACCAATGAGACGTTAGTTCATGAGAAAACAAGTCATATGGACCAATTGCAGACAACCGTTGTCACGTCTCATTGGTCAAACCGTAGGGACATGATGACGGTACTATTTTCTAATGCGAATATACTATAGTAGATATAGGTTCTAGACGCTAAACTGCACTGCTGAAGTAAATTTTACAGCTGAACTTTTAGTATATTTAGGCAACATTCAAAATGTAAGTAGCAAAATTTCTAGAAGGACCAATTTTGAAATGAAAATGGTTGGAGTTCTAAAAACAAATTAAATTGATTCTCTTGTTTTTTGAACACAGTCTTTTGCGTAGAAAATCTAGTGCTTACAAGTAGTTTGAGTAGCAAGTAGTTTAATAAAACAGCTTCGCTTTAGGTAGTCTATACACTTGCTAATATTAATACGTAAGACACGTTGAGTAGAAAATGCACCTTATTATAAGATTCTAAAGTAGAAAATATTCATATGTGAAAGGGAAATATTACTTAAGTTACGAAGATAATACAAATTGGGTTGATTATGTAAGTGTTAGATCAGAATATGAAGTAATAAAGTGATGTATTACAAAAGTCATTAACAACGAAAGAAGTCGTTGACTATCTGATATATCACATAAAATTCTAGTAAAAACCAGAAGTACTTACATAACTATCTTTATATTTTTAAATCAATAAACGTACGTACTTTTTAACAAAAAGTAAAAGGATTTCATACATAATATAAATATTAAGTAGAATCGTAAAATAGTATCAACATCACCAATTAGATACAAAATTTTCAACACCGGTTTATCTTGAAATGTATATCATTACAGGTTTTATAATCAATTCGTTCCAATTGCTATGAAGCAGATAATTTAAAATTTGTTTGTGTCAATTCAATATTACTTAATACCAACTTTGCCATTACATAGATTTCATGCTTTATCTCTTTAATAACCATGTTTAAGTATTGTCCTTCATTAGAATACAATAAATAATTACTATGAATGGATGAAGTACTAGTGACTGTGATTGAAGGGCATGCTTCGATGATTTTGACATGTTATGCGGATAGAAGATAGTAGAATGAGGTAGAAGCTCATATAAATATCAACTAGTAGTATTTTGCTATTAATGCATAAAAAACACATAAAGATGTCTTTGATAATTAGTAATCATAACATGAAAGTCGTTAATTAATCTGCTGAATTTCAGTTTTAAGTCCATTATATGCATACTTTCTGCCAATAGATATTCTTTTTTAATTCTGTAAAATACTGTACTGTGTAACATAAGAATTGAATAATGATTGTCGAATCCTGAATGATTACAAACATTTCCATTGTTACTAAATAACATCGTTACTTCTCTATACAATCTTCATTATTTTTCGTAACTATTCATTCAGATTATCACTACATGTTTATGTAATAGGTAATTCATCAATTTCAGGAAACTTGGCTTTTACTAGTTTTCATTGAACCATATTCTTACATTTATACCTGATTGTCATATAATCTTAGATATTGTGTAAGCTTTCGATACTGTTTATCATGTTTAACTTTATATCAAACGAAAATGAATATGATCCTATTGTATATTACACCTTGTCGTATTTACACCAATAAACCTACACTATCAGGTACTTTACATTTATTTCTTTATGTGTCTATTAGACAGTCTATGTGTGCAGTGTAAAAAGTCGTTCCATTCTTTCTTTAATCCAATTAATTTTCCACAGTTGGTAGCCGGTTCCTCATCAGGCTCAAGTGGTGCTGAAGCCACCGCGGTCGAAGGTGAAGAAGGCGATGCAGCGAAAGGAGACAACCTGACTGAAGGAGTGCCCGGCCCAATCACCAGATTATTCATCATCGCAAACCGGGGCATCGCCAATCTGGTTCAAGATCTGATCCTCCGCATAGCTCAGACCTCCGAAAGGATAGTCAACTTCAAAGCGCGTTTGATCACTTCCATCATTTAAGTATTGGTGTTAGGACAATTAGTGTAGTGTAGTTCTTTTTTATACGTCTATTGGTGAGTTCGGGCAGTGGCTGTTAGGCTCCAATTTATGCTAAGTTTATGTTTAGCGAATGCTAGTGAATTTTTTTTAGGTTTTCTAGCGCGGTTCTGTGGAATCTTTAACTACTTTTTCATTGGATTCTAAATAGAAATTTTATGTTGTAATCTGGTTCAAAAGATAGTGACAGTCAAATATAATGATGGTCAAGAAAGTTTTGTTGAATGTAAATATTTCATGCTATATGCAGTATCCAAACTAAGAAAAAATAATGAAAGCTAAAGACGAGCTAAAATATAAATGATTATGAATTCTATGAACTCAATAAAAATCTGTTTATCATTATCTAGACCCAGTGATTTCAAAACTTTTTGACTTTATCTTCATTTGGACTAATATGTCAGTTATTTTTTGAATTGTCAGTTGTTATATTTTGGATAAAAACTTTGTGATCTGCATCCGTTTTTTTATTGTTTTTGCTTTATTTAATTTTAACTGCCTTGCTATTATGGTTCATTCACACTTAGTTAAGACTAGATACAACAGTAGTTCCGAATTTTATACAATATTACTATGCTTGTTTGAAACCTGAGTTTTATATGTATATCATTGTTGATTATGATTTAACCAATCTCTAACAATCTAGGTTTTTGAATGTTACCTTAATGATAGACCTATGAAACTAATAAACTCGCTTACATAGGAACAAGTATAGTCAAAAGCAGCTAATAGTCAATAACATCAAGTATCATAAGAAGGTTCACGTTGTTAATAGTCTTTTTTTCTATGTTTGTGTGTAATAAGCCTCATGTCAACAATATAAGCCTGTGCGTTTCTGCTCAAGTAATAAAATGACAATTTCGTATTGTTTTTACGTTTGTAAATATGTATAATAGAGGATTTTTTTGTATAAAAAGGAAATTAAAGCCAATTAGTTACATACATTTGTTTTATTACACTTAATCAAGAAATTAACCAGATTCGATTGGTTTTATACCCTCATTAATAAAGTCATGTAACTCCGAAAACCGAAAACGATATCAACGACTCCAAATCTATGCTGAAAAAGATCAAAACATATGATTAAGCGTCCGAGGTCCTTTAAGTGTTTTAAAGGACGTGAATGTATGTGCATATATGTTTTATTAAACTCTCACGTGGTTAAATCTAAATGAATAGCGAATCGAATAATCCTGTTTTAACTACGTCTTGATGAGGATGATGGTGGAAGAAAAAGAAGATATGTTATACTGCTTGTTGGACAATATACGTTCCTAACCAACCAACCTTAAGTAGGTACTTAGAAGTTTTGGAATACTTGTTCGATTCTACTAATGTCCCAGGTCAGATTAGGTTTTAAATAAACGCATACCTAAAAAATAATTACAGAGTACACCAAATATTACCTTACGTTCACGATTATTAACCCTTTCGGGGTACTCTAAGGTTGACTGTCCACCATCACATGAGCATGGTGATATTATTTGGCCACTGGACGATTTTACCTGATAATCATTTTGCAACATGGTAGTTTATGCGTCTGTATACAGATACTGACTATTACATATTTCTAGAAACAGGGAGTTTTCCTCACACTGTTTTCCCTCACGCTGTTTTCCCTCAATAAAATTAAATCATTAGGTATTGCGTTTAATCACCATTCAGAGAAAATTAATATCTATAGAAATTTTCTAAATTCTAGAATTCACTATGCATATTTGCGGAACGAGGAAATAGAGTACCCGCCACATACGGTGGCAGTTGGAGGCGTCGCCACAGTCGCGTAATCCAGTGTTGCCAGTAAACACGCCAAAACTAGCACTCACTGTGCCATACGGCTCGATACATTATATTGAGGTTTCATTTGTAACGATCTTTGGTTGCAGAGCTATAAACTCAAATAAAACAAATTAATATATCAAAGTCAAAATATGTTTATTATACTATTTCAAACATGATTAATAATTAACGGGACTTATCCTTCTTATTATATATTACATATATTATGTGTTCCTTCACTCTGTCCGCAATAGACCGTTTAGTCTGTTCGACATAGGATTTCCCACAGCTGCAATCAATCTTATACACACCCTTATATCTTATATCATGAGTATAAATCGCGAATCTCTTAAAACTATTATTTCAAACATGGCACTGAGCATTGTCTTTACATATTTTTTACCGAGGTTAGATCAGCGGAGACCCTAGCTTGGAGAAGAACTAACAAGAAACTCCGGAAATCAATTTATTATAATCACCCTTAACAAACATAAAAATTACAAAGAGTGGGCAAAAAACACAACGCTGGTAATACTAAATTTACTTTTCATACAAAATAACACGCAATGGCGGAAACGTCAAATTTAGTTCCAAGTTTGGCTACTGCCACCGTATGTGGCGGGTACTCTAATGTGACATAATAACAAATTTTTCTAAGAGAGAAACAATCCATCAATCAGCCTATGTCAGTCCACTGCTGGCCTCCCCAAGAGTACGCCACAAAACACGATCACTCGTGACCCTCAGCCAACCACTACTAGAATTTTACACTTATTTAGGTCATCGGTCCACCTAGCAAGGGGGCGTCCTACACTACGTTTACTGAGACGCGGACGTCATCTGTCATTATGAGTACTAAATAACTGATGAAAAGTGAAAATGATCTACTTTGCAAGGGATGAGAGTGTCGTACTTGTTATTAATAAATATACAAACACAGTTAAGCAGAATACTTTTTATTATAATAGGCTCTCACTATCAATTGAGATCCTTATTTGTTACAGGCGAAATTCTACTACCATATCTGACCAGCCTCCAATAATGAACACCCTAAGTGCATACCTATAAAATATTATCATAATTTATAGGTATACTTAATTTGTGAAAAAACATGATAATTTGTTACTTGTGAAGAATTAAAAAAGTACCAGCATAGCGGTTTAGAATATATTACAGTATTATTTGACGCAAATTCATTCGAAGTGGTTCTTATACTTATACTTGATATGAGTAAAATTTTTGCACCATTGACGTCAATCAACTATTCAGTATGAACATTGAATTGAATTGATGTAGAGATCGCGCCACATAAATTGGCAGTAGGCAAACTTGGAACTAAATTTGACGTTTCCGCCATTGCGTGTTATTTTGTATGAAAGGTAAATTTAGTATTACCAGCGTTGTGTTTTTTGCCCACTCTTTGTAATTTTTATGTTTGTTAAGGGTGATTATAATAAATTGATTTCCGGAGTTTCTTGTTAGTTCTTCTCCAAGCTAGGGTCTCCGCTGATCTAATAGATCTAATAGAGCTGATCTAGTAGAGATCCCGCCACATAAATTGGCAGTAGCCAAACTTGGAACTAAATTTGACGTTTCCGCCATTGCGTGTTATTTTGTATGAAAGGTAAATTTAGTATTACCAGCGTTGTGTTTTTTGCCCACTCTTTGTAATTTTTATGTTTGTTAAGGGTGATTATAATAAATTGATTTCCGGAGTTTCTTGTTAGTTCTTCTCCAAGCTAGGGTCTCCGCTGATCTAACCTCGGTAAAAAATATGTAAAAACAATGCTCAGTGCCATGTTTGAAATAGTTTTTTTAATTTATACTTAGATCATAAGATAACTTTCAAAGAGAGCTTGTGATATTTATAATTTTGAATATATTATGGCAGATGGATGGTGAATCTGAGATGCAAGAGTGGCTAAGAAGCAAAAATCTTTATTTTGAGGATAGCTGGACAAAGCCACTTTTTACCGTTTACCACGTTAGGCGATAGGGATCATAATTATTGTTAAGGAAAAACTGGCACACTGCTCACTTTCTTTGTAATCTTTATGTTTGTTAATTATAAAAATAATAATCTTTATTGTTGTTATACTTAGATCATAAGATAACATTCAAAGAGAGCTTGTGATAGGGCCTATTTTAAATAAACATATTTTGACTTTGATATATTAATTTGTTTTATTTGAGTTTATAGCTCTGCAACCAAAGACCGTAACAAATGAAACCTATAATGTATCGAGCCGTATAGCACAGTGAGTGCTAGTTTTGGCGTGTTTACTGGTAACACTGAATTACGCGACTGTGGCGACGCCCCCAACTGCCAATTTATATGGCGGGATCTCTATTGTCTTTGCTACTAGAGATCCCGCCACATAAGGTGGCAGTAGCCAAACTTGGAACTAAATTTGACGTTACCGCCATTGCGTGTTATTTTGTATGAAAGGTAAATTTAGTATTACCAGCGTTGTGTTTTTTGCCCACTCTTTGTAATTTTTATGTTTGTTAAGGGTGATTATAATAAATTGATTTCCGGAGTTTCTTGTTAGTTCTTCTCCAAGCTAGGGTCTCCGCTGATCTAACCTCGGTAAAAAATATGTAAAGACAATGCTCAGTGCCATGTTTGAAATAATAGTTTTAAGAGATTCGCGATTTATACTCATGATATAAGATATAAGGGTGTGTATAAGATTGATTGCAGCTGTGGGAAATCCTACGTCGAACACACTAAACGGTCTATTGCGGACAGAGTGAAGGAACACATAATATATGTAATATATAATAAGAAGGATAAGTCCCGTTAATTATTAATCATGTTTGAAATAGTTTAATAAACATATTTTGACTTTGATATATTAATTTGTTTTATTTGAGTTTATAGCTCTGCAACCAAAGACCGTTACAAATGAAACCTATAATGTATCGAGCCGTATGGCACAGTGAGTGCTAGTTCTGGCGTGTTTACTGGTAACACTGAATTACGCGACTGTGGCGACGCCTCCAACTGCCACCTTATGTGGCGGGATCTCTATTTGTGTATAACAAGTCGAATGTAAATTTAATTTTTTAAGCCTGATATTATCTTACCATGTCTAGTTAAAATACAAAATTAAACCAATTACACGTGTATGGTTATACACCAAACCTATTAATTAGTCCTTTATAAGTTTCACATTTATATTTAACATAATGGCCCCACTCTATGAAGGTATTGCTCTTATTCAAGAGAAGCAGGCTGTTGTGTTGGACTTGGGGACTGAATATACCAAGTAAGTAACTTAATCAGTTACCTTATAATGCTCAATTCATTATATCAAAGACAGCAGTAGCAATACTTAGTCATCATCGTAGAAAGCTAATTAGTCAAGTCTTGCTCCAAACTTGTTGATTTCAGTCTTCTTATTACTAGACATCATGTATACTGAAAAGTATTGTCAATTTTATTGGTTGTAATGGTCGTTATTGTATTTAAACAAGACTTTGGTTACCTTAGGCTCAATTATTAAATGAATGTCAATTATTAAATAATGTATTTAAGGACATTAGATGAAACATACATACACTACTGTGTATACACACTCTCTTTTTTAATGAGGTGGTGATAGTCAGTAGCTTGAATGACCATCTCTGAAATTTTGATGGATTTTTTGTTATATATGAGTTACTCAAAGCCTGCAATGAAAGTTAATTAAAAAATTGATAACTAGGAATCCTTGATCTCTGCCTATGTTTCTGTATTCATGTAACATTTGCCCAATTTTCCAGATTTGGATTCACTGGCGAGGGCGCTCCAAGATGCATTATCAAATCAGAGTTCTGGTGTCCAGATCAGAGAAGATTTAAGCGGGTATTTGATTACAATTCTCCTGAAGAACTGTATGAGAACCTAGTTAATATGCTGCATTTATTGTATTTTAGGTAAGGCTTTTTCTTTGTGTTCTTTATAAATCATAAATAGAAAATAAGATTTCTCAATAAGTGTTTTTTTATTAGGGAATTATTACCAAATGTTATATTCTCTCACTTCAGCCAATTTAAAAAAAATGCTTAAGACTATAAATGACTGTTCTTATAAATTGCAAACGGCGTACCACCTCTAACATTGAGTATTATCTAGACATAAGTCCATTAATGCATTTAAGCAAAATCCTAGTTCAGTAGAACAGTTGAACTAATGGATCTTATCGCATAAGTTTTTATATAATAAAGTTAACTTTATTATAAACCCGACATTTCGGCTACGTTGAGTGAGGGTTCACTGCTACGTTTTTATCAATAACTCTCGACCTACACACTACACTCAATCACTACAGTATCTTGTAGCTTCACACGATCACTCTGAACCAAATGGCGATCTATTACGGTATTTGATAAGTCACGTTAGTTATTAATCTTGAGTATAAATCGCGAATCTCTTAAAACTATAATCACAATTGTAGTTCAATAGTGTAAAGTTTTTAGGCGATTAGCAAGCGTAAATTTTTGACATTTCAATAGCTTTTCTACTGAGCTAAAAGTTTGTATTTTTGCTAAATATTAGGCTTCCGTTGGCACTCTTCAATCAATAAATCAGCCTATGTCAGTCCACTGCTGGACGTAGGCTTCCCCAAGGTTATATTGGCTTTCTTATATAAAACAAAAAACAAACACCATGCGGGGTAGTCAGAGGTTCAGGTTTCCATCTCCGCAATTGCGAAGGTAGTAATTCTATGGACACCTCGAACCGACATGTTAACCAGATAGTCAGTACTCAATGTGACAGGTGGTCAGCCATGTCGCCATTTACAAGCACTAACTATTACCTGTTCGATGAACAGGTAGGTTTCCTCACGATGTTTTCCCTCACCGTATAATTTGATGCATTTCGTAAATGTGTTTTTATTATATACTAGCAATTTATTCTTTTAGATACATCCTGGTGAACCCTAAGGAGCGAAAGGTGGTGATCGTGGAGTCTTTGTTGACCCCAACTCTGTTCAGGGAGACACTGGCCAAAGTCCTCTTTGTACACTATGAGGTAACCATTATTAAAAAAACATACATAACATACATACGCTTCACGACATGTGTATACACACTCCCTTTTTTTATTATGGTGGGGTAGTCAGAGGCTTGAATGCCCATCTCCGAAATTTCAAAGGCATTTTAGGTATTAGTCATTTGAAGCCCGCGTACCACTAGATAGACAGCACCCAACGTGATAGGTAGTGAACCGTATCGCCGCATATAGGCACTGATTATTACCTATCCTAATCATTATTAAGTTGTGAAAATCCTGCATGACTGATTATTGTAGGAGTCATTTCTAAGTCTTATTAGAGAGAGTAGTGTAGGACGCCCCCCTGCTAGATGGACCGATGACCTGAAAAAGGTCGCTGGTAGTGGTTGGCTGAGGGTCACGACTAATCGTGTTTTTTGGTGTACTTTTGGGGAGGCCTGTGGACTGACATAGGCTGATTGATTGATTGATGAGGTTTCTTAACTTTTGTATCATACAATGTCTTGACAACAAAAGTCTCTTGAGTCACTTTAAACTAGCTTTTAAAAATAAAGCTGTACAAAATAGAACAATATAACCAATGTTGACTTAACTTACCAATCAAAATTGCTTTTTTAAATAATATACAATACGGACTGAACCCCGATGATATATAATATCTCCTAGGTCACTTCTTAACATGAATATTAGCGTTGCGAGATCATAATGGAACATGACAGGTTGCCAGCCTATCGCCCAATAGATTCTATTTACCCCTAGTCCCTTAGTCATCTCTTATGACATGCCGGTAAGAATGGCAGATGGCATACTAATGCCCTTTTATTTCTTACAAAATGCTAAATTATCTGCTCTAATCATGGAGTAATTAATAAGAAGAGTGGGTCTTACGCAATATTTGTATGGAAACTAGCGTGGCATTACGCGGGGTGAAACGAGGTACGCGAGATGGAGGGGATATTACAACCAATCAAAACACGGCATCGGCCAATCATATTAGGTATATTCTTTCTACTACACATTTTTAGACTCCGCACCAATTAAAACACGCCATTTGGACTCCGCACCGCTTAACGGGGACCGCTCCTTACGCCGGGTCCTCTTTATATTTGGTTCGTAGTATGAGGGCTTGATTATACGGGGTGGGGGTTGAGGGATCTTTTTATATACATTTCGACACCAAATGGAATACTTGTCCTAAACGCCATTTAGCAAACTTTACAGGAAAGAGGTTTAAAGTTGTAAAAGTGGTTGTGAAAAGCAAAAATATCCATTTTGTATCGCCTAGACACCAAAAAAGTCGTCATTTGGCCATGAAACCAACATCAATTCATGCAAAGACAAAAATTTGCATCGAACTGTATATTTAACTCAATTACGCCTAAACATAAACTAACATTTAACTAGTGAACCTAACAATTCCTTATCTTCAAGGTGAGTGGCGTAGTGTGGATGGACAGTGGCCGCCTGGTTTCCATGACCCTGGGAACCAGCCATGCATTGGTAGTGGATATCGGAGCACAAGAAGCAGAGGTCACTGCGAGTAAGTTGTTTTTGTATATGTTTTGTTGTTAGAAATGCAGACAGCACCTAATGCGACAGGCCGTGAAGCGTAACTCCGTATACAGGCACTGAAATTACCAATTGCTTATCCCGAGAGATAGGCAGGTTTCCTCACGATGTTTTCCCTCACTGTTGGTAATATAACAACATTTTACGAGAAATCGGCACTTATCGCTTATATTTTATAAACAAAGAAATGGCCATTGCAACATGGCAGAAACGTCGGTTAGGAAAGGTAGTTCTTTGTTTATAAAATTTATATATGCATATATAATATATATATATATATATATATATATATATAATATATATATAATGAAAACAATCGCGAGTTTCTCAAAAATTCGACGTAACTCAGTTTTTTAGGCCTTGACTCTGTATCAGTGGGTATAGGGTTCGAATCCCTCTTGAGCATGTACCAATGGAAATGAAGTTTAAAGAATTCCTATGTACATTTTCGTACATAGGAGCAACAAAGGCAATTAAAAACATATGGCTTACCACCCGTCACATTGAGTACTGACTATCTGTTCAACACGTGGCCATATAATTACTACCTTCGCAATTGCAGAGATGGACACCTGAACCTCTAACTACCCCGGGTTAATGGTCGCAAATGTGTTTGTCGTTTGTCTTTTTGCCTCTCAAAACTAATATAACAACATTATCACCTCTAGTCGTCCATGGCTACCCGCTGATCCACTCGATGACCTCGCAGTCCCTCGGAGGTAATGCGGTGACCTCTGAGCTTGAGAGACTGTTGAAAGAGGACAACCCAACGCAGACAGACCTACCCCGGAATGTGCTTGAGGATATTAAGGGTAAGTGGAATAAGTTTGTAAATTTAATTATATAAAAATGTGTGGAAAGCTGGCATATGATTAACAACTAACGGGACTTATCGCATATGTTTTTATATAATAAAGTTACCTTTATTAACCCGATGTTTCGGCTACGTTCCAGCAGCCATGGTCACGGGCAGACGGTTATTAATCATGAGTATAAATCGCGAATCTCTTAAAACTATAAGCTGGTATATTTCAAAAGAAATGGTAAATTGAATCTACCACACCATGAAGCATTAACCTGAAACCAATTATCCATATGACATCAATGCTTTCCTTTTCGAAAACTGACATAACAGATATGGTGTTAAATTTAAGTCTTTCTGAAGGATGTAAATGTATATATAAATAAGAAGATTTCCTTCTATAAAAGCTAGTTTTTAATCGAAGATCAAACAATAACGAATTACTAAAAAAATTAATATTAAAATACAATCTAATTTCTAACCTAACCTTTGTAGTTTGTTGTAGACCAGACTAATGGCCTAAGTTGGAAATTTGTATATATCTTGTTTCCGTTAAATATCGCGCGTTCTCGGATATTGACTTTTTTTTTTATAAGTCGTCATCAGTGGTAATTATGTTTTAACTAATTGCAACTTAGGTATCTCTGTGTGTAGCGCTCTAGAGGTCGCATACACTTTTCCAGTACATTTAAGAATTTTACATGCACATTAATTATTTTCCTTTAACTTTTATATACATTTTCCAGTACGATGCTGCTTCGTGAGCAACCGAAGCCGGTCCCTAGAGTTTCCATCCCTTAACCCTTCGACCCACGCACCCTCTCAGCCCTACCGCGCCGGTGGGGTCAGCCTCACCATTAGTGGGGTGGCGAAGGAACGGGCGGCTGAGGTCCTCTTTGTAAAGGACAGTGAGATGGCCTCGCTAGGGGATATGGTGCTGCAGTGTGTGTTACGGGTTAGTAAAACAATTTTTATTTAATATTACATAATATGTGGATATAATATCATATACCAAGCTAACCTAGTTAGATTTCTGTTGATAGATAAGGATAAAGAATGATCACTATTGTCTAATTTATCAATTAAAAAAAAATTCAAATGTCAATGAAGCGAAAGTGGTCTGTCAGGATCGGGACAAATGGGGATCCGTGATCTTTGCCTACCCCTCTACAGGGAATCAGGCGTCATTTGTATGTATGTATGTATGCATTCGATCAGTGAGCTAAATCACTACATAGTATAAAACAAAGTCGCTTTTTCTGTCCCTATGTCCCTTTGTATGCTTAAATCTTTGAAACTACGCAACGGATTTTGATGCGGTTTTTTTAATAGATAAAGTGATTCAAGAGGAAGGTTTATATGTATAATAACATCCATTAAATAGTGGAGTAGGCTATATATTTTATACCCGTGCGAAGCCGGAGCGGGTCACTAGTTATATTATATGTTACAGTGCCCAATAGACTCGAGGCGTCCATTGGCAGAGAATATAGTCTTAGTTGGCGGAGGCAGTTCTCTGCTTGGTCTCACCGCTCGGTTACGGGACGAACTCAAGCACCTCGTGACAGAGGAGCCTTATTGGTAAGTTACATACATATACATTTAGTTCTTAACCCTTTCGGGGTGGACAGACACTTAGAAACATGGAAATATGTCCTAGGTCACTTTTTAGGATGAAAATAGGGATGCGATGTTGTAATGTAATATTGATGACAGGACAGCCCGTGGCCCAATAGATTCTATTTATCCCTAATCCATTAGAATCATTTTTTTTTACGTTTTAGTCTAGCAAAATTTTATTCTTTTAACATCGCACACGTAGAGTTACATGGGTTTTGACAAAGCCACATCAATATTATTACCACATTCGACAAAAAATTTAATCTACGCTTCAGTGATTAACTACAATATCAGTTTTTTGCATACAATGTACTTATAATGTCCATACAAAATACTATGGTAGGTATTAATTACCTATAGAATTGGTTACAAGTACCAATAACTGCCGAGTGTGTATGAGGAGGTTTATCAGTGTCAATGAAGCGAAAGTCTTTCGTCCGTATCAGGACAGATGGGGATCCGTGATCTCTTGGAATCAAGCGTGACGTATGTGTATGTATTAATCACCCTAGGATTATTAAACATACCATTTTGTTCCAGCTGAATGTATTAGTTACCGTTGATTTTATTAAACATAGCATTTTGTTCCAGCTCAAAGCTCTCCCTTCCATCGTTCAAGTTCCACAAACTACCCGCATCTGCGAACGCGGCGGCGTGGCTCGGTGGCGCCATCTGCGGCGTCGAGAGCCGCGCCGTGACCAGAGACAAGTATTTGAAGGACAACCGCCTCCCCGACTGGGCTTGTCTATTGTACAACACGCCCGAACAGGAAAAAGCGAGATATGAACAGCTACAGATATAGAATGTAGGACACTATTACGCCAATTGAACTAGCCCCTCGCTAAGTACATTGAACGCTAAAAGCACCCAGCAACTTTTCATAAGGTTTATAAGAATAAAAGACAATATTTTTAATTTCGGAGCACGCAAACGTATATACTATAAGTGGCCTTGACAATGCATAGTGGCGCTAGTTTTAAAATGTAAAATATTGTCTTTTGTTCTTATAAACTTAAATTTTATAAAAAGTTACTGCACTTTTAGCGTTGACTATACATTTAGGACTTGTGTTAAGAGTGCTAGTCAACGTATGTTCAAGAAATATATACTTATCATCCATACATAATCAACGACCAGACTGGAAAGCAAAAGAAAAGAGAAGTTCTTAACCCTGCCTCTAACGGTAATCGAACCACGAGCCACCTAGGTCGTCGTCGTATATATGATAGGGATATACGTAGTGAAGAACGGAAGAATAAAAATGTTTGAGAATGTTAATTGGTGAAAGATCGTTCAAGGTAACGTTGGATTGTATCTACTTAACCCGTAAAGGAAGTAGTGGCGTGATTGTATATATGTATGTGGATACATGTCGTGTTAAACTATCTGGCATAAAGTGGGTAGGATGTGATCATAAATGATTAATAAAGTGTATAATGATATAATGTTAGTTTCACGATCGTCTTTATGTAGATAAGCTTGAGTGAATATTAAGCCTACGTTTATACCAGATAGTATCCAATGTGACGGACTAAGACACTAACTAATACTCACCGCATTTATACATTATCACTCACTGTTGCTTAACTTGGTAGCTGCGTTGTTATGGTTCCTGCTCGAAATAAAATAAAATGTAAATTCAATATCAAAATTACCACCATGTTTGTTTGGCATACTGGCTTAATATTTAAGATGCGTTACTTTTCAAAACAAAGTAATCACTTACTAATATTACATTTACCAGTAAGTAAAGACACTGATAGTTATTTAAAGCATATCTGTTAGTGTGATTAATGAATTTAAGCTCTAAAGTTAAAGGCATTATGTAATGTAGATATTTGTTACTCATGCAATTTTTTTAAACATATTTAGTATTTATTACACCATATTTGTTTTAACTCGTAAGCTTGTGTTGTACTTAGTGTGTAAATAAAGTATTTATTTAACAAGACTGCATTTTCTTTTATACCCAAATTATGAATAGATAAATTAATCTCAGAGAGAATTTTCAGTTGTTTACAAGTATTACATTTATGGGCGCCCTTTTAAAATAAATTTATCTGTAATCAAAAGAAATAATAAAGAAAACATCGTTAATAAATACGATAGGGTGATTAACACTACAAAGTTCGTAAAAATTATTAAAATTGTGTCACAGTGAATAACTGTAGCTGATGGAATTTATTAATTAAATTATTATTGCTAGAAAGTTAACATTACCACCTATCCCTTGTTCATTTCTTACTAATTCTAATAATAAAGTAACTGATAAAATTCTAAACAACATATGTAAAAGAGTCATTATAAATTTTCAATAGCGTTTTCTGACAGCTCATAGTATGAGTCAACAATTTTGTCAGTCATCCATTTGTCAACTCCATGTTTTTCATGCTGTTTGAGAGTACCGTGCCGTCTTAAAAATTCCATACACCACTTGAATAAAGCAAAATTACTATAGTTTTTACTAAAATATTAGTTCAATACTATACATTTATTTGAATATTTGTAGAAAAGAGTGCGTGCATTATGAATCCGGAGATTAAATTGGTTGCCGCCAGCGTAGTTAAGTTTCTGAAACAACAACTCGATGGTGATGCACTGAACTCCGAATCTAAAGAAAGCGTGGAAGTCAGTCTTCAATGCATAGAAACTGCGTTCGAGCTTGGCCCCGAAGATAATAAGAAGGCTTTGGATCTGCTCGCAATTGTCAAGGAACGATGTGGAAGTGTCTCAGTAGGATCTTTATCCACGCCACCAGACGTAAAAGCGCAGGCAGAGAAGCTGAAAAACGAAGGCAATGAACTCCTAAAGGCAGACAAACCTCGCGAAGCTCTGGAACGGTACACCAAAGCCATTGAATTGGACTCGAACAATGCTGTTTTCTTCTGCAACAGGGCAGCAGTTTACTTCAAAATGGGCGACTATAAAGCGGCCGTGGCTGATTGCACTGCCGCCTTAGCTCTGCAGCCAGACTACAGCAAGGCACATGGCCGTCTTGGACTAGCCCTCACGGCCATGAACAAGCATAGAGAAGCAAGAGCAGCGTACGCCAGGGCAGTACAATTGGAACCCGATAACGAAATTTACAGAACCAACCTTAAGGTAGCTGATGAAACTCTAGCCCAGCAAGGTGAAAGGCCACCACTAGACCTTGGTGGACTCCTCCAGAACCCAGCTTTGATGAATATGGCTACAGAAATGTTGGGCAACCCTCAGATGCAGAACTTGATCTCTGGTTTGATGAGCAATACTGCAGCTCCGGCTGCCCCTGGTGCAGGGTCAGGTCCTGGTCTGGAATCTCTCCTGATGGCTGGGCAGGCGCTCGCTCAGCAAATGCAGCAGGCCAACCCGGAATTAATTGATCAGTTACGCCGCCAAATGACCCAGAAGAGTAATGGTGCTGATGAGAACCAGTCGCAGTAATCCAGTCCTTGTTAATCTTATTGAGGAGTAAATGGTGATATGTAATTGCCTTTTTATTATTATTGGTACTGACTGATGTGGGATGCTTTATTTCCTTTCCTATGTTATCAGTTTTGCCTCCAAACATGAAATTATAATGCTGATAAGCTATTACTGTTATTTTATTATGTGGTTGGTGAGTTTTATTTAGCCTAATTATTTTATTCAGCCCTTTTTAGTAAGCTGGCTTTTGTCTTACAATTGCATTTCACAAGCAGTGTAGTAAATCATTAAAAATGCTACAAATGCTTGATATACATTTTGCATTAGTAAATTGAATTATTGATACAGAATATAGTCTTTAAAAGAAGGTAAATAATATTACCATACGGATTTATGAAAAGTTATCTATGTAATTAGTTATTGGTTGAAATAAAAAAATATTAGTTATGGTCAGATAAGGAGCAAATAATGATAAATATATCTGTATATTGTATGAAAAGAATTGAAAAGATTAATTCAACAAGTATTATGTTTAAAGAAGCTCAAAATTCAATAATTTGTCATCTATTACGTAAATAAAAGCATGTATACTGCTATTATACATAAGTATGATATTTTACATGTTATATTAAAAAATAGTGTAAATTTCTTTTAGTAAGATCTGTTACTAAATATAAATATTTTGCTGAAATCACATAAATATACTTTGTTAGGGAACTATACATACTACCATTCTTTGAAAATTTTGGCTCTCAGTAAAAGATGGTAAATATTGTGTGGTATTGTTCTATAAAGAATTCATTTATATCTATAATTCTTTACTATTAATTATTACTTTGTAATTTTTTTCACTTGATGGCATTATTATTTGTAACAGAGTGGTTTTCTGAGTATACTGCGCGTAAATACCAATAACTCTAATAGTGAGAGTCCTAGGTGCCTAAATTAGGTATCTGTTTAAATATTGTACCTATATGTTTCAATAGATTAGGTATGCATTTGATATTTGTTAAAATAAACGTTTAAATGCACTGTGTTTTTCATTCATAATATTAGTAATTACCTTTTAATACCATCACATAATTTTTAGCATACATAGTTACGCTTCAGGACTTGTGTATACACACTCCCTTTTTATTGTGGCAGGGTAGTCAGAGGCATAAGTGCCTATCTCCAAAGGCATGTTTCGTATGTATGGGTCACTGAAAGCCCACTAGATAGACAGCACCCAACGTGTTACGTAGTGAACCTTTTGCTGTATATAGATACTAGCTATTACGTATCCCGAGGTATAGGCTGTTTTCCTCACAATGCTTTATATCACCTTTAGTTACTATAAATTATGTAACTATGTAAATGAAAATCATTTTCAGCATATCAGTGTATTTGATCATGTCTATAAGTCTAAGCATAGAAGTTACAAAAACTGATTACAATCATAAATAACAATACTCATACCACAGATAATATAATACTACCATACCATACTGTATAGTATTATATTATCTGTGACCATACTAATACTTTCAACATTAGCACACCAATTCAACTAACCCCGTGCTAAGTTTATGTAAAATTGGTATCAATAGTACCTACTAGACTAAATATTTTTAAGATATATAAAATACTTATTATAGATAGATAAATGCAAATAACCACAGACTATTAGAAGTACTTATAACCGCCGATTGTTTAAGAGCGAAAGTGGTTTGTCTGATCGTTGATCATATATGCTATATAAAAGTATTTATTCATCTATAATAAGCATGTATTTCTTAAATATACTTTGACTAGTACCCTCAACACAAGGCTTAAATATACTTAGCAAGGGGCTAGTTTAATTGGTGTAATAGTGTCCTTCAATATTATTATTTTGTTCACATTGTGAAGAATTCTATTTAAATGGGTACAGCCAGACGTTTTGCTTTCTCTCGAGTAATTCTCAAACGACCGTTACACGAGATGACTCACAGACTAATAAAAATGATTCAATTACTTTTCCGTCACATAACGTTCTAGCATCAGTTAAAATGACTGACAGCAATTAGTATGCTTTTTATAATGGATGTGTCGAAGAATTAACGATCAATTCTTTAGGTATTGTTCGCCCAAATCCTTATTCTTACGAGAGAAACTTATAGTTAAGAAGACAATTACTTGAAAAGATTATATCACATCGTTTAAAATGACATGTGGTACTAGAATAAGACTTAATGTAATCAGAAATTTAAATTACACCAACTTAATGGTTACAGTCTGGCTAACGAAAGTAGATACTGAAAAAGCGCGGCAAATTTAAAATATATTAGCATTGCAACCCTAAAATAAAAAGGAAAGTCGGAACAACTCACTTTGATACTTTGACATTTATTTTTATTTTACTAGTGGATACTTGCAATTTTGTCCGCGTTATGACGTGATTAAAAGTAGCTTATATAACTTGTTATCTCTTTATTAACTCCATACCAAACATTACACGGATACGACACTCCATTGTAGCGTATTAAAGAAACAAAAAGAACAAACAAAAAATAACTTATACGAATAATGTACTTACTTAATTAAAATAAAAAAATATCAAGACATTTTACGCAAGTCAACCTAACCTAACTTTACGCAAGTCAACCATAAAGAACCATAAAGAAACATCAACAACACGCCTACTTCGGCGTCAGAAATAGGAATACCATACACTAATTCTGATTTTACCAAATTTTTCGGAAAATAGACACAAATTAATTTTTTTTTAAATAAAATTGTTAAGTTTTTCCCTACCTAATTAGTTAATACATAGTGTACCTAATTACTTAAGCTATTTATTAGACCAACGTAAGGCTAACTGTAGCTCTTGAAATGATCCAACACGTAGATTAGACGAAACTTATTTTCGATTAACACAATTTTAGCAGACGTACGAATTTTTAAAACTCATTTTATAAAATGTTCAAAATGAGTTTGTTTTAAAAATGCCTTTTTTGAATTACTTGTTCCTAAGTACTTTCTACTTCAAATACCCCAAATTGTAGGGTAAATATCCGATGGTAGGAACACTTTAGTGTTGTCATATAAAAAGTTTGCAAAATTATCCAGTATCTACTTTCGTTAGCCAGACTATAGTAGATGAAAAGCTAGTAAAATAAATCTGAATTATAAAAACGACAAAGTTAATCAACAAAAAGCATTTCATACTTTTTGTGAATTAATTTACACGCCTTTAATACTTTTAACTACTTTTTGATAACCAGGGTTTATAACCAGTGTGTCCTACCCGTAAAGACATACGGAGCCGAGACGTGGAACATGACAGTTGGGCTAGCTCACATGTCGCTCAGCGAGCAATGGAGCGTTCAGTGCTGGGTATCTCTTTAAGGGACAACGGCAACGGGAGTCTGGAACGAAATTATCCGGGAAAGAACTAAAGTGATTGACATAGTCTATCGCTGTTGTAAGCTGAAGTGGCAGTGGTATCGTATGACGTACTATCCTACCTTATAAACAGTAGTTTTTCCAGATAGTGATATTTGTTTAGTCCTATCTGAAATATCGACAATGCATATCTAAAATGTTATAGGATACAAATAAAACAACGTTATGCATAACTTACCTATTTATTACACTCTATATATAATTTAATATTACAAACGATACATAACATTATGTACATTCATTTTTATGTAAAAAACACAGTCTCAGTGCTTCTATTGTTATAAATTACACTGATGAACTGTCAAAATACCTTCCAAAAAGTAGAAAATAAGGGCACAGGGTACATACATTATAGCAAGAAATAAATGCATTATCTTGTATAAACTTCAATAAGAATAAACTTTAATACCGAGTAATTCACAACTCGACCGACTATTTACGTATTTAATTCTGCTAAAGAGAAACCTTTCCGTTTTTTTTATTAGTTTATTAATATAGGCTCAAATTGACACATTTAAGTGACAACCAATGACAGACATACGTCATCTTTCGGTAAATGCCAAAACATACGTTTTGATTATAATTTATTAGGATGTAATTGGAAATGGGGCATTCAGGTTAGCAGACTGACAATCACCAATTTTCTGGTCAACATATTTCTATCCTTAAAGAACTGTCAGTCACTCAATTTAGATGTTCAGGTGACGTGGAAGTTTGAACCCTGGGAAATAATGAATCTTCATTAAAAATCACGGACGAGGGCATCACTTAAGATGAACTAATTTTATTTTTCTTAGACAGTTTTTCTTCAGATTATATTCATTTGTATTTAGTGAAGAATTAGCCAATTTTTTTTTATAGATTACTAAATATTAAACATACGAAATTAGGTAGAAATGTACTTCATTTATACACATAATCCCGACTAAAGAACCAAAAGACGACACATAGAGGGAACAAAAATGAATTGATGCTGGCAACGAGAAAAGCGAAATACGAAAAACTAGTTTCCCAATAACATTTTTAAAAGCAGTCGAATTGTGACAGGCATTTAAGCAAAGCCTATTTCAAAGGACATGAAAAGATATGGTTGACAAAAGTGGGTAAGATCGTTTGTTAAATATCGCTCAGAAAATATATTTGAGTGTGAAAATATGTAATACAACTGCAGTGTATTCGAAATCTCTATTTACATAATAAAATGCAAACTTTTGTACCATTGTATTAAATTAACAAAACATCTCGTTTCATAGTTTATAACAGTGATTTGTTGTAACTTTTTTCAGACATGCATAGGATTAAAACTTTCCATAAATCATGAACGTGATATTGGTTATATTGCTGCAGTAAATCAATTTTTACGCAAACAAGTACAATTTACTAACTACCCTGTACCCAAAAATTGTAAAATAGATACGATTCCATAAAAATTACATGTATGGTCAAAGGCACTGTTCTTAAATGCTGATAAACGCTATTTAATGAATCTCCAAAATTACACTAGAACTTATTATACAATAATACATTAATATAAATCATTAGCCGAAACAAGGAACCAAAATTATAACTCTATTAAACTTATTCAAGATATAGTGTATCGGTTTATTACAAGAATTGTATGTTATATGAAAAGAACAATTATATAACAGTTGACTTATTTGCTTAAAAAAATTATATTGAAATGAAAAAAGTAAGATTATTTACGCATGGAGATAAACAAAATATGACTGAGTTAAATTTATTGAAAAAGTATGTATTTGTAGCATGTAGATACAAATACTATATATTTACTTTCTTATAATAAACCAACAAATAATAATAAACATTTCGATATATTTTCATAAGCATTATCACAAAAAAAATCTTTTTGTGAAATAATCTACAAATATTTCTTTTTTATCATAGTATAACTTTATATCATATTTAGAATTTCATTTCATTGCACGCAAAAATAAATTTTCTATTATATGATAATTTGTAATGGTTCGAATTGATAACTGAATTTTACAATTGAAAACACCAAGTTCAAATAAAATGTGCTGGACACAATATTAAACAAATATTTACTCAACTTTTTTTATTCAAAGAGTATATATAATTTACATTCATATTTATTTCAATAGATAACCAAAAAGCTATGACATCAAAACATATTTTTTCTCGAATAAAAATCATTAAAAATCTATTTCAAATAAGCTTCCACTGCCTAAACTCAATATAAAATAAAAAAGCATACATTTTGCTATTATCCTTTGCATAGTATATGTAAACATTCATACACATTACTGATATAGGCTGAGGACACATCAAGGGAATAAATCGGACGAAAATATACCTAAAAATATATATAAAAGGTATTAAATCCAGAATATATGTATATATACTATATTATAATAATAATTCATTTAAATGCTGCAAATTTCGGCTTAGTCTCAAGTTATTTTAACAATATATTCCTTTAAATGAACGATGATATTATTCCCTTTAATGCATACTAGCCATTACTCTCAAAAATAAATTACTTCTCTACAATACCTAAAACGAGTATAAATAATTGATCTACGTGAATCTACACACTACGTTTTTGGTCGTTATTCCAAAATGTTGCCCAACAATTGAGTAAAGTTGAAAGAAACTGACAGCAACTTAACGGATACACGCAAATTTAAATAAAAAGTACTATAACGCCATCTGATTGCTGGTTGCGGCATTATTTAGTGTTTTCTTTTATGTGTCTTAATAACTTGTCAAAAATCGGAAATATTGATATTATTTAAACATCCAATAGTAGTTTTAAATAATGAAATTTTTATTTTTTTGGTACATTTCAAATACATTCCAAAACATGTAACTATTATTTTTCTTGAAACCTGATAATAAGCATCAACTACCCTCACACTGGATATTAACTAAAACAGCACCTTTTGAACTTATAAGACCTCTTAACAGTTAATAATATTAGAAATATTAACCAATCATGGATAAAATATTCCCAAATGTACTTTAAAAAGGCGACACCAAAATATACTCTTGAATTTCGAGAAAACCACATCGAAATAACATTATGAAAACTTACAATTTTGATACTACATTCTTTACAAAACAAATCTATTTCAAGTGAGTTTCACCACAAAATTACAACATAAGCTTTTAACATAGAACTTAAAACCTTTACGTTAAAATATATATTTTTTAATTAAAAAACTCACTTGAAACAATTTGCCGCTCAATAAACACGAACAAATACTTCATAGAAACCTCGTGGCAGTTCGTATCCAGATCAATTCCTTTTTGCCGGCGGTACCAGGTGAGCTGGAAGTTCAGTGGGCAACGGGTGACCATCCAACACCACCTGGATCAGATGCATGGCCAAGGCAAACTCTTCATCATCAAGGAAGCCGTCGCGATCGATGTCCGACAGCACCCAGATTTTACCCAGAACGGAGGTGGGTAGTTTGGACTTTATCATTTCCTTTTTCGCCGCTGCGGAAGGCAAGTTTTTTATTTACAAAGGGCTTGGCACACTCTCGGGCTTTTCGAGAAATTAGTCCAATATTTTCTTATGGCGTCTTATTTAAAGAGCTCAAGCATTAGTCGATTCATTATATCGCATTTTCGGTAAGACAAGGCTATAATTGTAAAATATTCTGAAAATGACATAAGTATGCCAATGCGATTTAAAAATATCCTTTTATCTGGACGAAAAAATCGCTATAAAAAAATTTAAAGGGTAAGGCATATTTCACGCAAAAAAATTACTTAAGGTCACTTATAAGCAGGATACACGACATTAAAAAAAATGTCTACTCAACAATTACAAAACATGCAATCGTCCCCTTGTCTTACCGATGATGCGATACATAATATTTATATATCATAACAAATTATAATAATAAACGAAGATGTTACGTTTGCAATTGGACTTTTTTCACGAAAGTAACATGCAATAATTTATGGTGGATTCATCATTTAACAGACAAGCATTAAAGTTTGAGATTGTGGCGTGGGATATCCGTCAAATTTGACATTTATTTTTACAAATAATGCTATTGTTAGTTGTTTATACAATTAAAGCTTTATGGATTTCACAATTATTCAGCAGACTTAAAAATAGATACATAATAAGCAACTTACATACAAATATTTATATACTTATATTACACACAATAGATTTATAATGTATAATACACATGGTAGAGTTTATATTTTGATTAGAGTGCAATAAAAATAAGTGACATGAAGTTATTTGGATGAATATACAATTTGAAGTATCAATGAGATGATGACCTGACTAATTTGTTATATTATGTGACAGACCACAAAAAACGATATAATGTTATAAGTATGATCAAGTAAAATCGACGATAATTATATCTAGAAAATAACATAGATTGTACATGACAAAAGCAAAGCTAAATACCGAGATAGCTCAATCTTTTTAAAGACTACTTTAGATGATCGTAACTAGCAACCAAAGCAACAAGTGTCAAATACTAACATCGGCCATTACGCACTTTGACGTAAAAGTGACGTTAGTATCGGATGAAGTGACATTTCTGACAGATAACATGCAGTGACAGATTCTTATTCAAATAAATAAAAAGCCATGCAAATACTCGTATGATGCCATTTATTATGTTAAGTGATATTAACGAGTGCTGTGAAATAATGTAGCTTTACGATCAACAGTAACTATGGAGTGTTTGTTCCTAAATGAGCTAATACTAAAACAAACATACATTTAGACGTAATACTTAGATAAGCATAGAATTATGATTGAATATAAGTTCTGCATTACCAAAAAAGCGTACAAAAACTAGTATGCAAGTTTTTATTAGTTTTTGCATAGAGATTTGTTCCTGACACTACACATTAATACTTAAATCTATAAAACATACCTACACAAAAACATAGCAAGGAAAAACGAAGGCACTCATTAAATTTTGAATTTTAAGTTCTCAAACAAGTTATAAAATGTATGAAAAACTTCCTTAAATTTACTATCAAGTCTATTAGCGTCTCTATTCGAATAGTTTCTATATTCTGACCAAATACCATTTCTTTTGCTTTACCCATCCAACCGGTAGGTGGCACATACACATCGATCGTGAAATAAGTCTCTCCAGTCAACGTATAAATAAGACCCATCATAGCCAAATTTGTGATGACTATAATCAAAACTAAATCTATGAAGAGTAACACTACACCATAAGCTACTCTCCGAGCGACAATATCTTCTTGGAAACCATAATAATAAGTACGCTCGATATTTTCATCTGATACATATCTAATGTCACCATCTGATTGGCTTGAGTCTGTACTACCTACCGATTCCTCATCATTTTCATTAACCCGACTAGAATTTTCACTAGAATTAGAATTAGCTGCACTCTCCGTCACATATTTAGTCAACAGAAGGCAATTTTGACCAGCTAAGACCAGGGCATCAGCAATTTTCTCCACACTCTCACTATGTTGCCCCTCGTCTTTCCAAGCTACGCATAGATCAGCTAAAACGTTACAATTCCTAGTGCTACCCATGAGACTTTGGACGATACCTATTTTTATGGCTGTGTCAACATCTATAAACTTTCTAGAAGGAATGATATGCGTACCGGCGCCTGTGATTTTTCCGTCAACTGGGTTGAGGCTGGCGAAGATCTCGTCGTAACGTGGCTTCTCCTTGCTGCAGATCCAGTCAGGGTCGCCGTGGCCAGCATCAGCACCCTCGCCCCTGCCGTAGCCGAATGGTGTTGACATCTGGTCTTCCACTACTTGGAACGCTCCACCTGGAATTCAGAGACAAGACGTAAACCTTGAGGAACATTTAATTGTAATATAATTAAAATAGCCCCTTGGTAATTTTTAAGACTTGTGTTAAAGGTCGAGTAAACGTATATTTAAGAAATATATACGTATTACACATAGATAAATACTTATACGAGTATATTTACTATACAGGGTGGCGCATTCAAAACGGTCAGTATGGGGAAGTATGAAACTATAAGAGATACGAAGATTTGTTCTTAGGAACCATGTCACCGATTTTGATAAAAATAAAAACTGCATTCATACTTTCTTTGAAAAAACAACTGTAACCAGTACGGGAATCGAATCCGGTTTCTTTGAAAAAATAAACTTGCCCTTTTCACTTTTTCTTTTTAAATATCGATTGTGTAGGTCTTAAACTGTAAATGTCTCTATGAAACATGATGTCCAAAATGAATAAAATGCATTGCATTGCATTGACAATTATAGTTTCAGACTTTCCCATACTGACCGTTTTGAATGCGCCAACCTGTATATTATCATTAACTAGATTGGACAGCAGAGGGTAGTTCTTAAATCTGCCTCCATCGGGAATCGAACCCGAGACCTCAAGATTAGCGTTCAGGTGATACCAATTGAGGAGGAGGTCGTCACGTTTATTTATACCGATTGACAAGATCATAACAAAAATATTTATTACATTAACTTATGTATACATCTCAGTTAAAGTAGTGTGGGGCGCCCCCCGGCAAGGTGGGAAGACGACTTGCGCAGGCTGGCCGGCATCGAATGGATGCGAACAGCCACTGACAGGGAAGAGTGGATGCATACAGGCTGATGATGATAAACTTATGTAAGAATCACTTTAGCTTCATTGACATTCATACATCTTCACACAAATTCGGCGGTTTTGGATAGATCTAACGTCACTCTTTTTTTCAATATGGGATTATAAACGTATAAGACTTAATATGAAAAAGAAGAAGTCATATTATTAACGTTAGAAGTACCTATGTATGTTTCTTCACGATGTTTACTAACTATCTAAACTTGTCTAAAACCTAATTGCTCAGCTTCAAGACTGCATGTTATTTATTTTCTTGACCCAAATGACCTATTTGTCAATAGATTGTAAATAGTTTATTTATCACCGTAACCGCAAAACAATAGTGCAGGCAAGGTTAGTTTTATTACTTAAATGCACGCTTCAGTACATTTGTGAATAATTGTTTGAATGCCAAATCGTTAATGCTATATAATAGTCCAGTATTGGGCCCATGGAGTAATTAATAAGGTGTGCGTTCGCGCAGCGGAATGTTGTTGAATTTAAAGATTTTAATTATGCAGATATTTAGTGTATGACGTCGTATAATTGTGTATGGTAAAAAAAAATTTGTGCACGCAGCCATTGTGGAGAAATTCAACAAAAACTGATTCCGCTGGGCGAACGTTCACAAACGTTCGCCCAGCGGAACTTTTTTTGATCCATTGACTTTAGAAGAAATGAGATGTGTCCAAAAATTAGTGTGTATTTGTGTGTAATTGTGTATGTATGAATAAAATTAGTGCATGCATAAACTTCGGAGAAATTCAAGTTTCCGCTACGCGAACGTTTGGCCATTAGCTAGTTTTCATACAAAGCGCTTACATAGAGAGCTGTAGATTTTTACATACGTTGTTTTGAATTTGTTTATATTTGTTTAAAAACAGATTTAGAAAAAAAACGTAAGGCTTAAAAGATAAAAATATAAACGTAAAATACGCTTATTAGGTCTTAGTTCTTAAAGTATGCACTTTGGGGTCTAGATTTTCACGTTTATACAAACCTTGTAAGTGTCTGCAACACGTTGCCAAGTATCAATGATGTTCCGTTAGTAATTAAAGAGTTATAGGACAATTTACCACGAATAGATCACTGTTTACAAAGCAGTCAAATATCATGACGTTCTAAAGGAATTGCATGGTAAAATGTATGCCAATAATTAGTGTATTCATTCAACTATTCACATGCAAAATTTCATGTCATTAAATTCAGTAATTAAAGAAAAACAATTATAATACTGACGAAGCATCGAAAACCTACATAACCCGACCAAGTTCGGATAGCTACAAAAAAGCGGCCGTGCAATATATTTAGGTAACATCTCAAAATTTACAGTATAATACCAGTATTGAATTGGTACAGGTGATAACACAATTGTTGTTTCGATATAATTTATAGGTCATTTATTTTTGTACACCTACTTTTTTAAATGTATTTGACTATGACAGAAAGTAGGTACCGTTTACGTAGGTACTTTATTTAAGTATGCGCTTGAGACTTGAGATATAATCTAAATACAGTGTAAACTCTTTATAACATTATTCTCTATAACGATAAACTCTCTATAACATAGAAAAGACCACAATTAAGTATTCTTCGTAATAGAGAATGGCGGCTGCGCTATAAAGAGTGTATCAATGTATGGGTTTTAAGGTAAACCAACCAAATTGTGGTCTTTTCTATGTTATAGAGAGTTTATCGTTATAGAGAATAATGTTATAAAGAGTTTACACTGTATTTAGATTATATCTCAAGTCTCAAGCGCATACTTAAATAAAGTACCTACGTAAACGGTACCTACTTTCTGTCATAGTCAAATACATTTAAAAAAGTAGGTGTACAAAAATAAATGACCTATAAATTATATCGAAACAACAATTGTGTTATCACCTGTACCAATTAAATACCGGTATTATACTGTAAATTTTGAGATGTTACCTAAATATATTGCACGGCCGCTTTTTTGTAGCTATCCGAACTTGGTCGGGTTATGTAGGTTTTCGATGCTTCGTCAGTATTATAATTGTTTTTCTTTAATTACTGAATTTAATGACATGAAATTTTGCATGTGAATAGTTGAATGAATACACTAATTATTGGCATACATTTTACCATGCAATTCCTTTAGAACGTCATGATATTTGACTGCTTTGTAAACAGTGATCTATTCGTGGTAAATTGTCCTATAACTCTTTAATTACTAACGGAACATCATTGATACTTGGCAACGTGTTGCAGACACTTACAAGGTTTGTATAAACGTGAAAATCTAGACCCCAAAGTGCATACTTTAAGAACTAAGACCTAATAAGCGTATTTTACGTTTATATTTTTATCTTTTAAGCCTTACGTTTTTTTTCTAAATCTGTTTTTAAACAAATATAAACAAATTCAAAACAACGTATGTAAAAATCTACAGCTCTCTATGTAAGCGCTTTGTATGAAAACTAGCTAATGGCCAAACGTTCGCGTAGCGGAAACTTGAATTTCTCCGAAGTTTATGCATGCACTAATTTTATTCATACATACACAATTACACACAAATACACACTAATTTTTGGACACATCTCATTTCTTCTAAAGTCAATGGATCAAAAAAAGTTCCGCTGGGCGAACGTTTGTGAACGTTCGCCCAGCGGAATCAGTTTTTGTTGAATTTCTCCACAATGGCTGCGTGCACAAATTTTTTTTTACCATACACAATTATACGACGTCATACACTAAATATCTGCATAATTAAAATCTTTAAATTCAACAACATTCCGCTGCGCGAACGCACACATTAATAAGAGGAGTGGGCCTTACGCAATATTTGTATGGAAACTAGCGTGGCATTACGCGAGGTGAAACGAGGTACGCGGGATGGTGGGGGGATATTAAAACCAATCAAAACACGGCATCGGCCAATCAAATTAGGTATCTTCTTTCTACTACATACATACACATCACGGCCAATCCCCTGTAGAGGGGTAGGCAGATATCACGGATCCCCATCTGTCCCGATGACAAACCACTTTCGCTTCATTGACAGTCATACGCTCAGCAGTTATAGGTACTGATAACGTCACCCTTCTTTAATATAGCGTCTATCCGACTGTTATATGTCTTATTGGGTCGGCCCCTACGTAACTAAATGAACGTATAGTGACCAAACAACACAATAAACGTAATCCAATAGTTAGACGCAACATTATCATTTAGCAGCGGACCCATCAATTAAACTTGTACCTACAATTGACCTGAACAACGAAACTGTATGTAGGTCACTCGTTCACATTAATCATCGTTACAGGTCCTTATAGATCCGTGCTAGTCTGGGACGTAAAAAGAATGGTAACTAGCTGCCTATATGTGAAGTAGAAGGGCGGTTACGTAGGGGCCGGCCCAATAAGACATAAGGGAGTCAGATAGACGCCATATTGAAAAAGGGTGACGTTAGAAGAACCTATAACCGCCGAGTGTGTGTGATGAGGTGTATGAGTGTCAATGAAGCAAAAATGGTTTGTCAGAAATTTATATAAGGTCGTGAGTAATAAATATATGTACAGATAAGTTGTAAGATGATCTAATTATTCAATATTCTCAAAAAAAGGAATTAGTGTTAATACTGTAAATTATTGGTTTTTATTTGTACTGCATAGTTATAGTCTTAGTTTATAGTTAATGCATAATTATGTACAATTATAAATGAATAAATATATTATTAATCTTTCTTCAGTACTTATTCGTTAAAGACGTATTCCCCTTAAGAATGGGCAGAATCTTGGAACGTTAATACCTCTTTGAATCTTCATCATATAAATTTAGTTGAAGTTGGGTTATTATGGCTAACTAAAACCTCCTCAATATTCTCTTAGTTGCCTCTTACATCTAATAAGAAAGGCAACTATATTATATACTATAAACTAGTATAGATATACTAGTATAGAAGAAAGAGGTAGTGAATAATAAAATAGGTAATCACATGGTGCGTACAAATAAAAATATCGAAAATGGGATTGAAAAATCAATAAACAATATATTACGTTCACGAAATCGATAGTTAACTATATAATTTATTACTCTTCTATTTTAGTCCCTAGTGGCAATGTTCAATTGAAATGAAATGCTTTTTATTCAACATGAGTATATAAAAAAAACATTTCCACAGGTAAAGTTGTTATTCTTTAAAAATTAAAATAAATTTAATTAAACTATATAATAATAATAAGAATCGTTTATTTACAGCCACAATACAAACATACGAAATACAAAACGTTTACAATAAAAACTTACAAACTAGGGGATATAACTTGTGCATGTTATTCGCAGCAAAAGAGTTCCAAATGAGCTGGGTATGTTGCTGGTGGCAAACGCAACGCTGGTCTTATGTCAGAACCACTAGAGAGCAATGTTTATATACTAACTAGTGACCCGCTCCGGCTTCGCACGGGTATAAAATATATAGCCTACTCCACTATTTAATGGATGTTGTTATACATATAAAACTTCCTCTTGAATCACTCTATCTATTTAAAAAAACCGCATCATAATCCGTAGCGTAGTTTCAAAGATTTAAGCATACAAAAGGACGTAGGGACAAAGAAAGCGACTTTGTTTTATACTATGTAGTGAAGAAAGGATTTTCAACAGAGGTAGTAATTCTATGGCCACCTCACGTGTTGACCAAGTCAGTACTCAATGTGTCAGGTGGTAAGCCATTAACGTGATGCCGGTGGAAGTGGATGATTAACTGCCTCTAGACCCAGGAAACCACAAGGTCTGGTGCATCGGAAGTCCAGATCCTTAAGTGGACCATCCGCCCGCCTACACATTGTCATTGTTAGAGCACATACATACTCCTTACATAGACACTAAGACATACAACAGTTATTTTTAAACACTCGCGATTTATACTCATTTTATTAACTATGTGAGACCGAATCGTCTCACGATAAATTTATAAAGATATCTGGTTACCTTTATTTTGCCCGACGTTTCGACCCAGTTGCATAGGCCGTGGTCGCGGGAAGAATCGAAAATAAAGGTATGTATATATATTATCGTGATATGACCCGGTCTCACATAGTTAATAAAAAGACATACAACAGTCAGATAGGCGTCATTTTGAAAAACATAGTTCCTAGTACATATACATTCACGTCCTACAATCCCTTTCGGGGTGGACAGACCTTGGAGACATGAAAAAATCTTCTTAGTCACTTAGTAGCATGGTAAAATATATTGATATGCATTGGAGATTTGATGTCATAAGGAAAATTGGTTGCTAGCATAACATAACATAGCATACGCTTCACGACTTGTGTATACACACTCCCTTTTTACTATGGCGGGGTAGTCAGAGGCTTGAATGCCCATCTCTCAAATTTCGAAGGCATGTTAGGTATGGGTCATTCGAAGCCCGCGTATCACTAGATAGACAGCACCCAACGTGATAGGTTGTGAACCGTATCGCCGTATATAGGCACTGAATATTACCCATGCTGAGGGATAGGCAGGTTTCCTCACGATGTTTTCCCTCACCGTTAGCGACTGTAAATTATGTACGTAAACGAAAAACACATTTAAATTTCGTTCATTGGTACATGCCAGAGTCGGGATTCGAACCTAGGACCTTTCTCATACGAAGTCCGAGGTCTTACCCACTGGGCTACAGCCGCATTATTAGGTTGCTAGCCTATCGCCAAATAATCCCTTAGTCGCTTTCTACGACATTTCGGGAAGAACGGCAGCTAGTTAACATTCTATTTACATCATAGACTAGCAAGAGACTATTTACCAGATCTAGAAAACTCTCACTATCTCTCTTGGTCGCGACGGTGGTTACCAGAGAATCGAGACCCAAAATAGTAATGGCTTATGTAAGTAGATGTACGAGTAACCAAAACTAAATTGTGCGTAAAGTGAAAGTCTAAACTCACATTGTAAAACTTAAGTATAAACTTGGAATTAGCTAGTCTGCTTTATATTTCACACGTGAGTCATAAAACTATTTTTAGGTCAACATATGGGAACTTGTTATTCATGATCTAGGAAATATCTCCGAGGTTCTGTCCTGTCCTGTGAATTTCGACGTAACTCAGTTGTTTGGGGCTTGGCTCTGTATCAGTGGGTACAGGGTTCAAATCCCACTTGAGCATGTATCAATGAAAATGAAGTTTAATGAATTTCTTTGTACATTTTCGTAATAAAAATACATTTACGAAATGCGTCGAATAACGCAAAAGCGCCGTATACCGACCACTGATAGAATTGACTACGCAAATCACAAAAAAGATAAAGAAAATGTTTAAAGTATAATAATATAAAACGTTCTTTAGAAAGATTACGATATTTACTTTCATAAAATCACAAAGAAAAATATCAAATTTGCCTTTTTCATACCTAAATCTGGTATCAAACTCAAAAAACTTGATTTATACCGAATGCACCGTTTACAGACCGGCTGACGCCTGACGTTCCTGATTCCGACCACTGAGGTGCCTGATTCCGACCAGCCGTATCTCGCCTGCTAAAATACCGTCTATGCTCACAAAACGAAAGAAATCAAGCCTTTAATATAACCCCGTAATAAGTATGCTACCTGCTTGTAAATTTCTTAAAAAAATTCGATATTTTATTGTTGTTGACAAAGCAAATCATGCTGCGAATATTTCGTAGGTAAAATTTATTTGTCGCGGCCTTAACACATAGACCAGCGTCAGTACCAAAGTGGCGTAGTCCCTCTCTCATTATGAATTGACTTGATATGTAGGGTCGAGAAGAACATTAATTGCCGTAGACCTAAAAACCAGCTTTTTATGATGGTCATGGAGTGGAATTGAAACTAGAGCGTTGCATGGCGTAAGCAATTGTGGAACTCTTTTTGAAACATCCAGGTGGCTGACAAATAACACTCTTGTGAGAGCTGAAGGGCCTCATTTTTGTCACCTTCTCTTCTGCCAAACCGAACAGTCACTCCATACCTAAACTTATACTGTATTGCCCTTGTTCGCTTTCAAGGCAACAAAAGAGCTGGTATGAGACGGTGAATAGGCGTCAACGAAGCCAGAGAGATTGTCAGGATCGTTCAAGGTGACGATCGATAGTCTCTGCTCATCCCATTAACAAAGCGTATGTTGATTATCATGAATGCTTTAGAAAGACAGGATAGTATGTCAGAATCTCTATAAGAAGTGAACGATCAGGAAGTGGAACAAGTAAAAAAGTGAGAATCTGGTATATTTGGCAAGTATGTTGACTAGATATGGTGAAGGTCATATATAGCGTGGAAGAGACTGAAATAGGGAAATATGACAAACGGGGTTAAGATAGTTTGATGACTGGTCGCTGGTTGAGAGTGGATTCAAAAACGCCGTTCTGGTTCCTACTTTTATATATGGTACTGAATGTTGGGTTTGGAAAAAGTATCACGGTAGCATAATGCAATACAGATCAGGTTCCTAACAAAATATGTACATAATAGAAGATTATGTGATAGGGTAAGGCAATAAATGAAGGCGTGAATGATGCCGTATTAAAGAAGATGGTGAAAATATCAAAAAGAATGTTAAGGTTGTTTAGGCAAATGGAGAGGATGCATGAAAGCTAGGCTACGAAAATATTTACAAAACCTAGATTGGTAGCGCTGGATGAGGCAGGCCACGTAGAAGTTATGCTGATCTAAATATGATCTTCTCAAAGTGGGTTTACATAGGGAAAGGAACAGAAGACACACGAGATCTTTATGAGGATCGTTCAAGGTGGCGAACAATAGCATATCCCTATACCGTTAGGGAAGTACAGGAGTTAATATATGTATATATAATAGATGTATGCACTGAACACCTGAAACTAACACATGCAGACTGATCCATGAACTAAGAAACCAAAGGCTCTTGAGTTGGACGGATACCGGTACATGGTGATTAAATCGTGTCCCGATTCCGACCAATCATATTATTTCGTAATAAAATTTTAATTTTTTACATATCTACATAATTTTAGTACTTTTTTACATTATTGACACTTGACTAATATAACAATATAGCAAAAAAGTAATTATATCTGTTTAAAATGACTAAATAGTAAGCATTCAAAACATTCAATGTTAGACGTAATGATACGTTTTGAGAATTAAAAGTCAAAGTTTAGACACTTTTTACAAAAAAACTATAATAGTTAGTATTGGTCGGATACAGGTCTTTAAAATAAGAATAGTCTTAAGAATAAGAAAGGTAACATGAAATAATCCCAAAGCTCATCAAACAAATGAAAAATAGCTTTATTCCCAAAGTACGAAAATCCTGTATCCGACCAGAGTGGTCGGTATTCGGAACGTACTCATTTTATAGAGGACCAGATTTCGTCCATTATTATTTGCTTGATATTTTGAATAAAATACGCAAATATTACTTGCTGATTGATATCGACGGTGCTCAACAAACCAATAAATGATATGATGCAAAAATACTACGAATTAAGCAAAGTCTTCTTCAAAATAATCCAGATCTTCGTTTACGCCGATTTATGTTTTTTTCGGATCCGATTTGTCAAAAAAAATTCCCTTGCGACGATTTCGGTCAAATGAGATATTTGCTGTTAACGTATCTAAACCAAATTTTGTCTTATAATGTAATATAAATTTATGAACTAATTGAGCGCAAATTCATAACTTTTACGTGAAATTTATAAGTTTAGGAGGGAAAAAACCAAAATGGTCGGATACAGGAGGTCGGTCGGTATACGGCGCTTTTACGTTACTAAGGTGAGGGAAAACATCGTGAGGAAACCTACCTGTTCTCCAAACTTAGTGCTTGTAATTGGCGACATGGTTTACCATCTGTCACATTGAGTTCTAACTATCTGGTCAACACGTGGGTTCGAGGTGTCCATAGAATTACTACCTTCGCAATTGCGGAGATGGAAACCTGAACCTCTGACTACCCCGCAAGGGTTAATGGTCGTGAATGCGTTTATCTTTTGTTCTGTCCACCTCTAAAGGGATTAAAAAACATAAATAATGTACGTATAAATATCCTTGATAAAATTTAACATGAATATTGGGGTTGTAACCTCATATGGAACATTAGTGACAAGTTGCTAGCCTATATAATAGATTCCATTGTAACTGGCACTGGGCAAAAAATCCTGAAAGCCGGAGTTTCTTGTTGGTTCCTCTCCGAGCCAGGGCTTCCGAACCAACGGTAGAATTTCAATGCTAAGAGACAACCAGTGTCAGCAAATGTTTTGACTTTCAATGAATGTACCGTACTTGTACTTATGTTGAATAAAAACATTTGACTTTGACATTTGCTCTGGTCCCTTAGTCACCTCCTACGACATGCCGAGAAGAACGGCAGCTAGTTAGCGTTCCTTTACTCGTAATTGGAGTATAGAAAGTATTCGTTAAACCGTTAGGTATAAGGAAGTGAAGCTCCATTGTAAACGTGACCAGAGTTAAGACACGAATAGTTAAAAGTGGGACAAATAATATTGTAGGACACTTACACCAATTGAACTAGCCCCTTGCTAGGTACATTTAAGACTTGTGTTAAGGGTACTAATCAATGTATGTTTGAGAAATATATACTTTCTATACATAGATAAATAGCATATATAAATCAATGACAACACTGGAAAGCAAAGCGTAAAGCGTCGTTCTTAACTCTGCCTCCACCGGGAATCGAACCCAGGACCTCACGATTAGCGGTCAGGTGGTTAACCAATCGCGCCACGAAGGTCGTCAAATAATATAAAAGGGAGTGTGCATACACAAGTCGGAAAGCCTGTGTTAAGTATATTAACTACTAGCTACCGCTACGGCTTTGCACGGGTATAAAATATATAGCCTACTCCACTATTTAATGGATGTTATTATACATATAAACCTTCCTCTTGAATCACTCTATCTATTAAAAAAAAACGCATCAAAATCCGTTGCGTAGTTTCTAAGATTTAAGCATACAAAGGGACATAGAGACAGAGAAAGCGACTTAGTTTTATACTATGTAGTGATTCCCATGTATGAAGCAGACAGGCAGCTAGTTTACACCTATTCAGGTCCCCAGCCAGTCTTGTTAGCTGTGAGGCGGGTATTGTGCTCGTGAGTGGCTGACAATGGGCCTTTGGTCACCAACTGGGTCATAGTACAAGTCTATTACGGCAAACGAATATCATATGATGGTGTAGTGATACTTTGTTGTTATTTCTTCGTCTCGTGCTAGTTGAGACGTAAAGAGAATGCTAACTAGCTGCCGTTCTTCCCGGCATGTCCTTGGCGACTAAGGGGCTAGTGGAAAATGTAATCTATTAGACGATGGGCTAACAACCTATTATCAATGCTATATAGACATCACAACCCCAATATTTATGCTAAAAAGTGACTAAGGAGATTTTATGTCTCCGAGGTTCTGTCCACCCGGAATGGGATTAAAGGAAGTGAATATATGTAAGTGTGTAAAACAAATTCAAGCAACTTTTGTATATGCGAGATTGGGACTCGAAAAGAGCCTAACTAACTGTTAGTATGCAGAGTTAGTTAGGAGTACCTATAACCGCCGAGAGTGTATGAGAGGATGTATGAATGTCAATGAAGCGAAAGGGGTCTGTCAGGATCGGGACAAATGTGGATCCGTGATCTCTGCCTACCCCTCTACAGGGAATCAGGCGTGATGTGTATGTATGTATGTATGTAGATAATAAGACAATAAGAGATAAGCACAATACAATTTTCCATGGCTCTAGAAAGTGAATAAAAACTGAACGCTCCAATACTTATGTCGACTACTCTAAGAGGTATAGTGTAATACCCTTTCTACATACATACACATCACGCCTGATTCCCTGTAGAGGGGTAGGCAGAGATCACTGATCCCCATTTGTCCTTTGACCTTTCGTTTCATTGACACTCATACATCATCTCATACACACTCGGCGGTTATAGGTTAGAATACTCTTTCTATTTGTATACTACTCTATAGTTAACGATAAAGTCTTTTATTTTGATATTTTATTACAAATTTGGCAGTGGACAAAAAATCCCTGAGGCTGGAGTTTCTTGTTGGTTCTTCTCCAAGCTAGGGCTTCCGAACCAACAGTAGAAACATAGTTGTAAAACCAATGCCACTCAATATATTTCGACGTTCTATGATTGTACTATTAACTACTGTACTTATATTTAATAAAAATTATTTAAATTGAATTTATACATATGCATTCAAGACCGAAACACTTTAGGCACAGTCAGAGGTTTAGTGTCCATGATCAGCTGAGTATTGTTATGGTCTTTAACTCTCTGTTGTTTGAGGTCTTTTAGTTATGAGCACTTGAACATGTTTAAACGTAAGGTGACAAGTGGTTTATACGAGCGTCGTAATCATACAGATGATGAATAAATAATACACACATACATATATTCACGCCTCGACCTCCCAAAAAGTAGGCAGAGACTACCGATCGCCACCTGGAACGATCCTGACAAATCTCTTGCTTCACTCACACACTCTCATACATGCTCTTCTGTTCTACACTACTAACACCCGCTTTGAAAACAATGTCTCCAATTACATCTGTATAAGTTCGACGCGACCTATCCCGTAATAATTATAATAATATACAATAAGGAAAAAAAAATCACGTAGATTGAAACTTGAGCCTCTGACTACCCCGCAAAGCACAATCGTTGTGAATGTTTATTTAATGTAAGCGTTATGAACTATGAGTGTTTTTCGAAAGTGTGTCATAGAAAAACCTTGACTTTCAAACCACATTGGTTATGTCTATGGTTAGCTATGACGTCATATGTAGGTACTTAGTTCAATTTGTTATGACTAACTAGTTAGTAAATAACATAAATAATATAAATAACATACCACACTATTACTACCAATTAGAACTACGTATTTTATTAACGTACATAATTTACAGTCTCTAACGGTGAGGGAAAACGTCGTGAGGAAACCTGCGTATCCCACGGGATAGGCCAGTGCCTGTATACGGCGATACGGTTCACTACCTATCACTTAGAGTGCTGTCTATCTAGTAAAACGAAATTTCGGAGATGGCACTCTGCCTCTGACTACCCCGGCACAATAAAAAAGGGAATGTGTATTCACAAGTCGTGAAGCGTATGTTATGTTACTATCATACACACTCAAATAATTATCTAAAGAACTATTCCACCTATTCAATGAAGCAATAGTAGTAATTACTGATAAGGGTAAGCAGAAGTGATAAAACTATAAGTAATGTTGTAACATATGATAGTAGTAAGTAAAATGATGATATGTTCACGTATTTATCTACGATAGGGATGGATAGAATGGTTAGTGTCATTTTTGACTAATATACAATCATATTGTACATAACTCATCACGCTGGTTTACAAGAGGTGTAGGCAGAGATTATGGGTCCTAATTTGAATGCACATACGTGACATTGTACTTACTACTGTTCTATCCATTATAACTACCTTACGGGGTTGATATAATTTCGAAAACATCATTTTTGGGCATTTTTACATTATTATAGGGAAGGTTGTGATGCGATGCGAAATATTGGTGACAGGTTGCTAACCCATCGCCCAATAGATTCCACTAGTTTTTTAGTACCCTCCTACTTAACGGTAAGAAAGTTAGCTAGTTAGCATTCTTTTTACGTCCCAACATAATAATAATATCTTTATTGAGACATCCACATCAATTACATACAATATTCAAAATACAATAGAATTCATAGAAAATAATTGAATTACACAATACACAACACATAAAATTACATTTCATTTCATTTAACATTAAAATCAATTTAAATTATATAACATGAAATTTAATTTACATTTCAAATATGATCACACAGCTTGTTGTGTAACATGATAATTACATGTATGTATTACAATACACATTGCATTTGCTAAAGTAATTACTTCTATAGTAACTATTATGGGAAAAAGCTATGCCCTTAATATTCACTACAGCATGACTCATACTGAAATTACTGTGAAAACATCACAACCGCAATCTGTTTGAGGTGGGAGACTATACTATAGGTTCTTATGAGAGTAGACAAAGTGTTGAGTGTATCGATAGGTATTTGACGCAAAAGACAAAAAACAAATGCATTCACGACCATTAACCCTTGCGGGGTAGTCAGAGGTTCTGGTTTCCATCTCCACAATTGCGAAGGTAGTCATTCTATGGCTACCTCAAACCCACGTGTTGACCAGATAGTTAGTACTCAATGTGACAGGTGGCAAGCCATGTCGCCATTTACAACCACTAACTATTACCTGTTCGACAAACAGGTAGGTTTCCTCACGATGTTTTTCCTCACCGTATAATTCGATGCATTTCGTAAATGTGTTTTTAACTATTACGAAAATGTACATAGAAATTCATTAAACTTCATTTCCTTTGGTACATGCTCAAGCGGGATTTGAACCCTGCACCCACTGATACAGAGTCTAGCCCCAAAAAATTGAGCTACTTACGTCAAATTAATAATATAGTATAGTATCTATAAAGGTATTTTGGCAACTTTACGTTTCAAAGAAATACCTAGCGTGGCATATTGGTGCACAACTTTAGCTAGATTGACATCCATAAACGTTCTCATACTCACTTGGTAATTATAGTTAGGTACCTCTAATGTTAATTTCGCAATTGCGGAGATGGAAACCAGAACCTCTGACTACCCCGCAAGGGTTAATGGTCGTCAATGCGTTTGTTTTTTTTGTTTTACCTCTAATGTCACCGTTTTTCAACATTTCTTTCCGTCATAGTTAGGTTTTGTTGGTAATATTAATCAATTACGTATGTATGTCGTAGTGGCCAAATTCTTAGTACCATATTCAAACAGGGTAAAACGATGACTATTCCATCACAGCAAGTATATAGGTTGCCAGCCATTCGCATACCGGATGTGTCAATTAGCTTAAATTTCCGCATTTGATGAATTCACTGAGTCATCAGTACATCGCTCTACAATATCGTTAATCCTACACTTGATTTTATTGTGCATTCACCTTTTACATACATACGTATATTCAAGCCTCTAGGTCCCTAATGGGATAGGCAGAGACTATCGATCGCCACCTGGAACGATCCTGACAAATCTCTTGCTTCACTCACACCCATTATCCTTTTTTTTACATACTTTTCTGTACTTATGTGTTACTAGCGACCCGCTCCGGCTTCGCACAGGTATAAAATATATAGCCTACTCCACTATTTAAGGGATGTCATTATACATATAAACCTTCCTCTTGAATCACTCTATCTATTAAAAAACCGCATCAAAATCCGTTGCGTAGTTTCAAAGATTTAAGCATACAAAGGGACATAGGGACAAAGGAAGCGACTTTGATTTATACTATGTAGTGATACACATGTCCTTTTATCCCTTACGGGGTAAATACAGCCTTGGTGTTATGATAATATCTCCTATGTCACTTTTTAGTATGAATATTGGGGTTGTGTACATGCATTATTAGTAACAGAGTGTTAGCCCATCGCTAGTTAATAGTATTCATGAGATTGCGAATCTAATGAGATACCATTGACCCATAGTCCCTTAGTCGCTTCCTAATGCCAAGAACGGCAGCTATCTAACTTTATTCTTATGTCCCAGACTAGCACAGGATTGTATCTGTAATATAGATGTAGTGACTAAGATTGAAAAGGGCATGCTTCGATAGTTTGGACATGTTATGCGGATCAATGATATCAGATTGACAAAAGGAATATATGTGAGTGAAGTGTAAGGGCGGTTACGTAGGGACATATGACAGTCAGATAGACACCTTTTTGAAAAAGGGTGACGGTAGAAGTACCTATAACCACCGAGTGTGTATGAGAAAGTGTATGAGTGTTAATGAAGCGAAAGTGGTCTGTCAAGATCGTGTCATTGGGAATCCATGATCTCTGCCTATCCCTACAGGGTATCAGACGTGATCTATATGTATGTAAGTAACTACCTACGAAAGCGAGAAGAAAGTCATGTACAGTCAGCGTTAAAGGTACAGTCCCAGTAACTTTTTATAAGGTTTAAGTTTATAAGAACAAAATACAATATTTATCATTTCGAAGCACGCGCATGTCTAGTGGCCACGACAATACATCACTACGCCAGTTTTAAAATGTTACATATTGTCTTTTGTTGTTATAAACTTAAACATTAGAAAAAGTTACTGTGACTACACTTTTAGCGTTGACTGTACCTATCAAAGCGAGAAGAAAAGCATATACATAATTGCACTACGATAATTGAGTTCATTACTATGTAGGAACCAGGCCTTGAGTGACGTCACGCAGGTGTAAAATTCTGATTAGCAAGTCTCCATCGCTATAGAGGTTAGGAATGGAAAATTGTCTGCCAATAGTGCTGGTTTGGGACTGAAATATTGTAACCAGCTGCTTTGCGTAGGTCGCGTCACATTACATGCATCACTACATAGTATAAAACAGTCGCTTTTTTTGTCCCTATGTCTCTTTGTATGCTTAAATCTTTGAAACTACGCAACGGATTTTGATGCGGTTTTTTTAATAGATAGAATGATTCAAGAGGAAGGTTTATATGTATAATAACACCTATTAAATAGTGGAGTAGGCTATATATTTTATACCCGTGCGAAGACGGAGCGGGTCGCTAGTATAACATAAACATTACGGCCGTGTCCCTAGAGAGAGAGATCACGGACGATTACTTATAACAAATTGGAATGTTTATAAATGTTGTATAAACACGGATTTGACGTGCATGAATTTAAAATAAATTCCTAAAATTTTCTCAATGTAACTATTCCTTAAAATAAAAGTCATTCTTACTCACGTACTAAACGATAATAAATAGAGATAAGATAATGAAATACGTAACCAACTTCACGGATACTATATGCTTGATAATATTGAGTAATATATACCGTGCCGTCTTTAGTTTAAATCCTTAATCCTAACCTTCGATAATTCTTAAGCTACATAACTACTTGGGAATTTTAAATGTAACATAAAGGCGCCGTATACTTACCGACCTCCTGTATACGTCCATTATTGATTTTTACCTCCTAAACTTATAAACCTTAAGTTCTTGTCAAAGTTATGTTCGCGTCAAAGTTATGAATGAGCGCGCATTTAGTTCATCAATTTATAATACATTTTATGACAAAATTTGGTTTAGACGCGTTTACAAGAAATTTCTCATTAGACCGACATTGTCGTTAGGATACAGTTTTTCAGAAATCGGACTTTAAACTCTTAATCCTAACCTTCGATAATTGTTAAGCTATGTTATAACTACTTGGTAATTTTAAATTTATACAAACATTCATAGTTATTTAATCCATGAGGCTTAAAATTGAAAGGCCATACTAACTGTAATTCGTAACCAAATAGTTTACCTTATACTACCTTTTCTGATATCTTTTTCGATGTCTGTACATTTATTATGACACATTTTTGTGAGTCATTCATACATATAAGTATGTATGTCTCACTTATTTGTAATTTTTAGTCTAGTGAGGGAAAACATAGTGAGGAAACCTACCTATTCCTAGCAACAGGTTATAGTCAGCGTTTGTACATGGCGCCACGGCTTATCACCTATCACATTGAGTACTGCCTATCTGGTAAACGTAGATATGAAGCTGGCTGCCTTCGTAATTGCAATTTTAGTGTTCTTCATAGAATCGATATTTTATTCGAAAGATTTAAATGGACTTAACAGACATATACCCTATGCAAGTAATAGTTCTTGTTATACTAGGTTACATACACCCCTCTACATCCCTAACAGGATAGGCAAGACTATCGACCGCCACCTGGAACGATTCTGTTCTCTCTTACTTCACTCTCTCATTAACCTTCTCATACACGCTCTTCTGTTCTTCACACTACGTACACCCGCCTAAAGTAGAATGTTTCTAATGTGATCTGCATAAGTTCTACCGACCTACCCCTTCCAACTCTACCTTCCACTTTGGGTTTATAGATTCCTTTCGTAACACGAGACTTAGCAGATTAAATACTATAGTTTCATAGTTAAATACTATCTCATGTCTTCACCCGTACACCCGCTTCGAAAAGAATATCTCCAATATACATATGATACACTAATCAAAAAGAACTCTTTAAAAGCACGCTATCAAGCAGCTATTTACTTTAGCCATATCACTTTGACCCTACATTAGATAATGCACCGTCCAAGGTCATTGCAGGCTTGTGGCCAATCAATCAACAGTTATTATTAAGCGTATAACCTTTGAACTTTAAATAGTGCCGCTTTTTCGTTATATAATAATTAAAGTTTCAAATAATGTGAGTGCTAGCGATTAAATTGTATTATTTACTGTCCCGTGCTAGTCTAGGACATAGAAAAAGCTAACTAGCTGCCGTTCTTTCTAGCTTGTCGTAGAAGACGACTGAGGGTTTAGGGATGAATGAAATCAATTGGGCGATAGGCTAACTGTCACCAATGTTCCATATGTCATCATAATCCCAATATTTCAAGTGACCAAGGATATGTTTAAACATGTATCTGAGTTTCTGTCTACCTTGAAAGGAATTAAAGCTTATAAATGTATTAGTATGTATGTAACGAACTATCCATCTGCACCCTTTTGGTAAAAAGCCACTAAGGGACTAGGGGTTTATATAATTTATAAGGCAACAGCAAACTGGCACAAAAATTCTATAATATACCATCACGAACAAACTTTAACTAAAAGTGACAATGGAGACATTATATCTTTTAGAGACCTACACACCCCAATAAGAAAATGAGGACAAGTGTGCTTAGGAGTGTCAAAGAATGTAGGTACGTAGGATTTAGCCACGAACAAAATATAAAGAAGACCCGGCGAAAGGAGCGATCCCCGTTACGCGGTGTGGAGTCTAAATGGCGTGTTTTAATTGGTGCGGATTCTAAAAATGTTTTATCTTACAAAATGCCGTGTTTTAATTGGTTGTAATATCTCCCCTCCATCTCGTGTACCTCGTTTCACCCCGCGTAATGCCACGCTAGTTTCCATACGATTATTGCGTTACGCCCATTCCTCTTATTAATTACTCCATGGATTTGACTGTATCTATGTAGGATTATAGATATGTTTATAAAAGTCCAAAGCTTAGATATTTATCAAATGTTTACATCACTAATGAGTTTACTCATAGGTACTTGTAGATAACTATTAGTCAAGGTCACTGCAGGTGTTTTTTATGTATAATACACTACATCATCGCATCGTTAATAAATCTGAATTATTGATGTGACTAGTTGCATATTTTTTATATATTGATGAGTTTGGCAAAGCCTTAATAAAATTATTCAATTAATTTAAGATTTTTCAAGTCATAAGTTAGTTAACTATGTAAATATTATATAATGTATGCATACAAATTAGGTATTTGCCAGTAAGTTATGTTATACTGTTGTAAATAAATAAATAACAAGACATTTGATAAAATGAAGAGTATCAAATAGCATATTGAATGATATTTATAATCAGTCCATTTATTCACAGACAACCAGTTAAAGAGGGCTGGCAGTACTTCCATACCCCTTTAGTCAAAAATGTGTTAGTATCATGCAAACTCCTAAATCCCAATAGCCATTCTTTAAACCATTCCTTCGCTTGAAGGCTTGTCACATACGAAAGGACGTTAGATATGGACTAACTACTCAAACCCTGCCAACAAATAGGTAGTGAACCATATCACCATCTACAGGCATTGGCTCTTACCTATCCTGAGGGATAGGCAGTTTTCCTATCAATGTTTTCCCCAGCATTAACCTTGAACTGACAAAGCATTTTTGGCTCATCCACTAACGTTTTCAGACAGCACTTTTTATTGTTAGATTTGTGAATGTAAGTCTGAATTTTTTGCAAACGCATAATTCAATCCTAACCTCTGACAGTCTGAGTGACATTCAACAGACTAAAATGTGGGAGTATATTACATACAAATACTACATTTACATCCTTTAATCCCTTTTAGTGTGTACAGAATCTGGGAGACATGAAAACATCTCCTTGGTCACTATTAGCAGGAATATTGGAAATGCTAGGCTAGGTTGCTACCCCATCGCCCAATAGATTCCATCTATGTAGCAAACTGGGTATTTTAAAACCAAGTAGGTAAGAAACATTGAACGGAATATCTTGTAGATAAGAAAAAAACTTTACACTGAGACAATTACCTAATAACAGTATCAATATTAGCCAGCTTGCGCTATCGTCATTGATAAGCATTTAGGCCACTATCTGATAACGCTGACTCAGGTTTATGCCTAGCGAAATTGCAAACACTACATTCCTTAACACCAAGTACTTTAGATTTTCCTTAAGTACTTAAACCAATCAGTCTTTTATGCATCAACACTAACGTACATGTTCTTCAATTCATTTCATTCTCATTTAGTAACTCATCTTTATAGATTCACATCCTGTAATGGACTGAACCTTAGACGTTACAATCTTCTAAGTCACTTTTACCAAGAATAATGGGGTTTCATGATATATGGAATATTTGTGGAAAGTTGCTAGCTCAACACACAAATCCATTAATAGGTAAAAGGTTCAATTGATCCCATTTTGTTAGTCTTTTAGTACGTACAATAGTACATGTAATGCTAAAAGTCTATTGATATATTTAAGTATGTCTTACTTCTTTGAAAAGTAGCACAATATTTTATTACTTATCTACTATTTTATAACAGTAACCTAGAACGTATTATTATTTAAGACGTATGACATCATCCCCTATCATTAGCGTAGGATATCAATTTTATCACTCATAAACACCGTTCATAAAACAGTTACTACACAGATGTGTGGGTTATAATTGCAATGAGTCAACTCGGCACCATATGGAAAGCATGTTTTAGGTTACCTAATACATAACAATTGATCATAATTAATGAGAACAAACATTAATGCTCAAGACTTTATGTAAGTACATACATACACATCACACCTGATTTCCTGTAGTGGGGTAGCCAGAGATCACGGATCCCCATTTGTCATACATAATATTCAAGCCTATAAGTTTTATGAAGAGAGATGCATCATCTTCCCACTTAATTACTTTATGTAATTATTAAAATATAAAAAGACAAATGCTTTCACTACTATCAGTTACAGGTTAGGGCGTCCATCTCCACTATTGTGAAGTTAAAAATTCTATAACCACCTATAACCAAGTCATTGTAACAGGTGTGGCAAAAAATATCGGCTTAATTTATTTGCACTAAAACAAACACCTAGAATAATTGTTGTTTAGAATAGCCAATAGTCTGCATCTGTACTGAGCAATTTACCTGCATACATATCACATGTCATATTAAGCTGACTATCTACTGTTAATTAAAAACATTATAAAAATAAAACCTATAAGATATAACCTTATACTTGCAATTCTATCAGTCATATGTAAAAGCACTCAGAGTCGGTAACCAAGCAAAATTAAAGCCATGTGACTTACAAATTTCTACATAATGGTACAATATATATATCTCTACAAAATAATTATCTGTAACTGGGATGCGTTTACCCTCATACTACCCTGCACCTCGCCTCATTCTCACCGATTTAGTTTGTGTACCATCTCTTAAATGTATCTATGATTATATATAGAGTATATATGAGTGTATGTATCTCTTTATTTTGCATGAAGTCATTAAGCTAGGTACGCAGATATTACCAACATTGTACCTAATTTTCACTAATCACATGTAAAGTAACCTATAATAAGACTCACCTGTAATCGTAGGATCAGTAATGGAGTTCCTCTCTTCCTGCGGAATCATCTCCATCAACTTGGCAATGTCATTCGCCAACATGTTGTCCACGATTTCCAACAATTTGGGCTTGATGGGGTTGAATTTTGAAAAGTCCTGGTTAGCGAGTGCTTCTTGCATCTTCTTGATATCCGGGAAGTCACCAGGTGAAATCTGGTGTTCCTTTTGAATCTTATCGTAGATTTGTCCCAAGTTCTTGATGAGCTCCTTCTTCTTGCCGGCTTTTCCGAATACCGAGGGCATTTCTTTACGTAATTCATTAGCGATATACGCGTGAACTTTAGCCAGACGTGCTCTCTTGATCAAGTCGTTAAGTTTACGAAGTGCTGCATTACGTGGTAAGGACTGCATGTCTCTGAACAAATCTTGTTCCTCATCCTCAAAGAGCTTCCTGTTCACATCGTACCTCAACGGTTGGTTCCAGAAAGATCCAATGTAGACCCTGGCTACTTCAGGAGTCTGTAACACCTTACCTAATGACCACATGAGAGCACCGTATACCCTCATCAGTTGCTGATGGTCAATCATATCTGATTTGTTCAACACAATGCGGATCTTGTCATCATGGCCTCTCAAAGCTTCTATACTACGTCTGAATTCATCAGAAATATCCAGTTTGTGGGCGTCAAACAGCAGAATAATACGATCCACTCGTTCCGCGAACCACTCTAAGACCCCAGTGAAATCATAACCTCTGTCTACCCTCTGCTTCTCTCCGGACAAAATACCGGGAGTGTCCACAATGGATATACCTTTCAGGACGGTAGAGTTTACGGTTGAGCACTGGAATCTGTTTAGGAAGGCGTTACCGAACTTGCTAAGGGGCCTGAACTGTTTCTTAGGGTCTACCACCAGGGCGTTACCGGGGATAACGTTCTCCTTTTCATCATGCATAACCACGATGAATCTGTCGGTGGTAGGCTCCGGACCTATCCGAATTCCTGGGAAATCGCGCTCTAGTAAATATTTGATAAACGTCGTTTTTCCCGTTGAGTATTGACCTACGAGTAAGATCATGGGCTTGGCGTCGAAGTCAGGGTCTTCGAGCTGCGGCGAGTGGAAGTCATGGAACTGATGATGCAACTCTAGCGGCAACAATTTCTGTTTGTAGATCTTTTTCAGACCTTCAATGACACTCTCTATGTTTTCGGCGTTCTCGCCCCCTCTTTTCAGCCAGCTGAACATGGTTGCTAATTACGATTTTTCTGCACAGTTTTAAAAGGAATCCGTAACACAATCACACACTATTTAACACAAGAATAAATTAAATCTGTAAACTAAATTACACAAAATATCAACATCACCACCTCATCGCCAAATGTCACCAACTGACTGACTGACTGACATTGACTGAACTGAATGAATCATAATTGAGAGAATTTAATATAGAGTACCCGCCACATAGGGTGGCAGTAGCCAAACTTGGAACTAAATTTGACGTTTCCGCCATTACGTGTTATTTTGTATGAAAGGTAAATTTAGTATTACCAGCGTTGTGTTTTTTGCCCACTCTTTGTAATTTTTATGTTTGTTAAGGGTGATTATAATAAATTGATTTCTGGAGTTTCTTGTTAGTTCTTCTCCAAGGGTCTCCGCTGAACTTCTTCTTCTCAATCGTTACGCTCTTATCAGAGCGGTCGTGGTCTTCACGACGTGGCATCTTGAGCAGCCGAAATGGTTGGTCAACTAACCTCGGTAAAAATATGTAAAGACAATGCTCAGTGCCATGTTTGAAATAGTTTTTTTACATACATACATACACATCACGCCTGATTCCCTGTAGAGGGATAGGCAGAGATCACGGATCCCCATTTGTCCCGATCCTGACAGACCACTTTCGCTTCATTGACATTCATACATTCTCTAATACACTCTCGGTGGTTATAGGTACTCCTAACGTCACCTTTTTTCAATATAGCGTCTATCTGACTGTTACATATATGTCTTATTAGGCCGGCCCCTACGTAACCGCCCTTCCACTTCACTCATATATATTCCTTTTGTCAATATATAGTTTTTTTAATTTGTACTTAGAGTACCCGCCACATAAGGTGGCAGTTGGAGGCGTCGCCACAGTCGCGTAATCCAGTGTTGCCAGTAAACACGCCAAAACTAGCACTCACTGTGCCATACGGCTCGATACATTATATTGAGGTTTCATTTGTAACGATCTTTGGTTGCAGAGCTATAAACTCAAATAAAACAAATTAATATACCAAAGTCAAAAGTCAAAATATTTTTATTCAAAATAGGCCCTATCATAAGCTCTCTTTGAAAGTTATTTTATGATCTAAGTACAAATTAAAAAAACTATATATTGACAAAAGGAATATATATGAGTGAAGTGGAAGGGCGGTTACGTAGGGGCCGGCCTAATAAGACATATATTATATGTCTTATTATGTAACAGTCAGATAGACGCTATATTGAAAAAAGGTGACGTTAGGAGTACCTATAACCGCCGAGAGTGTATTAGAGAATGTATGAATGTCAATGAAGCGAAAGTGGTCTGTCAGGATCGGGACAAATGGGGATCCGTGATCTCTGCCTACCCCTCTACAGGGAATCAGGCGTGATGTGTATGTATGTATGTAAAAAAACTATTTCCAACATGGCACTGAGCATTGTCTTTACATATTTTTACCGAGGTTAGTTCACCAACCATTTCGGCTGCTCAAGATGCCACGTCATGAAGACCACGACCGCTCTGATAAGAGCGTAACGATTGAGAAGAAGAAGTTCAGCGGAGACCCTTGGAGAAGAACTAACAAGAAACTCCGGAAATCAATTTATTATAATCACCCTTAACAAACATAAAATTACAAAGAGTGGGCAAAAAACACAACGCTGGTAATACTAAATTTACCTTTCATACAAAATAACACGCAATGGCGGAAACGTCAAATTTAGTTCCAAGTTTGGCTACTGCCACCTTATGTGGCGGGTACTCTAGATCATAAAATAACTTTCAAAGAGAGCTTATGATAGGGCCTATTTTGAATAAAAATATTTTGATTTTTGACTTTGGTATATTAATTTGTTTTATTTGAGTTTATAGCTCTGCAACCAAAGATCGTTACAAATGAAACCTCAATATAATGTATCGAGCCGTATGGCACAGTGAGTGCTAGTTTTGGCGTGTTTACTGGCAACACTGGATTACGCGACTGTGGCGACGCCTCCAACTGCCACCTTATGTGGCGGGTACTCTAGAGATCCCGCCATATAAATTGGCAGTTGGGGGCGTCGCCACAGTCGCGTAATTCAGTGTTACCAGTAAACACGCCAAAACTAGCACTCACTCAGCCGGTTTCTGGAACGCTATTCAAATCTCTTGTCAGCTAACAATTGATTATTAATTAACAAATTGTTGACAATTGGCGAGTTTCTCGAAGCGTTTTCATCCTCTTGTCAGCTAATTAGACCTTAGCAATAGTTTGAATAGCGGATTGAGCAAATTTGATTAAAAACTTCACTCACTCGATCAATTCTGACATCAAGACGCAAGTCTAGAGTACCCGCCACATACGGTGGCAGTAGCCAAACTTGGAACTAAATTTGACGTTTCCGCCATTGCGTGTTATTTTGTATGAAAAGTAAATTTAGTATTACCAGCGTTGTGTTTTTTGCCCACTCTTTGTAATTTTTATGTTTGTTAAGGGTGATTATAATAAATTGATTTCCGGAGTTTCTTGTTAGTTCTTCTCCAAGCTAGGGTCTCCGCTGATCTAACCTCGGTAAAAAATATGTAAAGACAATGCTCAGTGCCATGTTTGAAATAATAGTTTTAAGAGATTCGCGATTTATACTCATGATATAAGATATAAGGGTGTGTATAAGATTGATTGCAGCTGTGGGAAATCCTATGTCGAACAGACTAAACGGTCTATTGCGGACAGAGTGAAGGAACACATAATATATGTAATATATAATAAGAAGGATAAGTCCCGTTAATTATTAATCATGTTTGAAATAGTATAATAAACATATTTTGACTTTGATATATTAATTTGTTTTATTTGAGTTTATAGCTCTGCAACCAAAGATCGTTACAAATGAAACCTATAATGTTTCGAGCCGTATGGCACAGTGAGTGCTAGTTTTGGCGTGTTTACTGGTAACACTGAATTACGCGACTGTGGCGACGCCTCCAACTGCCACCGTATGTGGCGCGATCTCTAATGTCACTTTTTGTCAAAAAAAATGTTTGTTATTATTCAAACAGCCGGTTTCTGGAACGCTATTCATTTTTGACAAGAGTTTGAATAGTGTTTAGTGTTAATAGTGAATAGTATGTAACAATATGAAGAGAGCAACTAGGCAGGAGCTCTCCAATGCTAATGTAATCATTCATACTTTTTGGCAGTGCCCTGATTTGTCCATGTTAACAGAAGCTAACATTAAAACAGCAATATGTATCAAATTATTCTAGCCATTTTTTCCGTGATATACAGAATTACTGGCTTGGAAACCCTATAGCGGGCTTTAAATTCGTCATCGTCCAAGGTCTCGATAGGGTTCATTCTTCGACGATACCTTCGCATTCTTCTGGGTACTTGTACCTCTTCATCAGTTGATGAAAAAGTAACGTCAGACACGCTCACATCGGACACACTCACATCAGACATGGTTTTAATAATATAATGTCCAAAAACGTGGAAATAAAGCAACAAAAAGCACTTGAATATCAGTTAATTACTCAAGATCCGATGATTATTTATTTTCTTGTCAACAAATTGCTAACAAATTGTTGACAAGAGATTTCGTTTCGAGAAACCCAAACGCGCTACAAAAGTGCTTTTTGACAAGCCATTATGTGACAAGAGTTTAATTATTGTTCGAACAACTCAACAATATTTAAGCACTTGTTAAACACTATTCAAACTCTTGTCAAAAATGAATAGCGTTCCAGAAACCGGCTGACTGTGCCATACGGCTCGATACATTATAGGTTTCATTTGTAACGGTCTAAAAATATTTTGACTTTTGACTTTGATATATTAATTTGTTTTATTTGAGTTTATAGCTCTGCAACCAAAGACCGTTACAATGAAACCTATAATGTATCGAGCCGTATGGCACAGTGATTGCTAGTTTTGGCGTGTTTACTGGCAACAGTGAATTATGCAACTGCGGCGACGCCTCCATCTGCCATAATATATTCAAAATTATAAATATCACAAGCTCTCTTTGAAAGTTATCTTATGATCTAAGTATAAATTAAAAAAACTATTTCAAACATGGCACTGAGCATTGTCTTTACATATTTTTTACCGAGGTTAGATCAGCGGAGACCCTAGCTTGGAGAAGAACTAACAAGAAACTCCGGAAATCAATTTATTATAATTACTCTTAACAAACATAAAAATTACAAAGAGTGGGCAAAAAACACAACGCTGGTAATACTAAATTTACCTTTCATACAAAATAACACGCAATTGCGGAAACGTCAAATTTAGTTCCAAGTTTGGCTACTGCCAGCTTATGTGGCGGGATCTCTATTTTGGTGAGCTCATAGTTTGTCAAAAATGAATAGCGTTCCAGAAACCGGCTGTTTGAATAATAACAAACATTTTTTTTGACAAAAAGTGACATTAGACTTGCGTCTTGATGTCAGAATTGATCGAGTGAGTGAAGTTTTTAATCAAATTTGCTCAATCCGCTATTCAAACTATTGCTAAGGTCTAATTAGCTGACAAGAGGATGAAAACGCTTCGAGAAACTCGCCAATTGTCAACAATTTGTTAATTAATAATCAATTGTTAGCTGACAAGAGATTTGAATAGCGTTCCAGAAACCGGCTGTTAGTCTTATAAAGCTAACACGTCACGTAAACTTTTAGGAAAAGACTAACTGATAAAATACTGAAATAATATTCATGCTGAGCCTGTAATATTCCATGTATGACAAGATTTTAAATACATTTATTTTGATAGAATGTTCAGTGATAAACGTTTAAAATGATATTTGTATAGTACAACACTACTTTTAAGGTATCTAGTGCAAAAATAGAGTGACTACTATGATTTATAGACCTTAGAATCAAAAATTTAAGCTTAGATCAATAAAATTGTTCACTGCTTAACTTTTCCAAGGAAATTAAAGGAATCATAATTTACTAAAATAATAAAGTTATAAGCATTCATTTATTCGATTTCTAATTAAAGTTTATTTAGTTATAAATATAATGTAATATAATATTGTAGGATACTATTACACCAATTAAAGTAGTCCCTTGCTCTATCTACATACATACATACACATCACGCCTGATTCCCTGTAGAGGGGTAGGCAGAAATCACGGATCCCCATTTGTCTCGATCCTGACAGACCACTTTCGCTTCATTGACATTCATACATCCTCTCATACACTCTCGGCAGTTATAGGTACTCCTAACGTCACCTTTTTTCAATATAGCGTCTATCTGACTGTTATATGTCTTATTAGGCCGGCCCCTACGTAACCGCCCTTCCACTTTACTCATATATATTCCTTTTGTCAATCTGCTATCATTCATCCGCATAACATGTCCAAACCATCGAAGCATGCTCTTTTCAATCTTAGTCACTACATCTTCTTTCAAACCGCAACCTTCCCTTGTCACACTATTTTTAATTCTATCATTCAATGTTACTCCTAACATGCTTCTCAGTGACCGCATTTCGACGGCATTGATTCTACTTTCATGCTTCTTTTGCCACACCTAACTTTCACTACCATAAGTCAATGTTGGAACCAGCACAGCCCCATGAATAGCCATACGTGCCGATTGAGAAATCAACTGGCTACCCATAACACTATACATAGCCCCATTAATCCTATGTTCAATATCTCCCTCACATTTTCCGTTACTAGTAAAAAGTGTTCCCAGATATACAAAATCATTCACTTGTTCGACTCTTTCATTATCTATGTCAATCTTGCACTCTGTCTGGCTAAGTCCCTCCATGACCATTACTTTCGTTTTATTTACATTAATTTTCATTCCTTTCCTCTTAAGGGACTCATTCATGCAAGTGACCATCTCCTGCAACTCACACGCCGATGACGCAAGAAGAACCTGATCGTCAGCGTACAAGAGGCATTTAATGATCAACTCGCCCATACGCAATCCTCTGTCACTTTCTTTCAAATCAGTCAAGCAACTATCCATGAACAGATTGAACAGCCACGGCGAAGCTACACAGCCCTGCCTCACACCCTTTTGGATACTGAACCAGTCTGAGTAGGCCCCATTAACCCTAACACAAGCTCCGGAATCCATATATAAAGACTTTAGAGCCCGTATTAAGGTACTGCCCAAACCAAACGCAGATAGCGCCCTCCACAAATCGTTCCGGGATACACGATCATACGCCTTTTCCAAATCCATAAAAGCACAGAAAACCTTTTGGTTCTTCGCCAAAAACTTTTCAGCAACCTGGCGTAAGGAAAAAACCTGATCTGTACATCCCATTCCCTTCCGAAAACCTGCCTGTACATCCCATATCTTGGTTTCAGTCTCACGAACAACTCTTTCAATCAATACTTTTGCATATATTTTTCCGACGATGCTCAGAAGGCTAATCCCCCGGTAGTTCTTGCAATCTTGCAAGGGTCCCTTCCCCTTGTACAAAGGAACGATAACGGCCCTGCACTAAACTTTAGGCACACGTCCATACCGCCAACACGCATTAAAAAGTAAGTACAAGAAGTTGGCAACCACCGGGCCACCATCCCTCAACATCTCCACGGAAATCCTATCATACCCTGCAGCTTTACCAGTTTTCATAGCTTTCAAAGCTTTGAAGATTTCTTCCATACTAATATCACTGCCATTATCATCCCAACTTAATTCAGATGTATCATCCTGAAATGATACATCCTCATTTTCAAACAACTCTTCAAAGCATTCCTTCCATCTTTTTAACGCCAAACACTCATCATTTATCTAATCCCCATTCTTATTCCTAACAGCACTCATTCTGGATCCTCCAGAGAGTCCCCTGGCCGTTTTGACCATTTTCCAAAATAATTTGATATTTTTATGGAAACTCTCGGAGAACTTCCTTTCAGTCCTCTCTTTTACTTCTAACTTCTTTCGTTTCACGATCTCTTTCACTCTCTTTTTCAATTCTTTAAATAGTAACAATTTCCGTTCATAGTCTATAACACTCATATTGGTTGCTTTATTGTTGGTTGCCAACAAATCCTGCCATGCTTTTCTCTTATCTTTTACAACCTTTCTTACTTCTTCATCCCACCATAGAGCTTGATTCTTTGGGGGAGCATTCGTCCTCTTACGTACTCCACATAGAGTACCCGCCACATAAGGTGGCAGTTGGAGGCGTCGCCACAGTCGCGTAATCCAGTGTTGCCAGTAAACACGCCAAAACTAGCACTCACTGTGCCATACGGCTCGATACATTATATTGAGGTTTCATTTGTAACGATCTTTGGTTGCAGAGCTATAAACTCAAATAAAACAAATTAATATACAAAAGTCAAAATATTTTTATTCAAAATAGGCCCTATCATAAGCTCTCTTTGAAAGTTATTTTATGATCTAAGTACAAATTAAAAAAACTATATATTGACAAAAGGAATATATATGAGTGAAGTGGAAGGGCGGTTACGTAGGGGCCGGCCTAATAAGACATATATGTAACAGTCAGATAGACACTATATTGAAAAAAGGTGACGTTAGGAGTACCTATAACCGCCGAGAGTGTATTAGAGAATGTATGAATGTCAATGAAGCGAAAGTGGTCTGTCAGGATCGGGATAAATGGGGATCCGTGATCTCTGCCTACCCCTCTACAGGGAATCAGGCGTGATGTGTATGTATGTATGTAAAAAAACTATTTCAAACATGGCACTGAGCATTGTCTTTACATATTTTTACCGAGGTTAGTTCACCAACCATTTCGGCTGCTCAAGATGCCACGTCATGATGACCACGACCGCTCTGATAAGAGCGTAACGATTGAGAAGAAGAAGTTCAGCGGAGACCCTTGGAGAAGAACTAACAAGAAACTCCAGAAATCAATTTATTATAATCACCCTTAACAAACATAAAAATTACAAAGAGTGGGCAAAAAACACAACGCTGGTAATACTAAATTTACCTTTCATACAAAATAACACGCAATGGCGGAAACGTCAAATTTAGTTCCAAGTTTGGCTACTGCCACCTTATGTGGCGGGTACTCTACTTCGATGGCAGATTCCACCATAGACACAGGAGCACGATGACGCCAACATTGGAAAAGACCTCTCAATCGGCTGACGACCAAATGATGATCCGTTCCCACATTAACGCCCCGATACACTCTGGCGTCCACCACATGCCTTCTCAATGCTCTATCTATTTAGTACTTGTGTTAAGGGTACTAGTCAACGTGTATTTAAGAAATATATACATGTTATACATAATCAACGACCAGACTGGAAAGCAGAGCAAAACCGCAGTTCTTAACTTAGCCTCCACCGGAAATTAAATCCTCACGATTAGCGCCACGGGGTCGTCAAATATAATATTAAGTGCGAATTTAGTTTTTGGTCATACCGAGGTTTAATAGCAGTTAAATTATCTATAGAAGACAATTGCAATAAGTTACTCCATTTAAAACATAAGTTTCATTATTTCTAATACAAATAGTGTCGTGAGTGACAAGTCTGTCAGTCATTCGTATCATCATAGTTGAATCACCGAACTGAACAATCTGTGCAGAATTTTTGGCAAGGGGTTGCGAATGATTAATTATTATATTAATACGGAGTTCTGAGTAAAATGACTGTTTTTCACGACGAAATTGAAATTGAAGATTTCGAATATGATGAAGACGAGGATATGTATTACTATCCCTGCCCTTGTGGCGATCGATTTCAAATAAGTAAGGTTAGTTGCGCTGATGAACTTAATATTTTCTTAATTACATCTCTCCGTATTGCTTCAATGATGTGATATAATATTAATAATCTGGAAATTATACTCCTAGTTGTTCATGGTAAACAGGAATATGGTCGTGTTCCTTTTAAAAATATAGCGTTAAATATCTAACCTATAAATATTTCTTACAATCAACAATCTTTAAGTTAAAGCATTCCTTTTATTTCAGGAGGAACTAATGGCAGGTGAAGAAGTAGCGACGTGTCCAAGTTGTTCACTTGTGGTGAAAGTTATATATGATTTGGTAAGCTTTTTATTGTTGTATTCTCAACACTTCCTGACAAACAATGACATGAAGACAGTTTCTGATTGTGGCTGGATGACAGCCATAAGGAATCAGTTTGAATTGTGTTCCCTCGGAGACTCTTATGTCTAGCAGTGTACTAACCCAGTCTGAAAGATTGATTGCATCTTTAAAAAAATCAATAAACTGATGAAAATATTCGTATCATAATTTACTATGTGTAAAAAGGTGTTAGAGATTTATTTGGTGTAGTTATTCATATATTATTACATTAACTACATATACAGCAATCATTATTCCTCCATGACCTAATCAAATGCTTGAGGAACCGTCAACTTCAACAATAGTAATTAAATAATCCATAAATTCTATATTTATTCTAGTGATTAACAAAATCTATATATTTCAGGAGAAATTCCAAGCGGAAGTTGAAGAGGTACATAAAGAAGACAATGAGAAGGAAGCAGTCAAAGCGTGACATTAAGAAAAAGCCTATTGGAAGTAATCTACAGAGCTGACATAGCTTTCAATCCTAATGTGTATGGTATACATTAGGTATGAATGAATGAAGGAAATATGGGTTTCACAAAGATTGTTGTCTTGATTTGACCTGTGGAATATAGTATATTGTGCATAGTAGCAAGTATTCTTGGGTAGAACATTTCTCTGTATAATTTATTATACATATTATGTATACTTTTATGTGGCTTTGTTAATTTGTTTTGCAAACTGAACTACTATGAATGGGATTGCAAATATAATTTATTGCTACTTGTTTGTCTATGAAATAGTCACTTATTGCTATCCTTTTGATCTTGTAAATGCAGTTTTTTCTCACCCAGGTATTACATACATATACTATATCTAAAGTATCTATTAATATGTGGATGACAATGTAGGCTGTAATTAAAAAAATAATGTGGAATCAAAATAACTGCAAGAAGTATTAATTTCTTTTTGCAAATGTTTATTGGTCACCATTCACTCTTAAAAACCCCCTTTACTCATTTAGTTCAGAATTAAATGCCACTATTGTTATGACTAAAAGTCTATTATCTGTGATATAAGAATCTTTAATAAAAAAGGTTTTTAAATAAAAAGCATTTTATTCTGAGTATCGTCACACAATCATACAAAATTATATCTTTACAAAACATGTCTATAATAAAACTAAGTAGAATAAATAAACACATTACACTAGCATATTTACCTCATATTTTATGACTAATAATGTCAAATGTTTTTAGTTTTATTTATTGTGTACTGGTAACATTAGATTTTCTATGATTTTTTTTTATAATGGTCACAGATACAAGAATATTATTTTCCATTTTAGACATATTAATATTATGTTACATAAATATAAAATGAAAGCGTGTAACATGTTCATTACAGTTTCATTTTAGTATCTATTTACCTACAGAGGTAACAAAAACAAATACTTACATTACCTATCTCTAAAAACATGACTAGATATCTATTGCTTTCATATTTGAAGCATTTTATGATATTTCATACAAACAACATATATTCATATACATTACACTCACTATCCTTTAGGTTAGGCAGAGATTAGACTGGTGTTTTTGATAAACCATTATTATTGTGAAATATTATTTCAAATCACAAGATTTGCCATTTAATTGTATGACATTCTAAATGTAAATTAGAACTACAAAATGTTATTTAATTTAAACACAGCTTGTAATACTATAACATAATATTTTTCATTATTTATTATGTAGTAACGAAAATCTAATATAAATAAAACAATACTAATACATAAATACTTTACAAACACTGAGAGATTGATTCAAAACAGTTAATTACGCCTTTACTTTCCAAAGGATATCAAAGGCCAACTTAAAGTTTGATTCAATTTTATTTAAATAATATAACTAATTTCGTCCCTTACAAACATCTAGATTCACTCAACAGTTTTTAACTGTATTTCTAATGTTACTTATAAGGATAAATACATACATTTATTATCCCATGGTCATTCTTTACTCACCTTTAGCATAACTGCCAGTCTGCTTACAAATATAGATTATCAGAAAACTTCATTTCCAGTACATTCTTCCAAATTTGAACCCAGTACGTACTGATACAGAATCAAGTCTGCAACAACTAAGCTATGCCGATTTTCTCTTATTTATACAATCTAATCATCTGTCTGTCTGTCTTGGACTAACTGGTCTGCATGTTTTAGGAGGCAATTCATCAATTAATAGTAATGCGTTTGTCTATAGGCATCAGAAGTACTCTATGGGTGATTGTCTAGCAAGCTTGGACTTTTATTCATTATTACATATCTCAATTGTACCCCTAAACGGATATGACATTTTCGAAACACATTTCCCTCTTAAACAGACACATTTTTGAATCATAACATTAGTAGGACGAACAGAAATAGGGTCAGGTTAGTAGTAGTAGGGTAAGGTCAGATTATAAGCACAATATTACTTCAGTATTGATACAGTAATACTTCAGTGGCCGTAATTTGACACTTGGCACTCCACTAACAAATTAAGGCTATTGAAGCACATAGTGGAGTGCCAAAAGTGTCAAATTAGGGCCACTGAAGTGTTACTGTATCGATACTGAAGTAATATTGTGCCTACAATGAAATAGTGGAGTAAGGCCCAGGTCTCCCTCATAGTTCTACTAGTATGCCAAAATAGAAGGTCCACAAGAAAACAGGGGAACATACTTCCTTCCAAATCATTAGTACTAATTGGAAAGAATTTTGGGAAATTAAAGAGAATTTTACTCCAAAATTTCTTGCAATGATATAATGCACTATAATGTACAGTACAATTCTATACTAATATTACATCATCTAGAGCATTCCTATGAGGTACCAGGTACAATAACTGTACTACTCGGTGCAGGGGTGCATGTGGAGACTCCAAAGCTCTTGACCGCAGCTTCTAGGGCAGCGCTGTTGCCGCTGAAGTATGCTGCGATGGCATTGTGGAACAATAGCAGTTGCTTGCTCATTACTTTCACCTGGAAAATTTATATTGTATTGATATTAAATGTAAAGTAATACTCTGAGACTTGAATGAAGGGTAACCAGCTAATTAGTAGACAGATACATACACATCACTCCTGATTCCATGTAGAGGTAGCAGAGATCACGGAACCCCATTAGTCCCGATCTTGACAGACCATTTTCACTTCTCATACACACTCGGCGGTTATAGGTACTCCTAACGTCACCCTAGATCAGGGCTGTCCAAACCACTGCCCTGCGGTTTAGATTACTGTGGCCCATTGAACCAACTTAAAAAAAAAGTTCGGTTTGGGTACACCGACTACAAAGAGATCTGTACCCACTGCATATAATAATACGGCCCACCAATGTATTTAGTCTTTTTTATTGGCCCTGGGTCTCAGCTAGTTTCGACACCCCTGCCCTAGATAAATAGTAGATGTTGTCATGTAAAAGGCAAATGTGAGACACTCAGTAATATTTCTTTTAAATGTTCAAAAAACAATGAAGAAGGTTTGATGATCGCTGGAGCAAAAAAGTCCAAGAGTGGAGACAACATCTCAGTAAACGTAGTGTGGGGCGCCCCCGGCAAGGTGGGAAGACGACCTACCCAGGTTAGTCGGCATCGAATGGCCACTGACAGGGAGAATTGACGTCATTTGGGGGACGCCTATGTCCAACAGTAGATTCGTACAGGGTAATTGAATGCTTCCTTGTAAATTTTGTATTCAGGCCGTGCTGTAGGGGAATTATAGCCGTGTGTTCAATATCTTATATACAACAGCTGTGTACAATAGTGTGTCATTATTACATAATATGTAATAATATATACCTTTGAATAAATAAAAGTCTCAAAGAGACCAACAAAAAAGTCTTTCTAGACTCATTTGAGTGTTCCCCTCCACGGAAATCTTTAGTAAAAGGCGAAAGATTTATACGTTTTGAAGGGAAACCAGAGTACCTATGAACTGTACTCTGAACATTATAACACATGTCGAGTATCTGAGAATACCGAATTGTAAGGTACTACTACCGCCACCTATACTTGGGACTTAGAAACTGTAGAGCAAATTTTTACATTTACTATACTCATTTGCCTTTTACGATACATTGATGCAGGCAAGGCAGTTAATTGCATGCTAATAAAATCCCAGATCAGCACCGGACTAAACACAAATGATGTGACGTAAGTATCGGTTTCATTGGTAATTTATAACGGTAACTGGCTTATACGTAATTATGTAATTGAACAGCTGTTCAACAAAATACGAGTATAAGGAGTCTATCTCGGTATCGAATAGTGTGTTAGTCTGGAACTTTAATAGTTTGTAACCAGCTGCCTTGATACCAGAGATAAGGGTTGTGTAAGGTAGACTTTGAGGTCATTGAACAATGTTCGCTATTTATAGATCATTGCTGCCATCTAACCTAACCTACTTCTCTGTCATTTATGTGTAACTAGTGACCCGCTCCGGCTTCGCACGGGTATAAAATATATAGCCTACTCCACTATTTAATGGATGTTATTATACATATAAACCTTCGTCTTGAATCACTCTATCTATTAAAAAAAACTGCATCAAAATCCGTTGCGTAGTTTCAAAGATTTAAGCATACAAAGGGACAAAGAAAGCGACTTTGTTTTATACTATGTAGTGATATGTTATGACTTAAATATGTCAGTGTCTTTGTACTTATTATAAATAGATATATGACATATAAAATGAACGACCAGCCTGGAAAGTCGAAGAAAAGCGTTGTTCCTAATTCTGCCTCCATCGGGAATCGAAACCACGGTTGTCTTCGTAATTTTTTCAGTTCTTTTGAAAAAGATTATTCTAATGGCTCTACGACGACTGTTTTGCTGGGGCCTAAGTCTACTGATGCGTTTTAACACAAACGCTGTACTATATCAGATCAGGTTGGTAGTGGATTAGCAAAAGTGTCAAATTTCGCTTTAACAATCGCAATATTTGCTCATCCTCTAGCAACTTCACAATATTACTGATCTGATATTTAACAGTTAATTTGTAAAAAGCATTAGATTAGCAATAGACTTCGTTGTTTATGCCGTAACAAAAACATAACATACCATTATTTCATTATTTGTGCCTCTTAACACAGGTTTTGTAAACTTAAAAAGAGGCATCGGCCACATTATTCAAAAGGATTGTGTTTTGAAACAATAAAGATTTTTATTTCATTTCATTATTATGTAATGAATTGAAGTTCAAAAGTTTAAATGATTGAATATTTTTGAGAGACTCGCGAAAACGAGATTTATCAAAACTTAGTTGACCCGTGACCATGGCCATTGCAACATGGCTGAAACGTCGGGTAACAAAGGTAATAAATAGTACTTCACTATATAGTATAAAACAAAGTCGCTTTCTCTGTCCCTATGTCCATTTGTATGCTTAAATCTTTGAAACTACGCAACGGATTTTGATGCGTTTTTTTTATTAGATACAGTGATTCAAGAGGAAGGTTTATATGTATAATAACATCCATTAAATAGTGGAGTAGGCTATATTATATTTTATACCCATGCGAAGCCGGAGCAGGTCACTAGTTGTTTATAAAATATACACGACAAGTCCCGTTTTCTTATAATTTAAACGGGTTCCTAATCATTTACATACATACACATTAAATAGTCTTTTTTTGAATTTCGAACACAGAATTTAAAGAAACAAAAGACAATTTGGAGCCTGTTTGTTGATATCAAACAATCGAAACCTAAACTCTAAATGGCACTGGGCAAAAAATCCTGAAAGCCGGAGTTTCTTGTTGGTTCTTCTCCGAGCCAGGGCTTCCGAACCAACGGTAGAATTTTAATGATAAGAGACAACCAGTGTCAGGCAATTGTTTTGACTTTCAATGAATGTACTGTACTTGTACTCTTGTTGAATAAAAACATTTGACTTTGACTCTAAGGTGGGCCAATAGATGTGTCCGGAAGCGTATATCAACTCACCCGATTCTCATGCAGCAGTGCCAGTTTGACGGCGACATCGTCTCGGAGGCGCTCGTACTTGGCCCTCCTGTCGGCCTGCGCCTCCGCACTCGCCGCCTCCGCCCCCGACTGCGTTAGGGCTTCGGCCCTGTACGCGTCGTATTCGATCCTAGGGGATAAATATATATAACATAACATACGCTTCACGACTTTTGTATACACACTCCCTTTTTAGCGTTAGTCTTTGCCCATCTATGAAATTCCGAAGACATGTTAGGTATGAGTCGCTCAAAGCCGGCGTTTCACTAGATTGAATCTGGCTATTTCTTTCGGGATTGGGAAGGTTGTGATTTGAAAGAAGATGTAGTGACTAAGATCGAAAAGGCTGTTTCAATGGTTTGGAGATGTTATGCGGATGAATGATTGTACATTGATTTAGTTATTCAATAAATGGCGTATTTTTTATGGCACTTACATTATTTTGTAGTACCACAGGTAGTACTATGTAATACTTATATAGTGGACAAATGCGTTCAAGACCATTAACCCTTGCGCGGTAGTCAGAGGTTCAGGTGTCAATTGCGAAGGTAGTAAATCTATGGCCACCTCGAACCCACGTGTTGACCAGATAGTATTCAATGTGACAGGTGTCGAGCCATATCGCCATTTACAGGCACTAACTATTACCTGTTCGGGGAACAAGTAGGTTTTCTCACGATGTTTTCCCTCACCGTAGTATTCGATGCAATTCGTAAATGTGTTTTTATGTGTATAAAATATTTATAGTCAGTCTTGAGTTCGAAATTTCGGAGGTATGAGTTATTGAAAGCCCGCGTTTCATTAGAATCTAGTGTAGTGTCTAGGTCGACACCAACCAAAGTGATAAGTACTATACTGTAACGTACAGGCACTGGCTATTTCCTTCGGGATAGTAGGTTTCAGAACGATGTTTTCCCTCACTGTTATGTATTAAAGGATAAATAAAATAAATTTAGAGTAGTCCAGTCGTTGGGGGATTGATTGCTTTTCAGAACATCAGGAAACGTCTTATTTATTAATTTAACGAAATTATTCATTTACATGTAATGACTTTAGTTTTTTATTCTTTCTATAGTTTTTCAGAAAATGACATATTTTTCAGGATTATGAACTTTCTGGATGTGAGTTTCATCACCTTATAGTTTTTGAGGAAGTATCTTATTTTTTCAGGACTATATGACTTTCTATACGACACTATAAGACCTTATACATTACCTGGCAGCTTCATAGTTTCTGACAGTCAAGAGAGTATCTTCTATAGTCCGGTGGGTGAGCGTATGTACCGATTTGGTGAAGAACCGTATAGCAGCCAGCAAGACTTCACCGTTCCTAGTCAGCGAACGCTGTGTGTCTGCGTTGTAGAGAAACCTGTGAATTTATACTTATATAAGAATCAGACAATACTTAACATAACACATAACATAAGCTTCACGACTTGTGTATACACACTCCCTTTTTATTATAGGGGGGTAGTCAGACGCTTGAATGCCCATCTCCGAAATTTCGAAGGCATGTTAGGTATGGGTCATTCGAAGCCCGCGTATCACTAGATAGACAGCACCCAACGTGATAGGTAGTGAACCATATCGCCGTATATAGTCACTGACTATTACCTATCCTGAGGGATAGGCAGGTTTCCTCACTACAATACTTAACACTTACATTGTTATAGTGTCCTTTGTTAGTCTAGGACGTTAAAAGAATGCTAACTAGCTGCCGTTCTTCTCGGCATGTCGTAGGAGGCGACTAAGTGATTAGGGGTAGATAAAATCTATTGGGCAATGGGCTAGGAAACTGTCACCAATGTTCCATTATGACATCGCCAATATTCATGCTAAAAAGTAACCTAGGAGATATTATATCCGCAGGGTTCACTCCGAAAGGTATTAATGGACGTGTATGTATATTTATGTTATGGTATAATAACCTTATTGATTATTATTTTACTAAATTACATACAAATTTTCAAGTTTGTTAATATAATATTATTAGTATACTCATAAATACAAATAAAAGTGTGTTATTAATGACCAAAGACCAACACAATGCTGAGTATCAAACTCCACTCAAAGTCTGACTGCCCCAAAAGGGTTATAGAGTCATGCATATGTAAACTTAGTTATTTTTAAACACTCGCGATTTATACTCATTTTATTTACTATGAGAGAATGGGTCATATCAGGATAAATTAATAAAGATATTTGATTACCTTTATTTTTTCAGACAGCCTAAAACCATCCTCACGTCCAATAATCTAATAATTTCAATTGTGAGGATGGTTTTAGGCTGTCTGAAACATGGGAAATGTCGGGCAAAAATAAAGGTAATCAGATATCTTTATTAATTTATCGTGATATGACCCTGTCTCTCATATGTAAACTTACTGTTGCTGCAACTCGGGTGATCGTTGAGCTAGTTCTGCGAAGGTATCAGCCAAAGCTTTCTGGGTGTTAGCAGCCGCTGTTAACTGCTGCGCCAGGGTGCCAGATAGCCTGACCAGGGCAGCGTACCTCCGCTGGGTGTCTCTTAGAGACTCTATGCCTGCTTCTAGCTCTGGAATGTGATAAGTTAGTGGTTAAGAGATAAAGATAGTATAATTATTGGGATAGTGATATAAGTTATTTACATACATACATACACATCACAGGTTCCCTGTAGAGGGGAAGGTAGTGATCTAGGAACCCCATTTGTCCTGATCCTGACAGTACACTTCGGCGGTTATAGGTAATTAAACTAGCCATTAAATACATAAATATCAACAACCATACTAAAAAGCAAAGGAGAAGCTAGGTTCTAAACTATGCCTCTACCAGGAATCACTGAGGTTATCAAGATGTTTGTTAATATCAATCTAAAACACCAAAATAACTAAGAAAGCCCAAGTTCACTAAACTTTATGACTAGTAAATTAATTGTAATTCAAGTTAAAATGTGCACCAACTTTTGTTTTGTTTTATAAATCACTGTATTACTTAACTTCATCATTTAAATAGTTTTCTTTAATAATACTTGTATTACTAGTTTTAGTTTGTAGGGCTCCGTGGTTTCCGCAATTAGTCCCCACTGGGACCATTTTGCGTGATGTCGCTGACTATTCCAGCCAGCCCAGCTGTATTACTAGTTACGCATAAACAAATTACTTGATTCGGTCTACAAAGAACGTCATAATATGCGGAGTAAATACATATATGGGTCTAGAATGAATGGTTAACAGGCTAGAAATCTATCACTGACATACCATATAAATGCTATCACAACCCTGACTGTAATGCTTACAGTGACCTATGTATCATAAAAGACAAAGACAAATGCGTTCACAAGCATTAACGCTTGCGGGGTAGTCAGAGGTTCAGGTGTCCATCTCTGCGATTGTATAGCTAATAATTCTTTGGCCACCTTGATCCCATGTGTTGACCAGATAGTCAGTTCTCAATGTGACAGGAGGTAAGCCATGTCGCCATCTATAAGCACTATTACCAGTTTGAAGAATAGTTAGGTTTCCTCACAATGTTTTCCCTCACCATAGTATTCCACGCATTTCATAAATGTAATTTCATTATGATAATGTACATAGAAATTAATTAAACTTCTTTCACATTGGTGCCTGCTCAAGAGGGTTTTGAACCCTGTACCCACTGATACAGAGTCAAGCACCACACAACTGAGCTATGTATCTTATCATACCTGTGTCAACAGTCCTTGGTGTTTTCCCCAATTTCTCATAAAGCATCTGTTTGGTACATTTGTAGGTAGATAGAGACCAGTTCTTGAGGGACTCCATACGTGTAGCACCTACTTTTAGTAGTGTGTTATTACTGGGGTCAGCGTTTAAACTTGGGCCATCAGGTTGGGCTGAAAGATTGGTTTGTGTTTATTAGTGAATGTATTTCTAATATATGTAGGTGAAAACATTGCTTTAGACACTGCTTCTTCATTACAACTTAAATGCTAGTATACAGGTGCATGGTTTAGTAGAGTTAAATAAAATCAAATTGCAGAATTTATCACTCTAAGGCATCTGTTATAACAAATTGAGTAAAAAGATGTATTTAATATTTATATATTTTTGAAGTAAATTAATGAAGAATTTTCCTCTCATCTGAACATATGATTATCTATAATTCTGATAATATCACTCTAGCATGACATTAAAGCAATAAATGTTTTTTTGTAAGGCATAAAACTTTAGTTTATTTATGTGAGTGGGATACTTACAATATGCTGGTGGAAAAGGCATGGATCTTGATGTAGGGAACTTAGCTTCTGTACCAGATGTAATGGCGTCACTAGATTCCCTTAGAGGAGGTGTATCTTTTAGCATTTCGTGAATACTTCTCTCAGATTGCCTGCAATGGTTAAATTAAATATTCACTTAGTAATTTACAACTTTTACAGCAAAATTCAGAGTAGATTGTAATAAAATGTTAGTAAGATAATAAATGATAGACGTTTGTACCGGTTTTCATGATAACAACTCAATTAAATGAGATATACACAATGAAGACATAAAAACTTTTGATGATAATCACTTGTGAACAAAGTTATTGATTACTGACTCACCACTTAGACATTTCGACGAGTTATACTATATATAACACAGTGGACACTAGATAGTACGTCTTTTATCTCCTGATAAAAGTAGTTTTCCAATAGGGAGTACTTTTCATTGAAATTTAAATTAACAAAGTAAAACTCTAATCAAGTAGAGATCGCGCCACATACGGTGGCAGTTGGAGGCGTCGCCACAGTCGCGTAATTCAGTGTTACCAGTAAACACGCCAAAACTAGCACTCACTGTGCCATACGGCTCGAAACATTATAGGTTTCATTTGTAACGATCTTTGGTTGCAGAGCTATAAACTCAAATAAAACAAATTAATATATCAAAGTCAAAATATGTTTATTATACTATTTCAAACATGATTAATAATTAACGGGACTTATCCTTCTTATTATATATTACATATATTATGTGTTCCTTCACTCTGTCCGCAATAGACCGTTTAGTGTGTTCGACGTAGGATTTCCCACAGCTGCAATCAATCTTATACACACCCTTATATCTTATATCATGAGTATAAATCGCGAATCTCTTAAAACTATTATTTCAAACATGGCACTGAGCATTACATCATCATTAGTCTTTACATATTTTTTACCGAGGTTAGATCAGCGGAGACCCTAGCTTGGAGAAGAACTAACAAGAAACTCCGGAAATCAATTTATTATAATCACCCTTAACAAACATAAAAATTACAAAGAGTGGGCAAAAAACACAACGCTGGTAATACTAAATTTACCTTTCATACAAAATAACACGCAATGGCGGTAACGTCAAATTTAGTTCCAAGTTTGGCTACTGCCACCTTATGTGGCGGGATCTCTATCTTATGTTAGTGATACAGAGTATCTCAGTTCGAGTTAACCTAATTTAATCCGTACTTTATCTATTTTAGATCATCTTATCTGTTGTGTTAATATTGTAGATGACGAAAATGTATATGCACTGGAGTAAACCGTGTATGACATCCATTAAACGACACAAACTTAAGCCCAACATTGTTCCATCGTTGCGCATTATGGTTTATGTTCTATTGAGTTGGTGACTGTCAAAACGAAACGGTGAAAACAGGATCGCTACATCGCAACAAGCTGTCAAAAGTGTCAAACAAAAATATTGACCGAGCTGATTTCATAGAGTACCCGCCACATACGGTGGCAGTAGCCAAACTTGGAACTAAATTTGACGTTTCCGCCATTGCGTGTTATTTTGTATGAAAAGTAAATTTAGTATTACCAGCGTTGTGTTTTTTGCCCACTCTTTGTAATTTTTATGTTTGTTAAGGGTGATTATAATAAATTGATTTCCGGAGTTTCTTGTTAGTTCTTCTCCAAGCTAGGGTCTCCGCTGATCTAACCTCGGTAAAAAATATGTAAAGACTAATGATGATGTAATGCTCAGTGCCATGTTTGAAATAATAGTTTTAAGAGATTCGCGATTTATACTCATGATATAAGATATAAGGGTGTGTATAAGATTGATTGCAGCTGTGGGAAATCCTATGTCGAACAGACTAAACGGTCTATTGCGGACAGAGTGAAGGAACACATAATATATGTAATATATAATAAGAAGGATAAGTCCCGTTAATTATTAATCATGTTTGAAATAGTATAATAAACATATTTTGACTTTGATATATTAATTTGTTTTATTTGAGTTTATAGCTCTGCAACCAAAGACCGTTACAAATGAAACCTATAATGTATCGAGCCGTATGGCACAGTGAGTGCTAGTTTTGGCGTGTTTACTGGTAACACTGAATTACGCGACTGTGGCGACGCCTCCAACTGCCACCTTATGTGGCGGGATCTCTACGTAGAGTACCCGCCACATAAGGTGGCAGTAGCCAAACTTGGAACTAAATTTGACGTTTCCGCCATTGCGTGTTATTTGGTATGAAAGGTAAATTTAGTATTACCAGCGTTGTGTTTTTTGCCCACTCTTTGTAATTTTTATGTTTGTTAAGGGTGATTATAATAAATTGATTTCTGGAGTTTCTTGTTAGTTCTTCTCCAAGGGTCTCCGCTGAACTTCTTCTTCTCAATCGTTACGCTCTTATCAGAGCGGTCGTGGTCTTCATGACGTGGCATCTTGAGCAGCCGAAATGGTTGGTGAACTAACCTCGGTAAAAATATGTAAAGACAATGCTCAGTGCCATGTTTGAAATAGTTTTTTTACATACATACATACACATCACGCCTGATTCCCTGTAGAGGGGTAGGCAGAGATCACGGATCCCCATTTGTCCCGATCCTGACAGACCACTTTCGCTTCATTGACATTCATACATTCTCTAATACACTCTCGGCGGTTATAGGTACTCCTAACGTCACCTTTTTTCAATATAGCGTCTATCTGACTGTTACATATATGTCTTATTAGGCCGGCCCCTACGTAACCGCCCTTCCACTTCACTCATATATATTCCTTTTGTCAATATATAGTTTTTTTAATTTGTACTTAGATCATAAAATAACTTTCAAAGAGAGCTTATGATAGGGCCTATTTTGAATAAAATATTTTGACTTTTGACTTTGGTATATTAATTTGTTTTATTTGAGTTTATAGCTCTGCAACCAAAGATCGTTACAAATGAAACCTCAATATAATGTATCGAGCCGTATGGCACAGTGAGTGCTAGTTTTGGCGTGTTTACTGGCAACACTGGATTACGCGACTGTGGCGACGCCTCCAACTGCCACCTTATGTGGCGGGTACTCTAATCGATATTTTTTTCTTAAGATGTTCTGTACGGACATTGTATTCTTTCACCTTTTTAATTTCTTGAATGTTTTATATTTACCAAAATACTTATATGGTTAGAAAAATCTATTTTGTGCAAAACAAAGACGGTTTAGAATATTACTAGCTGCTTTGAATGAAATCTAAAATGATTGTTTCGAATGGAAATCTAAAATTTAAAATACCGTTTTTCGTCAGATACTCAATCCTCATGTTGTCAAGTTGTTTTTCCTAATACGTACAAATTCAGTACATTATTTATAGTTGTAAGGGGAGTATTAATAAAAAGTCTTTTCAATAAATATTTACAAATTTTATTGTTTATATTAAAATAATACATTTAGCTCAAAGCTGACATAATTAGGTATAATTTAATACTTAAAAATACTTGAAACATTTAATACTTATAGTAATCAATACTTACAGTATTATATTATTTAAGTACTATTATACAATTAATTATAAATTTACTTTATATAAAGTCATATAATTATTTTGATGACTTATGTTGTATTATGAATTTGTAAAACAAAGAAACTGGAATAATTGGTCATGGGATCAATCCCTAGATACAGTCAAACCTCAGACTGCTTTGAAACATGCATTCATTTATTACTATTTTAATTCTTTGGATCAATATACAAACACATAGTTTACAACATTACTTTCCAATAGAAAACTATAGGAAAGTAATTTAATTAAGTACGTAAGTTAAATAGTAAGTAATATAAAGTAGGTAAAATTAACATGTCACTAAATTAAATCATTTTCAACTTAAATTATGAACATTTAAATCAAATTGCTATCTATATTTTCATGTATCTTCTGCTGATTGGGGATAGAAATAGACGCCAATATGAGATAATAATAATTAAAACACTATTACACAAGTTGAACTAGCCCCTAGGTAAGTTCATTTAAGACTTGCGTTAAGGGTACTAGTCAACGTATATTTAAGAAATGTATACTTATATATAGATAATATATATAAGACACATATGTAGCATATATAATCAACGACCAGACTGGAAAGCAGAGAAAAACGAAGTTGTTAACTGCCTCCACCGGGAATTGAACCCGGGACCTCACGAGTAGCGTTCAAGTGTTTAACCGATCGCGCCACGGAGATCGTCAAATACAGATAGGTTTTTTTAAGTCAATATATTTATGTCAAGACATCCTTTAGAATTTTTAGCTCTATTTACCTTTTCAGGAATAACGGGATGTTATAATAACATACAAAGACACATCACGACCGTTACCCTACAGAGGGGTAGGCAGAGATCAGGGATATTCATTTTTCTCAGTTCTATTTACATCAGCACTAAACAATATATACGAATATAATTATATTGTTTAAAGTCGGGTGCTGCTAGAGGACCAGTGATGCAGCCTAGCTACATCGTATACAGAGGCAGCACCTTTTCACTGCATCAACGGTGTTCTTTGCATATTTTTTCCATGTTTGTGTTTTTGTATGTTAGTGAATAAAGTTTTTTTTCTTCCTTTCTTTCTTTCTATATATTACAATACATCTGCGCGATATACATTCATTCGTCTATTCTAAGTATAGTAGCAGTAGGCGGTGATATGATGGGCTGACAACCGTTCTTCAGGGTTCGGAGTTCAGCTCCGGAATGGTCGCTGACCAGCAGCGTTTCCTGGGGACAGCAGGAGGTCTTCACCGATTCTGATGAGGATTTCGTGCTCTGTAAGGTGAAGGAATAACATACTTTCATAAATTATAGAAACATATCGTATATTTATTTACAAAAAACATACAAACGCATTCACAACCATTAACCCTTGCGGGGTAGTCAGAGGTTCAGGTTTCCATCTCCACAATTGCGAAAGTAGTAATACTAAGGACACCTCGAACCCACGTGTTTACTAGATAGTCAACACTCAATGTGACAGGTGGTAAGCCATGTCGCCATTTACAAGCACTAACTATTACCTGTTTGGGGAAAAGGTGGCGAAAAAAACCCTCACGATGTTTTCCCCCACCGTAGTATTCGATGCATTTCGTATGTATTTTTATTACGAAAATGTACATAGAAATTCATAAAACTTCATTTCCATTGGTACATGCTCAAGCGGGATTTGAACCCTGTACCCACTCCAGAGTCAAGCCCCCAACAACTGAGCTACGTCGAATTATTATATTATATATTTATTTATTTAAATAATTCGACGTAGCTCAGTTCATCGAATTATACGGTGAGGGAAAACATCGTGAGGAAACCTATCTGTTCGTCGAACAGGTAATAGTTAGTGCTTGTAAATGGCGACATGGCTTACCACCTGTCACATTGATTACTGACTATCTGGTTAACACGTGGGTGCGAGGTGGCCATAGAATTACTACCTTCGCGATTGAGGAGATGGAAACCTGAACCCGCATGGGTTAATGGTCGTGAACGCGTTTGTCGCGTTTTGTCTTTGTTATAGAAACATATCGTACATTTATTTATTCATTTATTTATAAATTAATACACAAACAGAATACAATCATAACATAAACACAATACAAATACAAAGTTGATTAAAAAATCCAGATTGTAATCCAAAGCAGAGTACACAACCTGCCTAACCTAATATATTAAGTACGTATGAGATGTATATCTATATTAAGTCCGTTTCCCTACAACTCCTCTGTAGAGAAACGGGCGTGATATAGATGTGATCACGTCAAATACATAAGAGTACATACATACATACAAATCACGCTCGTGTCTCGTGTTAAATTGTGGTAGACAGAGATCACGAATCCCCATTTTTAACGATGGCTGACTGGTTGGCTGAGAGCCACTAGTGATCGTGTTTTGTGGCGTAACCTTGGGGAGGCCTACGTCCAGCAGTGGACTGACACAGGCTGATTGATTGTATGTATTATCATATAAAGTTACATTATGCAAATAGCGATCTTAGTTTCATTGCTATATGTGTTCTCGTTAAATTACTGAAGTTAAGTGATGATGCGTGAAGTTAGTGTTTGAATGAGTAACCATAAGTGTGTTTAGTGCATTTGTGAGGTAACCTAACTTTATAGTACGGATTTATTGTCAAGATTTTGGATATGCACACGTGAACCTTTGACTATCCCGCAAGGGGTAATAGTCGTGAAGTTTCTATAACTTTTTTGCTACCACTTTTCACTTTATATACTTTATTAAAGGCTTTACATGGCCAAATACCTTCGAAAGACACAGGTTTGTAACTTAACTCTCTAACCATCCCAAAAGAGTTAACATCGTAAAGCTTATGTGGTTCCATTATGTAATCTCATATATAATTTAAAACTTTCGTGGCACGGTAACGGTTATCAACCAAAAGCTAACCTTAAGCTAAATTAATGTACTTAGCAAGGGGCTAGTTCATTTGGTGTAATAATGTCCAAATATTACATACATACACATCACGCCTGATTCCCTGCAGAGGGGTAGGCAGAGATCACGGATCCCCATTTGTCCCACTGACAGACCACTTTCGCTTCATTGACATTCATACATCTTCTCATACACTCTCGGCGGTTATAGGTACACCTTACGTCATCTTTTTTCAATATAGCGTCTATCTGACTGTTATATGTCTTATTAGGCTGGCCCCTACGTAACTGCGCTTCCACTACACTCATATATATTCCTTTTGTCAATCTGCTATCATTTAATATAATTCATATTTGCATCCTAATGACTTGCATCGTTAGGAGTAACGTCACATTTTTTCAATATTATTACGATATATCTCGAATTGATTAATAGTGAAGCGTAAGTGTTTCTATTAATCGTGAGAGTGCACTACATACACACATACTCACTCAGTCCCATATATCTTCAGAGGGTTGTAGTTGAAGTTTCTGAGATTGGAGGAATGGGTTTGTTCTGTTGTTTGTGACGGGCAGGTATGAAAAATATTGGTCATTATGACTATATTACATACATACATACAGACTAACTAGACCTCTATTAGTTTATGGCTAGAACTTAATTCGATTTAAGCTCAGTCGTTGAGGGCTTGACTCTGTATGAGTGGGTACAGGGTTCAAATCTCGGAGTACTGACTATCTGATCAACACACGGGTTCGAGGTGGTCATAGAATTACTGCATTCGTAATTGCGCAAATGGACACTTGATCCTCTTACTACCCCGCAAGGGTTAATGGTCTTGAACGCGTTTATCTTTTTTTTTGTTACATTACTTATCAAACTTATGTTTCCTGCTGGCGTCATCTGTGATTTTTATGTTATACTAATTCCAACTTAAGTTTCTCTCTATGTATGACGCTCTAGAGGTCGCCAGAAGCTTATTAACCCACCGTGTATAACATTACTATACGCTATTCGCGTTAAGTAAATAGTGACGTCATGATATTAAAAGATTAAACTAGCCAATGAGACGTTAGTTAGTGAGAAATAAATTTATATTGACCAATCACAGACAACCCTAATCACGTCTCATTGGTGAAGACGTGATGAACTTGATGACGTCACTATTTTCTTAATGCGAATATACTATAGTCCATCACCCACCTTTTTCTTGAAGAAAGCAGCTACAGTCGCTGCCACGTGGCGCATCGATGGTCTGCCCCTCCTCATGAGGACATAGAGGATGGGGTTCAGGACGTAGTTGAGCAGGATCAGGGTGTCAGACAGAAGAGCCAGGATGTGGAGACGAGGCCAGGCCTGCTTACCCAGCGCGAGATATAGGGTTGAAGTTAGCTGGAATAAAGGAAAATTAGTTAGAGATATGTATACATACATATATGAGAGATATGTACACAAACTTCACGCTTCTATGTCTCAAAGGACAGGCAGAGACTATAGATCAGCTGGAACGATCCTGACAAATCCATCTTGGTTCATTCACACCCATCAACCTTCTCATATGTGCTCTTCTGTTCTTCACAATTAGTGCACTCGACTTGAGAAGAATTTCTAATTCATTGTTAGATATTTATAAGTAAATTTGTTGATTACTTATCATTATTACTTACAATTCTAAATTCTATTTATTATATTAAATTCTATATTATCAATCAATCAATTAGCCTATGTCAGTCCACTGCTGGACGTAGGCCTCCCCAAGGTTACGCCACAAAACACGATCACTCGTGGCCCTCAGCCAACCACTACCAGCGACCCTTTTTAGGTCATCGGTCCATCTAACAGGGGGCGTCCTAGACTACGTTTACCGAGACGCGGTCGCCATTCGAGAACCGCTTTGTTCCAACGGTTGTCGGTTCTGCGACAGACGTGATTGGCCCACTGCCATTTCAGCTTGCAACATCGATAGACAATGTCTACGACTTTGGTTCTCTGGCGGATAACTCTGTTTCTTAACGATTCTAAATTATAGTTCGTTAATATTACTTATACACATCAACCCTGGTTCTACATAGAAAGGTTAAACGTTAAGAAAACGTCTGTGGCGCGAACAGTTAACCGCCTGAACGTTAATCGTGAGTCGAGTTCGATTCCCAGTGGAGGCAGAGTGAAGAACTACGCTTTTATTCTGTTTTTCAGTTTGGTCGTTGATTTTATATGCTATATAATATGTATTTATCTATCTATAAAAAGTATGCCTATATTACTATAATTTACGTTGACTGGTACCCTTAACACAAGCCTTAGATTAAGTTACCAAGGGGCTTGTTCAATTGGTAGTACTGTCTTAAAATATTATTAAGATATGCATGTTTATACCCCAAATATAACCAAACTTTCGTAAAATACATCCCCTCACGGTGACATTCATAACCACGTCATTAGCACCACTTAAGGCAAAAGTGAAAACATTCGCTTAATCGAATCGACCTAAATCTCCCACTTGATGTTCCAAATAGTGCCACTGATCGATTGTTAACCCATCGTCTGTTATGACGTAAAAAGGGGTGAATAATATGATTAAAGCATTTATTTACAGCCACAAAAACATACACAATACAAATATTTTACAAATCAAATTTACAAACTAGGGGGTATAGCTTGTGCATGTTATTGTCGCAGCAAAAAGGTTCTAACTCAGCTGGTTATGTTACGTTTGGTGATAAACGCAACGCTGATATGTGATATGCAATATGTACTAGGACCCTTAGATAAAGGACGAAGTCTCGTGCTAGTCTGACACGTAAAAAGAATGCTAACTAGCTGCCATTCTTCCCGGCATGATAAGTAAACTAATTAAGGGATTAAGGGTAAATGAAATTAAACTAATGGGCTACCGATTCGTGCTTAAAAGTAACAAAGACAAATGCGTTCACGACTATTAACTCTTGCGGGGTAGCTAGAGGTTCAGGTATTCATATCTGCTATCGCGGAAGTGGTAATTTATGGCCACCTCGAACTCACGTGTTAACCAGATAGTCAGTACTCAATGTGACAGGTGGTAAGCCATGGCGCTATCTACAAGCACTAACTATTATCTGTTCGGGGAACAGGTAAGTTTCCTCACGATGTTTTCCAAGCAGGACTTGAACCCTGTACCCACTGATACATAGTCAAGCTCCAAAACAACTGAGCTACTTCAAATTAGCTACGTCGAAATAACAACTAAGCTATGTCGAATTTGAGCTACGTCGAATTAATAAATTAATTATAGTCCTTAAGTATACTTTAATGTACCTATGTATGATAAATGATGATCCACAATGAACTATCCTATGTAAATAAAACAAACTAAAATTCATATAGAGTTTGTTTATATTATCCTAATGTCTAAAATTACTGTAGTCGCCTTTAACAACTTTAAGAATTTTGCAATCCCAGACCGCACAAATGAGAATCAAATAATTGAATCGATTTCAATTCAATGTTGGACACTTCTATAAATAGCGATGCGGCTGAATTATTCAAAATCATTGCTCCGACCCATATGGTATGCAAAGCGCGTTCGAAAACAAAGTACGAACCTAAATTCTTTTGTTCACAACATTATGGGTAACAATGCGAAATAAATTAAATTTGGCAGATACGTAATAACAATAATAGTGTTAGGAATACTACCGAGACATAAAGATAACGATTATAATATTTAAGCGTATCTGCCTAATAAGACGATCGTATAAGCTATATAGTTAAAGTTAAAATAATAAAGCATTTATTTACAGCCACAAAAACATACACAATAGAAATATTTTACAAATCAAACTTACAAACTAGGGGGTATAGCTTGTGCATGTCATTGTCGCAGCAAAAAGGTTCTAACTCGCAAACGCAAACGCAACGCTGATATTATGTTTGAACCAACAAGAAGGCAAAATTAACAATAAGAGCTTAATAAACATTCATATTAATAAGTGTGAACTATAAATAAATTATTGTAATAATATATTGAAATTATACAGTACATAAATAATAATGATCAGTACATAGTATAAAACAATGTCGCTTTCTCTGTCCCTATGTCCCTTTGTATGCTTAAATCTTTGAAACTACGCAACGGATTTTGATGCGGTTTTTTTAATAGATAGAGTGATTCAAGAGGAAGGTTTATATGTGTAATAACATCCATTAAATAGTGGAGTAGGCTATATATTTTATACCTGTGCGAAGCCGGAGCGGGTCACTATTACATAATATAATAGTTTTTTAATGTTTATAATCATATAAAGCACGGAGTATAAAATGTATGGTAATTGCATAGTTAAAAAGGGTATGTATGTATGTCAATGTGAAAATGGTTGGTGTGTTAGGACCAGGGAAAATGGGAATCATATCTCTGCCGGCTTTTCTGTAGCTTGACGCGTATGAAATGAGATTAATGAATTATAATATAATCATTAAAACACTTAGGTCAAAATATAGGAATATAAAAGATATTAACATATATTATGAGTAATATTAACGACTTAACTTAGCAAATTACTCTTTAGTTGTAAGTCTAAATTTCTAATAAACAAATATATTTGAAATATGTCAGTATTATAAATTGTAACTTGGAATTCAAACCAAAGGCTCTTACTTAGATTCCAAAGAAATTACTTTTCTGTATTTAAAAAATAATTTGTCGTAAGTACATTGATAGCGTGATAAGAGAAGGCTGCGGTTTGAAAGAAGATGTAGTGACTAATATTGAAAAGAGCATGCTTCGATGGTTTGAACATGTTATGCGGATGAATGATAGCAGATTGACAAAAGGAATATATGTGAGTGATGTGGAAGGGCGGTTACGTTGAGGCCGGCCCAATAAGACATATAACAGTCCGATAGACGCTATGTTGAAAAAGGGTGACGTTAGGAGTACCTATAACCGCCGAGTGTGCACGAGAAGATGTATGAGTGTCAATGAAGTGAAAGTCGGAAGGAAGAATAGGGACAAATGGGGATCCGTGTTCTCTGCCTACCTCTCTACAGGGAATGTATGTATGTAATTTATATTACTCAGTTTTATTATGCGCAATAGAAAACTAAACAAATAAGCTAACACTTTCACGACCATTAATCCCTGCAGGGTACTCAGAGGTTAAAGTGTCCTCACTTTCACGACTATTAACCCTTGTGTGATAGTCAGTGGTTTGTTTGTCTCATTGGTCATCTCAATTGGGGAGTGATTCTATGTACAATTCTAACCATGTCGCCATTTGTAAGTACTGACTATCTGTTCCGAAGAATAGGCAGGTTTGCTTCGAGGTTTTCCGTCACGTAGTTGATTCAAACATAACATAAACATACGCTTCACGATTTGTATACACACTCCCTTTTTTATTGCGGCGGGGTAGTCAGAGGATTGAATGCCCATCTCCGAAATTTCTAAAGCATGTTAGATATCGATCACTCTAAGTCCGCGGTTTATTATATAGACAGCACCCAACGTGAACCGTTTCGCCGTATACAGGCACTGACTATTACCTATCAATGGGATAAACGAGTTTCCTCACGATGTTTTCCTCACTGTTAGCGACAGTAAATTATGTTCGTAAATGAAAAACACATTAAAATTTCTTTCATTGGCACATGCCAGTGCCGGGATTCAAACTCAGGACCTTTCTCATAAGAAGTCAGAGGTCTTACCCACCGGACTACAGCCGCTACTGTAGTTGATTCATTATACAATTCTAATTTTTGTCAATGTGGGAATTGAACTTTGAACCTACTGATTCAGATTTAAAACCTCCAACTGAACTACTGATCCAAGTACATAATACATACATACACATCACGCCTGATTCCCTGTGGAGAGGTAGGCAGAGATCACGGATCCCCATTTGTCCCGATCCTGACAGACCACTTTCGCTTCATAGACACTTCATAGACATCTTCTCAAACAAACTCGGCGGTTATAGATATTCCTAACGTCGTCTTTTTTCAATATAGCGTCTATCTGATTGTCATATGTCTTATTGGGCTGGCCCCTACGTAACCGCCCTTCCACTTCACTCATAAATATTCCTTTTGTCATTCTGCTATCATTCATCCGCATAACATGTCCAAAGCATCGAAACATGCTCTTTTCAATCTTATTCACTACATCTTATTTATATCTTTATTCTCTAAGTATATAAATAACTTAAAATATTCGCTTAATCTAAACCTACCCACTAATCTTCATGACTCAGTTTTCGATCCAAACATAACGTGCCTCGCATCATAATTAAACCAGCCCATTCATATCTACACATCCTTAACTATTATTTTATAGTAGCCTATTGTTTGATCTTAGGAGTCAATCTAATTTATACGGGAAGTAGATACATATATATGTGTCTATAATGTTCTAAGAGTGAAGCAAAAAACTCATAAAGTATCATTCATCTAGTATTATTATGTCATCAACAGGTTGCTAGCTTATCGCCCCTAAGTCACTCTTACGAAACGCCGGAAAGAACGGCATCTAATTAGCACTCACTTTACGTGTAGCAACATAATTATAACCAAAAACCCAAATCATTTAACTTTACACAACTCTGTACTGACAATCTAACAAAAAACCAATTACACTATCCGAGTCTACAACTCTATAAAGACAAAAAAGACAAACGCTTTAATGACCATTAACCCTTGCAGGGTAGTCAGAGGTTAAGATGTCCATCACCGCAATTGCAAAGGTAGTAATTCTATGGCCATCTGAACCCATCTGTTGACCAGATAGTCAGTAATTAATGTGACAGGTGGTAAGCCATGTATGTTACCATTTTCGGGGAACAGGTAGGTTTCCTCACGATGTATTCCCTCACCATATAATTCGATGCATTTTGTAAATATGTTTTTATTACGAAAATGTACATAGAAATTTATTAAAATATACAACTGTATACTTTATTTATAATTGAGACATTATTACACAAATTGAACTAGCCCCTTCGTTAGTTCATTTAAGACTCGTGTTAAAGGTACTAGTCAACGTATATTTAAGAAATACATATATAGCATATAAAACTGGAAAGAAGAACAAACGCGTAAATCCCAACTATGCCTCCACCAGGAATCGAACCCTCACGAGTTGCGTTCAAGTGTCTAACCGATCGCGCCACGGAGACCGTCAAAATCTACATTTCTCATCCTTAACCAAAACTACTTACAATACCCTAAACTTCACTCACCATCTGTGGTAACCAGCATATCATAAAAAGGACAGACAACGTAGCCATGAGCCTTGAAAAGGCCACCTCTTCAGCCGTGGCCGCGTTATGCTGGAGGCCCGTGGACCGTTGTCTGCAGCTCGTTCTGGAGACTCTTCTGACTATTGGACCTTCGGCTCCTGGGGTGGTGATGGCGTAGAGAGCCTTGATCACTGCCAGGTTGCAGTACACCAGGATTAGGCAGAGCAGGGTCCCTGTGGATGTATGAAGAAGGAATGCCAATAGTTTAATTAGTTCAAGGAAGTTTTTTCATGTGAAAATGGTCTTTTTTGTACTTTCAAGAAGTGTTTTTATGAAACTTATATTTAATAAAAAGCATTTCAATTCGTTTTGTTTTATTTCATACATACATACACATCACGTATGAATCCCTTTTGAGGGATAGGTAGAGATCACGGATTCCCTTTTTTACCGATCCTGACAGACCACTTTCGCTTCTCATACACCCTCTCATATACACTCGGTGGTTATAGAGATCGCGCCACATAAATTGGCAGTCGGCAAAATTGGAACTAAATTTGATGTTTCCGCCATTGCGTGTTATTTTGTATGAAAGGTAAATTTAGTATTACCAGCGTTGTGTTTTTTGCTCACTCTTTGTAATTTTTATGTTTGTTAAGGGTGATTATAATAAATTGATTTCCGGAGTTTCTTGTTAGTTCTTCTCCAAGCTAGGGTCTCCGCTGAACTAACCTCGGTAAAAAATATGTAAAGGCAATGCTTAGTGCCATGTTTGAAATAGTTTTTTTAATTTATACTTGGATCATAAGATAACATTCAATTTCTATTTTAAATAAACATAATATTTTGACTTTGATATATTAATTTGTTTTATTTGAGTTTATAGCTCTGCAACCAAAGACCGTTACAAATGAAACCTATAATGTATCGAGCCGTATGGCACAGTGAGTGCTAGTTTTGGCGTGTTTACTGATAACACTGAATTACGCGACTGTGGCGACGCCTTCAACTGCCAATTTATGTGGCGCGATCTCTAGGTACTTATAACGTCACCATTTTTCAATATGGCGTCTCATAGAGTATGGAGTGTCATATGTCTTATTTAGATATAAATTTAAAAATAGTGTAAGATGTAAAAAGAATGTTAACTAGCTGCCGATCTTCCCGGTATGTTGTAGGACTAAGGGACTAGGGGTAAATGGGATGTTTTGGGCGATGGGCTAGTAACATGTCACCAATGTTCCATTACGACAATGCAAACCCAATATTCATGCAAAAAGTGACCTAAGAGATACCTAATCTACCCTGAAAGGGATTAAAGGACGTGAATGTATATGTATGTGGTATAACTTGATAATTAAGCTCTATTATACAAGAAATCAGGATTTAGTGTTTTATTTTTTATCAACAAATCTCTTTTAATCATGTTAGTGGCCTTAGTAATATATCATATTTTCTCATAAAATAAAACAAAAAGGCGAATCTCAAAAAAGGTTTAAACGCCAGAACTGTGATAGTCATGATAAGCAATATTAATGATAGGTTAGAGGCATGTTTCTGTCAATACTTTGCTTCGTCGGCCATTTTTATTAGATTCTCTTGCTTCACTCACACCCATTAACCTTCTCATCACTACATAATATAAAACAAAGTCGCTTTCTTTGTCCCTATGTCCCTTTGTAGTCAAAGATTTAAGCATACAAAGGGATACAGGGACAAAGCGACTTTGTTTTATACTATGGAGTGATTAATAAATAGAAATATTAGCACCAACCTTCTTTTTAGAGACTCGCGATTTTTATTCCTTCTCAAGAAAACTGAACTTATCCCGTATGTTTTATAAACAAAGTATTACCTTTGCACGCTACAGCAATAGCCTTAGTGCACAAACAAACAAACAATTACACAAAGCTACTCACCAAAGGCGACATAAACAATCGCGTACGCAAAGTCCACAGCGGTTTCAGCGTTCCTGTACCTCATACAGGTGGAATGTTGAGGGTCGTAATACAAGCCCAGGCCAGCTATGGGAGCGCATGTGAGGATGGCTGCCACAAACCAGGAGACCAAAAGAGCCGTGCGGATCACGTAGTAGGTCACTTGCTGGAAAGGGGAAGGGGGGATATATAAGTAAGAAAGAGACTTTATTCACTACATTAACAAAAACACTAACATGGAAAAAATATATGTAAAGAAAACCATTGATGCAGTGAAAAGGTGCTGCCTTAGTATACGATGTAGCTAGGCTGTATCACTGGTCCTCCGGCAGCACCCGATTCGGAAAGCTGTCGCCGTTATGAGGCACGAATATCATTGAAAAGATTGTGTGCAGTTTAAAGTCTCTTAGTCGCTTTCTACGACACCCACGGGAAGAGATGGGGTGGCAAGCCGTTACGAAAATACAGCTTTATTCTAAAGCCGCCGCCACACGCACCCACACGCAACAGAACATTCAACGTATATTTGAGAAATATATGTATACTTATTATAGATTAACTTATAAATAGCATATACAAATAATCAAAAGATTAACGACAAACGCGTTCACGACCATTAACCCTTTCGGGATAGTCAGAGGTTCAGGTGTTCATATTGTGGAGGGAGTAATTCTAGGGCGACCTCGAACCCACGTGTTGATCAGATAGTACTCAATGTGACAGGTGGTAGGTCATGCCTCCATTTACAAGCACTAACTTCTTCCTGTTCGGGGAACACGTATGTTTCCTCACGATGTTTTCCCTCACCGTAGTAGGTATTCGACGCATTACGTAAATGTATTTTTATTATGTATAATTAATTGCGGAGATATACACGTGGATAAATAAATCACAAGAGGAAACCTACAGCGATTGAATTCTAAACCCTCACCGCTGATTTACACCGTTTCTCATACTTTAATCAATAAATCACAGAAAGCAAACCCTATTTCAAAATTTAGAATTAAATCAATCCAACTTAACCTTACCCTGTTTCAAAGATTAAATTTTAATTAAAATACCTACCTAAGGGAGAAATATTTGAGAGTTGTAGAATTGAAAAGCAAGGAGTTTACAAGTGGGTGACCTCTTTTTTGAAGGTAAATAATAAGATTTAGATCCGATTTAGAGTGTTATTCCATCGCTTAAATTCGTTTAATGTTTAGGTTTAAGGATTAGAAAAGATTCCGGGTTCTTATCCCAGTCGGAACAAGGAAATCGAATTTGGACATACATGTATTCACGTCCGATTTGATAGTCTTTGACGTAAAAAGAATGCCAACTAGCTGCCGTTCTTCACGGCATGTCGTTAGAGCCTACTAAGGGATTAGGGGTAAATGGGATCTATTGGACGATAGGATTCCATATAAAATCACGACCCCAATATTTATGGTAGTACACACTACACTTCCTACTTTCCAGTAATTTGGCAGATATATTTTATTTGCAAATATATTTAACTTCAAGAATTTATTTTATAATTATTAAGTTATTTTAAACTTTATTTATTTAGTACTTATAATATTAATTTGATGATACAATAAACTGATAATTTACAATAATAAACTAAGGAACTAAGCTATCTGGGAGGTATTATAATGTATTCGAGGTTCTGTCCACCCCGAAAGGGATTAAATGACTTGGATGTATATGTATATATATATATGTTTTGTAAATAAACAACAAATCTTGAAACATGATAACCTTTTCGTTATAGTTAGATATTATTGGCAGTGAGTGAAATTGAATCTAAAGATCACATTACTGAGCTGGAAAATTGCTATTTATCTTTTTCTCTCTAGTTACAGCCTTGGCCTATTTATCGCTATGGGTAGGTCAGGGTAGTAACTACATACACATGGTTATGTGCTATGATATGAAATGCTTTTTGTTCAACACAAGGATCATAACATCACTTATTGAAAGTAAAATAAAATTGCATGGAAAACTGATCTTAAAATTTGATAATCCTATATAATGAAATAAATCTAATTAAACTATTGACATTTCGTAATTGTTTCGAGAAGGTTCTACGAAACAAACAAACGCAATCACGATCATCAAACCTTGCGTGGTAGTCAAAGGTGTCCCTCTCCGAAATTACGAGGGTAATAATTCTATGGCCACCTCGAACCTACGTGTTGACCAGAAAGTCAGTACTCAACGTGACAGGTGGTAATCTATATCTCCATTTACAAGTCAAGGATTCAATGGACATGTATCTATTGAGCGATAGACTAGCAACCTACAACCAATGTTCCTTTATGACATCGCAACCCAAATATTCATGCTAAAAAGTGATTTAGAAGATATTATATCACAAAGGTTCTGTCCACCTCGCAAGGGATTAAAGGACGTGAATGTCGGACGTGTATGTATATGTAACATTATTAAGGACACTACTTAACGTGACACCGCCGTGACCAGCTCTTTATTAGTCAAGTTTATATTAAGTTAGTAACTTAGGACACCGACCAAATTACGCGCATCTTAAACAATAAAAGTCACGGACAAACGTAAAAAAGAAAGGTTATTAAGGTTGTTTACTCGGTTAACTATTCTCTTACTACTCTGGGATTTAACATACATACAAATCACGCCCATTTCCCTATAGAGGGGTAGGCAGAGATCACGGATCACTATTGGTCCCAATCTATACAAAACACTCACACTTCATTGACACCCATTTACCTCCTCATAAATACTCGGTGGTTGTAGGTACTTCTAACATCACCTTTTTTCAATATGGTGTCTATCTAACAGTTTTATGTCTTATTGGGCCGGTCCCTACGTAACCGCCATTTCACTTCACTCACATATATTCCTTATGTCAATCTATTCTGCGTTCACTCAGAGCGTGCACAAAAGTCAAAATGACAATGACTTTATATGACGTCATATTGTATGGTTAGGTTAGTGAAAAAATGTGAAAAAATGTCAATCTAGCATACATATATATATATTATTTTCAGGTGAAGAAAGCAGTTCTGATGAATGGACTTCTAGTGACGCAAGCGACAATATCAATTCTGATTAAAACATTTTTTTTTAAATGTACCTTTTTTGCTGACCTTACTGTTTTTTCTTTTGTGTGACGTTAAATGAAGTTTTTGTCAATTTGACATTTGTGCACGCTCTGGGTAAACGCATAATACTATCATTCATCCGCATTAATGTGAAAACCATCGACGCATGGTTAACATCTGAGATTTATCTCAAACTAGTGACCCGCTCCGGCTTTGCACGGGTATAAAATATATAGCCTGCTCCACTATTTAATGGATATTATTATGCATATAAGCCTTCCTCTTGAATCTCTCTATCTATTAAAAAAATCGCATCAAAATCCGTTGCGTAGTTTCAAAGATTTAAGCATACAAAGGGACATAGGGACAAAGAAAGCGACTTTCTTTTATACTATGTAGTGATGGTAACTAGCTGCCGTCTTACTGGTATGTTGTAAGAGGTGAATAGGGTGATAGCTTAGACACTATTATAGCTATTCCTAAATAATTTTTATACCGAACAAAAATTGTATCGAAAGGTTTATTGGAATCTTACGTACTGTTTACCCCTTTGGAGATTATGTAAAGTAGTTTGTATATGTGTTCGTTTAAGATTAGTTACATGCTAATCTGGTTCTCGTGTTAAATATGCAATAAAGATGTAAATTTCGTTTTAATTTCACACTGACCAAAAAAAATGTAGAGACGAAAAATTTCGGTTATGAAACTACGTTAAACTCATAAATACATGTAGATGAGGGGCATAAAAGCATGTATGTATAAAAGCAATGTCATTTAAGATAACTGTACCACTAGTATCAATTTGACGTAGTTCAGTTGTTAATTCGACGTAGCTCAGTTGTTTGGGGCTTGACTCTGTATCGAGGGTACAGGGTTCAAATCCCACTTGAGCATGTACCAATGGAAATGAAGTTTAATGAATTTCAATGTACTTTTCGTAATAAAAATATATTTACGAAATGCGTCGAATACTACGGTGAGGGAAAAACATCGTGAGGAAACCTACCTGTTTCCAGAAAAGGTAATAGATGATGCTTGTAAATGGCTACATTGCTGACCACCTGTCACATCTGGTTAACACTATCTGGTTAACACGTGGGTTCGAGGTGGCTATAGAATTACTACCTTCGCAATTGCGGAGATGGACACCCGAACCTCTGACTACCCCGTAAGGGTTAATGGTCGTGAACGCGTACGTACGTACGTACTAATATCATTAAAATTATTTATTAAGTATACATTATACCCGTCCTGTATGTCCCGTCCTAGTTCTGAGAAAAAGAATGCTAACTAGCTGCCGTTCTTCCCAGCCTGTCATAGGAGGCGACAAAGAGATTAGGGGTATTTGGAATCTATTGGGCCAAAGGCTAGCAACCTGTCACCAATATTCCATATGACATCAAACCTTCAATATACATGCTAATAAGTGACCAAGAAGATAGTTTCATGTATCTAAGGTTCTGTTCACTCCATAAGGAATTAAACGACGCACATCTATGTATATGTATGTGCATGAGTTCCTTATAATCATAATAAACCATAAACTTTACGACTTTGTCCCGTGTAATCAAATCACAAGGTCGCTCATTTCGGAAATGCGATTTGTAAAGAAATTTTACATCGATCCAGAAAACGGGTGTACGTAGTGAAGAACAGAAGAACATGTATGATAAGGTTAAAAGGTGTGAGTGAAGCAAGAGAGATTAGTCAAAATCCCGTTGGGGACGTAGAGGCATGAATAATATGTATGTATGTGTGTAAAATCTAATGCCAAAGTTTGTATAACTTTAACTTAACAATTTGTTTGGAAAGATATCTGTACCTCCAATATCTTAATACATAATATTATTTTATTTAACTTACATTTCTATACATCAATAATACATAACGGTCAACAAACCTGCCTATACCTCGGGATAAGTAATATCCAGTGCCTGTATACGGCGATATGGTTCACTACCTATCACGTTGGATGCTGACTATCTAGTAAAACGCGGGCATTGAGTTTTTGGATATTGGCACTCAAGCCTCTGACTATGTGTGCATCTGGATTGAGGGCTCATTTTTCAAATATTGGACAATCAAAATGAAACTCACAGGGCATTTAGTAAAGAATTAGTAAAACCTATAGCATTTATTCTTGAATTTCTTAAACTTGAAACAAAACATTTATTGTCAAAGAACTTGGGCCCTCAATCCAGATGCAAACTCTGACTATACAGCCACAGTAAAAACGAAGTATGTATACACAAGTCGTGAAGCGTATGTATTTTATATACATCCTTTTAGATCTTAGAAACAGCGGAAGTATCTGATAAACAATAAACTTATTTATATTATTATTGGGTCAAAAACCTCATTCTACAGAAATAGGTTACAAATTAAAAACAAAGAAAATCACAGTCAGTCACAACAGCAAACATTTGAATAAGGAATTGGGACGATGATCGACATCTAGTGAGGTTTTCATACATAAAACATCCAGTGAAAAATGTTGAGGATAAATCTTTCTAGAGACATGTTAATCGGGGACGTAACATGTACGTAATACTTGGTAATACGTTACAACCGTTTCATTATAACGACCTCCGTGGCGCGATCAGTTAGATGCCTCAATGCAACGCTAATCGTGAGGTCCCGGGTACGATTTCCGGTGGAGGCATAGTTAAGAACTACGCTTTAACTACGCTCTACCTGACCTATACCTACAAGTACCTACAAACCTGACCTTTTCTATATTGCGTTGGGGAAACGGCAGCTAGTTAGCATTGTGTTTACGCCCTAGATTAGCACGGGACATAATATGTTTAGCCCCGATTTTATAGAAAAACACATCGGTGGTCAATTTTCTTTGACCTAGTAATGTTGACATGTTATTTCGAACAACATTTGTTGAATAAAATAACAGATTGTTATAAAACATAAAATAACTTAATTCGCATCAAAAATACTAATTGTACACCAAAATAATACAGTCCCAACCCAAACCTAACCTTTGGTGTACGTTTAGCTATATTTTGGTGTACATTTCAGTATTTTTAATGAGCTTTCAATTATTTTCCTTTCTTTGTGACGGGGTAAAATGACTCCGTTTTTTTCTAAAGTTCTATCTACCATACATACATACATCACGGCTGATTCCCTGTAGAGGGGTAGGCAGAGATCACGGATCCCCATTTGTCCCGATCCTGACAGACCACTTTCGCTTCATTGACATTCATACATCTTCTCATACACTCTCGGCGGTAATAAGTACACCTAACCACCTAACTTCTATCTACCCTTCCAAGAATTACAGTCACAATCTCCCTACATCCCGTAAGTTATTTTTACACCATACCGAGAAGATAGACAGGTACTTATAAATATTCAATCTGATATTGAGTCACGTTACTTATAATTCAATTCACACAGGAATTGTAATACAGTGTATTTATAAATAGTTTTGAACAACTACATTGTTTACTCGGTCGTCGCCCTTAGTTGCATTTTACGTTTCAGTAGTTTAAAATAGTAAACTGGGACGTAAAAAGAATGCTAACTAGCTACCGTTCTTCCCAGTATGTTGTAAGTGGTGACTAAGGGACTAGGGTTAAATGGAATCTATTGGGCGATTTGCTCCAATATGCTTGCAAAAAGTGGCCTATGATATATTATTATGTCTTCGATGTCCTGTCAAAGCCCGAAAAGGATTAAATGACGTAAGTAAATACCTTTGAAAACATTACGCCCGACTGCTTCCAGAGGGGTAAGTAGAAGGGTAAGTTGTATTTTCTCTAAAATTGTGAGTAAAAACAACGTGAGGTAACCTGGTTACTCTTTGAATCAGTTCATAATTATAGATATATATATATAATTATATAACTATCATAAAGGATAATGTAAAAAAATCATAATAGATACTATACATAAACGGGCTATATAGCGATACAAAATACTACCTATCAACTAACCCGACTATTTGGTAAAAATTGAAAAAAACTACTAAAAAACCCGCGGATCGCCACCTGGAACGATCCTGACAAACCTCTCTTACTTCTCTCACACCCTAATGGGCCTTCTCTTACATGCTCTTCTGTTCTTCACTACGTACACCCGCCTTGAGAAGAATGTCTCAAATTTGATCCGTACACGTTCTACGCGGCCTACCCCGTCCAACTTAACCTTTCACTTTCTACATATTTTATATGTAGATTCCTTTTATAGAGTATAAGTTACCCTTAGTCTATTAATAGTTGAATTTTCATTTATTAAACAATATTTACATAAGGTAATAAATCAAAATAATATCTAGATGATAGAGTTACTTGCTCTTCTGTATATTAAAGTAGGGTCGATATTGTAATAAAGCACCAACAGTGTAATTCCATAGCTAGACACGTGGACCTGTTTACTCCGCAAGGGATAATGGTCGTGAATTATGTCTATTACTGCTTAAGCTATCTCCAATCCTCAGTGGATGGAAAGGGATCGAAAACGATTTGTTTTTGTCGAAGTTAACGAGGGATTTAGGTTACATATTGTAAAGGTATCTTCCTATACCGTATAAGATTCAATATTCATTCTATTCGGATTCACCACACTTCAAAATTGACAGATTGGTAAACATTTTTGATTATAAATTTGGAAGATACCGTGATATCATGCTAGGCTTGCTTCGTCCGGGAAAGGATTCTCTCTTTGTACATAACACGATTAACTATTTTTACTTTTGGTTTTCAAGTTAAATTTGAAATAAATCTTTTTGTTTTCGGCACAAAAGGGGCAGCAACATAGACAAACGCGTTCACGACCATTAATCCCTTGCGGGGTAGTCAGAGGTTCAGGTTTCCATCTCTGCAATTGCGAAGATAGTAATTCTATAGCCACCTTGAACCCACGTGTTGACCATATAGTCAGTACTCAATGTGAGCGGTGGTAAGCCTTGTCACCATTTACAAGCACTAACTATTACCTCTTCGGGGAACGGGGTATTCGGTGCATTTCATAAATGTATTTTTATTACAAAAATGTACATAGAAATTAATTTCCATTGGTACATGCCCAGGCGGGATTTTAATCCTGTACCCACTGATACAGAGTCAAGCCCCAAACAACTGAGCTACACCTATTTATTGACTTGGACAAGAATCGGAGCTCTGTTTTCCTTGGTCTACCCCTCTCGAGAGAAACGAGCGTACGTATGTATGTAGGTATTTATTAATGTCTATTGGATAATGTTATCTTTAAGAGCATTTGTTAGGTGAGAAAAATGTTTTGAGGAAACCTGCCTCCCCAGGATAATAGCCAGTGCCTATATACGGCGATACGGTTCACTACCTATCACGTTTGGTGCTGTCTATGTAGCAAAACAAGGGCTTCGAGCGACCCATACCTTTCGAGCGAAATTTCGGAGATGGCCACTCAAGTCTTTTACTACCCTGTCACAATGAAAAGGGAGAGTTTATACGTATGTATGCTAAAAGGTGACCTAGGAGAGTTAATGTCATGTCTTCAAGGTTCTGTCCACCCCAAAAAGGATAAAAGCACGTGAACGTATATGTACATTAGTATATGGGACCCTTAATCTACATTCATACCACACAATAAAGTTAGTGAAAGGATTAGCATTTCTATTAGTCAAGTTTGATCATTCAATTATCAAGGAAACTTTCTTGGGGAATAATTATCGTCTCGGTTCGGCCTAAGGAGATTTGTGACTGGGATTTCAGACTATTGTGCCATAAATTGAATAGGCTTTGGCCCTTAATCCCTTTTTACGATTCGGGTGGTTGTTTTAGTTAGTATCGATCTAGGACTTTTAATGTGAGCTAAGTCTAGTCGAAGTAAGAGTTGTGAGGAAGTTTTGTTTAAATAATGTGAAGGGCTGAACTAATTAAAAGCTTACGTATATGTATTTATTTCTTCTTCTAAAATACGTAATAGTCATTTTACCTTCTATTCTTTTTGGGATGAACAGAGACTCGATAACTTAATATTTCTATACCTAAATACCTTTATTCATTCTATAGTGGTGTTAGGTTGCAAGCTAATAGCCTAAAATATTACAATAACCATAATTACGAAGTTCCGAAGAAAAAAAATGCGACGTAGCTCAGTTGTTTGGGGCTTGGCTCTGTATCAGTGGGTACAGGGTTCAAATCAGTATCAGCGTTTTAGCATGTACCAATGGAAATGAAGTTTAACGAATTTCTATGTATATTTTTGTAATAAAAAATACATTTACGTAGTGCGTCGAATACTACGGTGAGGGAAAACATCGTTAGGAAACCTACCTGTTCCCCGAACAGGTAGTATAGTCAGTGCTTGTAAATGACGACATGGCTTACCACCTGTTACATTTAGTACTAACTATCTGGTCAAAACGTGGGTTCGAGGTGACCATAGAATCATACTATCCATCATACCTGAACCTCTGACTACCCCGCAAGGGTTAATGGTCGTGAACGCGTTTGTATTTTTTTCCGGGAAGAAAGGCATCTAGTTAGCATTCTTTCTACGTCACAGACTAGTACCTGTTCTTTATATTAATGTGTGAATACAAAACTGAAATAAAGAACTTAATTTCCATTGGTACATATGTAGAGTAGGACAGAAATTCGACGTAGCTCAGTTGTTTGGGGCTTGGCTCTGTATCAGTGGGTACAGGGTTCAAATCCCGCTTGAGCATGTACCAATGGAAATGAATTTTAATGAATTTCTATGTAAATTTTCGTAATAAAAACACATTTACGAAATACATCGAATTATACGGTGAGGGAAAACATCGTGAGGAAACCTACCTGTTCGTCGAAAGATAATAGTTAGTGCTTGTAAATGGCGACATGGCTGACCACCTGTCACATTGAGTACTGACTATCTGGTTAACACGTGGATTCGAGGTGTCCATAGAATTACTGCCTTCGCAATTGTGGAGATGGACACCTGAACCTCTGACTACCCCGCAAGGGTTAATGGTCCTGAATGCGTTTGTTTTGTTTTTTGTTTTTATTTATGTATTAGTACATATGAATCCTGAACCCCTGATTCAATTTCAAGACCCTAACAACTAAGCTTTACTCAACTTCGTAAGAATACTAGTATTTACTGAGTATAAACCCACTGGCGCAAAATATAAGCTTCATACAATCTAAGCAGTACGAAGGTCGTAATTCATAAAATGTATGAAAGCTTGTTTTTATGATAATTGACTTTTGACTTAAGCGATGTGAGATGAAACGAGATCTTTGAGGCTTTTTGGTGGTTGTGTTTTGGTTTAAGTTTAGTACCTAGCGTGACCTTAGGAAGAAAATTATGTAAGAGCTCTGTGTTAAACTGGGACTACGAATTAATATATAGAAATAAAAATGATAAACAGATATCAATATTTTCTATATAGTGATAGTAGTATTCGAATAGTTTCAATTGTCAGGATCTTTAATGTTAGCGGTTATGTCTACCTATCACGTATAGTTAGTAAGTAGGCATAAATAAATGTATATATACACACATTCACTTCCTTTACTCCCTTCGGGGTGGCCAGAACCTCGGAGAAATAATATCTCATAGGTCACTTTTTAACTTACTATATATTAATTTCTGTTTATTAAGCTCTTTTTGTTAACTTCGCCCTCTTGTTGGTTCTAACATAATATCAGCGTTGCGAGGCAAACGTCACATACCCAGCTGAGTTGGAACCTTTTTGCTGCGACGATAACATGCACAAGCTATACCCCCTAGTTTGTAAGTTTGATTTCTAAATTTATTGTATTGTGTATGTTTTTGTGGCTAAAAATAAATGCTTTATTAATTATATATGTGAATAAATCTTACTAAAGTACTATATATATATATATATCATAAATAAAAAATACATTTACGAAATGCGTCGAATACTACGGTGAGAGACAAACATCGTGAGCAAACCTACCTGTTCCCTTAACAGGTAATAGTTAGTGCTTGTAAACAGCGACATGGCTTACCACCTGTCACATTGAGTACTGACTATCTGTTCAACACGTGAATTCAAGGTGGCCATAGAATTACTACCTTCGCAGTTGCGGAGATTGACACCTGAACCTCTATCCCGCAAGGGTTAATGGTCGTGAATGCGTTTGTTTGTCTTTGTCTATATATTAATTTATGTATGTTTATTAAGCTCTTATTGTTAAATTCGCATTCTTGTTGGTGCAAACATAATATCAGCGTTGCGTTTGCCACCAAACCCCACATATCCAGCTAAATTACAACGTTTATGCTGCGACAATAACATGTACAAGCTATACCTTATAGTTTGTAAGTTTTATTTGTTAACTTTTTGTGTATGTTTTTGTGGCTGTAAATGTTTTATTATCTATACTATAATATAATATAGCTGAAGAGTTTGTTTGTTTGAACGCGCTAATCTCAGGAACTACTGGTTCGAATTCAAAAATTCTTTTTGTGTTAAATAGACCATTTATTGAAGAAGGCTTTGGGCTATATAACATAATCCTGCTACTAATAGGAGCGAAGAATATAATATAAAAATGAAACCATAATTACAGTGCCATCTATGTTTCATGTAATGAAAACTTCTGAAAAAATAAAAATGTGGCAAATTATTTGATATTGCTTGTTATTATATATTTGAATGAATCTTACCTTCTGATACAAAAACGGCCGTGTCAAAGCCAAGTATCTTTCCAGGGCCATAGTGACAGCTATACACACGCTGCCGATTCCAAAGACCCGCAACACCACGCGGGATGCGCAGTAACCCTGCGTCGTACGGACCCACGGGTAAGACTCCGAGATTTGAAGACAACATAGCATACCCACCTGGGAAAAGGGATGATAATATTAAGGTGTAAGTTTCAAGAAGAACAGAAGAACATGTAAATAAAGGTAACTTCACTACATAGTATAAAACAAAGTCGCTTTCTTTGTCCCTATGTCCCTTTGTATGCTTAACTCTTTGAAACTACGCAACGGATTTTGATGCGGTTTTCTTAATATATAGAGTGATTCAAGAGGAAGGTTTATATGTATAATAACATCCATTAAATAGTGGAGTAGGCTATATATTTTATACCCGTGCGAAGCCGGAGCGGATCACTAGTTATATATAAAAACTTACGCGATAAGTCCCGTTAGTTATTAATCATGAGTATAAATTGCAAATCTCTTAAAACTATAATGTATGAGAAGGTTAAGGATTACGAAATTTGAAATAAGAGACAAAAGACAAACGCGTTCACGACCATTAACCCTTGCGGGGTAGTTAGAGGTTCAGGTTTTCATCTTTGCAATTGCGAAGGTAGTAATTCTATTGGCACTTTAGGCTCATTTTATTTTGTATTAGGATTAATAGTCAGGTCTAATAGACAATAACAGCAACAACAGTCTAATAAACAGTCCATAATCCGTGATTTCTGCCTACCCCTCTACAGGGAATCAGGCGTGATGTGTATGTATGTATGTCAAATAAGACATATAGAAAAGGATGACGTTAAAAATACCTTTAACCGCCTAATGTGTATGAAGATCTATATATATATATATATATATATATATAGATATATATATGGGTGTTTATGAAGTGGTGTATGAGGTATTGATATTAAAGAAATGACATCAGGGCCCTTACTCCACTAATAAACTTTGACAGCCACACAATTGCGTCGCTACTGCGTTACTTTTGCGTCTTGGCTGTAAAAGTGGCACTCTGCTAATATGTTGATCTGTTACAGTTGTGCCTCAATAGCGAGTCAGTGGCGCTTCAGCGGTGCTTCAGGGGCAACTCAAGCATAGAAATGTCAATAGTGGAGTACCAAATATAAGGCTATTGAACTGATATTGACTGACGTTTAGTTAGTGGAGTAGCTTTTTTGTATTTCAGACGCAGAAGTACTTGAGATGTAGTTCGATAGCGCACTCAGTGGCCAAAATTTGTTAGTGGAGTGCCAAAAGTGTCAAATTACGGCCACTGAAGTATTACAGTATCGATACTGAAGTAATATTGTGGCTAAAATTAATTAGTGGAGTAAGGGTCCAGTTAGTCAGGTTCGACACAAGTGAGGATCTTTGATCTCTAGCTAGCCCTCTGAAGCGAAGCGGGCGTGATGTGTATGTATGTTATATTGTAATAAATAACCAGTAGTATAAATAGTGACTATTCATTGTTACTTTTATAGTATTGAAGTCTATTGTATGTTAATAATATGAAAAACCTTATCAAGTATTATACATATATACATACATAACATACGCTTCACGACTTGTGTATACACACTCCTTTTTTTTTATTATGGCGGGGTAGTCAGAGGCTTGAATGCCCATCTCCGAAATTTCGAAGGCATGTTAGGTATGGGTCATTCGAAGTCCGCGTATCACTAGATAGACAGCACCCAACGTGATAGGTAGTGAACCGTATCGGCGTATATAGGCACTGACTATTACCTATCCTGAGGGATAGGCAGGTTTCCTCACGATGTTTTCCCTCACCGTTTTATGTATTATATTTATCAAATATTTAATTTCAGAAGGAATGGACAGAGTCAAGATCGGACGAATATCATGTAGGATACACTGTGTCCTATAGGAAAAGATGAAGCTTCCTACCTGGGCAGGTGTTCGTCCAGGCTAATGGCCTGAGTTGGAAAAAAAAATGTAACGTATGCGTTCACGACTATTAACCCTTACGGGGGGGTAGTCAGAGGTTCAGGTGTCCATCTCCGCAATTGCGAAGGTAGTAATTCTATGGACACCCCGAACCCACGTGTTAACCAGATAGTTAGTACTCAATGTGACATGTGTGCCATGTCGCCATTTACAAGCACTAACTATTACCTGTTCTGAGAACAGGTAGGTTTCATCATAATGTTCCTGACTTGGAAATTTCTATATATCTTGTTTCCGTTAAATATTTCAATTGCGCGTTCTAGGATAATGATTGTTGTAATTATTATTTTATTCTTGCTGGCGTCATCTGTGGTAATTATGTTTTACCTAATTGCAACTTAGGTTTACTTAGGTTTCTCTCTGTATGGCACTCTAGAGGTCGCCACAATCATCACACTACATACACATAATACATACACATCACACTTTTGATATACTTTTTGACTGTTTTGAATACTACGGCGAGGGAAAACATCGTGAGGAAACCTAACTGTTCCTCGAACATGTAATAGTTAGTGCTTGTAAATGGCGACATGGCTTACCACCTGTTACATTGTGTACCACCTGACACATTGAGTACTGACTATCTGGTCAACACGTGGGTTCGAGATGGGCATAGAATTACTACCTTCGCAATTGCGGAGATGGACACCTGAACCACTGACTACCCCGCAAGGGTTGGTCGTGAACGCATTTGTTTGTTTTTGTTGCGTGTTTGGGAAGAAAAAGATGTAGTTACAAAAAAATGTATGAAGAAATATCCCGTGCTAGTCTGGGACGTAAGAAAAATGTTAACTAGCTGCCGTTCTTCCCAGCATGTCGTAGGAGACCACTAAGGGACTATTCAATTGAATCTATTGGGCGATGGACTAGAAACCTCGTCACCTATATTCCATATAACATCACAACCCTAATATTCAGACTTCAATAATTATGCTAAAACGTGACCTAGGATATATTGTCTCCTTACCAAGGTTCTGTCCACCCCGAAAGGGATTAAGGGACGTGAATGTATATCAATCAATCAGGCTATGTCAGTCCACTGCTGGACGTAGGCCTCCCCAAGGTAACGCCACAAACCACGATCACTCGTGGCCCTCAGTCAACCACTACCAACGACCTTTTTCAGGTCATCGGTCCATCTAGAATGTATTTGTACACATATATATAACCCCGTGGGAGTTAGTCTTGAATTTATATGTGCAGTCAACGCTAAAAGTGCAGTCCCACTAACTTTTTATAAGCTCTACGTTTATAAGAACAAAACACAACATTTTTCATTTCGAAGCACGCGAACGTATAGTGGCTATGACAATGTATAGTGGCTATGACAATGCCAGATTTACAATATTGTCTTTTTACTTATAAACTTAAATTTTATAAAAACGTTACTGGGACTGCACTTATAGCGATCCGTTCGGGGTGATATATATGTGTACATTTACATTCAAGTCCTTAAATCCTTTTCAGGGTGGACAGACGTTTAGTGAGGAACCTTATAAAACGTTACTAAGACTGCACTTTTAGCGCTGACTACATATAGATTATACATAACTAAATGACGACCTCCGTGGCACGATCGGTTAGACACCTGAACGCTAATCATGGGGTCCCGGGTTCGATTCCCGATGGAGGCAGAGTTAAGAACTACGCTTTTATACTGCTTTCTAGTCTGGCCGTTGATTATATATGCTATATATGCATTTATCTATATATAATATGTATACATTTCTTAAATATACGTTGACTAGTACCTTTAACACAAGGCTTAAATGTACTTACCAAGGGGTTAGTTCAATTGGTGTAATAATGTCCTAAATATTATTATTATATACGTAACTTACCAATGCAACCAAATCATTAGCTGCCAAAGTAGTAAGCAAGAGGAGATGTTTTCTATTCCTTATACGCCTTTCTCCTCTCCGCAATATGATGATTGCCAGCCCATTGCCAAGAATACCGACCACGTAGACCAGTTTGATCAGGATCATAAACTGACTATGATATCTGTGGTCCTTCGAAGAGGTTGAGTTAGATTCGTTGCTTAGCATTTTGATCATGTGCTGCATTGTTACTGGAAAAATAATATTAGCTTTTAGTTTCACATAAAACATACGCTTCACGACTTGTGTATACACACTCCCTTTTTTATTATGGCGGGGTAATCATAGTCTTGAATGCCATCTCCGAAATTTCGAAGGCATGTTAGGTATGGGTCATTCGAAGCCCGCGTATCACTAGATAGACAGCACCCAACGTGATAGGTAGTGAACCGTATCGCCGTATATAGGCACTGACTGTACCGTATATAGATCCTGAGGGATAGGCAGGTTTCCTCACGATGTTTTCCCGCACCGTTAGCGACTGTAAATTATGTACGTAAAGGAGAAAAGTTTCAAACACACGTAAATATAAGTGATTGGTAGTTTCAAACATACATACAAATCACGCCTGATTCCCTGTAGAGGGGTAGGCAAAGATCAGGATCCCATCTGTCCCGATCCTGACATATCACTTTCGCTTTATTGACATATACCTACTCATACACAGTCGACGGTTATAGGAACTCCTAACGTCATCTTTTTTCAATATAACGTCTATCTGATTGTCATATGTCGTATTAGGCCGTCGCCTACGTAACCACCCTTCCACTTCACTTACATATATTCCTTTTGTCAATCTATTATCATTCATTCGCATAACATGTTTTTAACATAGGTTATAAATACATATAAACCCGTTCCTTGAGTAGATACATAAGTCATCACTACATAGTATAAAACAAAGTCGCTTTCTCTGTCCTTATGTCCCTTTGTATGCTTAAATCTTTGAAACTACGCAACGGATTTTGATGCGGTTTTTTTAATAAATAGATTGATTCAAGAGGATGGTTTATATGTATAATTACATTCATTAAACAGTGGAGTAGGCTTTATATTTTATACCCGTGAGAAGCCGGAGCCGGTCGCCAGTATAGATATAAGCTTTCTAAGGTACTTTACTACTACACTAGGTTGGCAGAGATCAAAGATAAACGTTTTCCGATCCTGAGAAATTAAACAAAACAAAAGACGTACATAGAAATTCATTAAACTTCATTTCCTTTGGTACATGCTCTAGCGGGATTTGAACCCTGTACCCACTGATATATAGTTAAGCCACAAACAACTGAGCTACACCGAATTTGTCTTTTTTATTTAAGGTAAATAATTTTTTTATTATTGAGAATAGTTCAGCAATTTTAATATATGCTTCATTACTTATGAATAATCCTTAATAAATTCATCAACTAAAGATTCTTAGTGCTAAAACTTAACATTCTACACACGACATAAATATGCAGAGATAAAAATATGTATGTATGATAAAGTAAATATGGTGATCATACACCTAACATGAAATTCCAAAGTAAATAAAAGTTTAAGGGACAAACCGCGATGTATGAAACGATTTACTGAAAATGTTCCAACTTCAAATTAAATTAAACCACAAGAACTTTTACAAACGCATCACGACTTACTCCCACGCGGCAGTGATAGTTAATCAACTTCCATTGGACTCACGGAAGTTTAAAACACTGTATTTTTACGTATAAAAGTTCATTTATATCCTTTAATCTTTCCGGGGTTGACAGAACTTTGGAGACAAGATAATATCTACTACGTCATGTGTTCCTATCATGCCGAGAAGAACGGCAGCTATTTAGCATTCATTAGACGTCTTAGAATACATACATATACACCCACGTCTTCTAATCCCTTTCCGGGTAGACAGAAACTCGATGATTTAGTATCTCTTAGGTAACTATTTAGCATAAATATTGAGTTTGTTATGTCATATGCAATATTGGTGACAAGTTGCTAACCCATCGCACAATTGATCCCATTTACCCCTAGTCCCTTAGTCGCCTCCCACGACATGTCGGGAAGAACGGCAGCTAGTTAGCATTCTCTTTACGTCCCAGACTTAGAATAGCCTGGTCAAATCTACTTTTAGCGAAGAAAAGAAGAGCATGTATAAGAAGATTAATGAGTGTAAATGAAGCCAGAGATTTGTCACTATCATTTAAGGTGGTGATTAATAATTTCTGTCTATCCCGGTAAAGAAGTAGGGGTGAGTATATATGTATGTTATAGATCATATTGTTTATTTTAATAATCATATATTTAATTAGTTAGGTGACAGAGTCGATATTGTGTCCATCTCGAAAGGATTTAAGGAACGTGAATATACATATAGAGGTATATATCACGTAATACATTTTATCTAGCATACGAGTACATGCTTGTATGTGCTAAGAGATATTATCTCCAAGGTTCTGTCCACCCCAAAAGGGATTAAAAGTAAATGTACATATATATGTTTCTATGTGTTATATTATCACTATAAAAAGCAGCTGCCTACACACTCGAATCCCAAACTAACACGTGACAGCTTTGTGCCTTTTTATTATATAAAAGCTTTGAAAGGAAATTGAATAGTCTCTAAATGGCCTATACAACATAATAGGCAATTTGTATAGGCACTTTGTAAATGAAACAATTAAGAAATATAGCTAAAGGTCAAATGGTAAAAGTTAATAGAGCTATAATAATTAAACATAAGGACAAAATAGAAGACTTAATAAACGACTGTTATAACAAACCTATAACCGCCGAATGTGTATGTTTCAATGAAGCGAAAGTGGTTTGTCAGGGTCGGGACAAATGGGGATCTGTGATCTCTGCCTACCCCTCTACAGGGAATCAGGCGTGATGTGTATGAATGTATGTATGAATTAAAGTATCATTTACATGCTAATAAGTGTTCAAGAAGTTTTCCTATCTCCAAGGTTCTGTCCAACCCGAAAGGGATTAAAGGACGTGAATGTATGTATGTATGTATGATAGTATATTGTCACTATGAAAACAAATGGTGATTTATGATCTCTGTCTACCTCTCTATAAGGAAGGGGGTATGATGTGTGTGTATGTTACAACATCATACATCTAAAGTGTTACGAGGCGTCAATATTAGATATCTTTTTACCAAGTATGTCGTAGGGGGGTGTCAGAACCTTGGAGACATTATATCTCCCTTGACGACCTCCTTGGCGCGTTTGGTTAAGCATCTGAACGGTAATCGTGAGATGCCGGGTTCGATTCCCGGTGGAGTCAGAGTTAAGAATTACGCTTTTCTCCTGCTTTCCAGTCTGGTTGTTGATTATATATGCTATTAATGTATTTATCTATATATAATGGCTTACCACCTGTCACATTGAGTACTGACTATCTGGTCAACACGTAGGTTCGAGATGGCCATAGAACTACTACCTTCGCAATTGCGGAGATGGACACCTGAACCTCTGACTACCCCACAAGGGTTAATGGTCGTGAACGCATTTGTCTTTGTCCGTATATTACGTCCCAGACTAGCATGGAACAGTATGTATATATGTAAAAGGTGATAAGAGGCTTCAATTTCGTTCAGTAAGCAATTCAATTGATTTTCTGATCGCAATCTGATAAAAAACTCATAAACACTGTCTCATTTATTTATAACACTATATGTGTTCACGCCTCTACGTCCCCAATGGGATAGGTAGAGACTATGATTACCAACTTGAATATTGACAATATATGTATATTTAATAATAATATTTAGGACACTATTACACCAATTGAACTAGCCCCTTGATAAGTTAATTTAAGACTTGTGTTAAGGGTGCTAGTCAACGTATATTTAAGAAATGTATACTTATTATATGTAGATAAATACATATATAGCATATATAATCAACAACCAGACTGGAAAGCAGAAGAAAAGCGTTGTTCTTAAATCTGTTTCTTAACTTAATATATAACTTATTAGCGACCCGTTCCGGCTTCGCACGGGTATAATATATATAGCCTACTCCACTATTTAATGGATGTTATTATACATATAAACCTTCTTCTTGAATAACTCTATCTATTAAAAAAACTGAATCAAAATCCGTTGCGTAGTTTTAAAGATTTAAACATACAAAGAGACATAGGGACAGAGAAAGCGACTTTGTTTTATACTATGTAGTGATAGTGATATCAGTAAAGCAGTAGTGTTTTGCTAGGATCCAGAAAAATATGGGTCTTTGATCTCTGCCTATCTGCAACGCTTAACGGATCTGTATGTATGTAATTATATTATTAAATCCAGGGATTAAATTAAATATTATATTAAGAAAAAATTTAATATTATATTATTTGTCTTCTTAACTACGAATAATATCGATAAATTAATTATCAGACCAAAGATCAAAAATTAGTTTTTATATTCCTAAAACTTTATTCTTTTTTATTTTATTTAAATTTCATTCTATCTACAAATATTATAATCAAACATTCCCTAAGCCAATATAAAACTTTTTATATTACCTCAACCATTATTATTTATTTCATTGTTTTTATTATATTAAAAAACACATCCAAAAAACCAACACTATAATTCTTCAATACACAGTTTTTTTTAAATCCACCGGACTAAGAAACTAAGAAACAGTCAATTCCACGATTTAACACGTGTTGACACCGCGCCCGAATTTTCATAACTAACGCTTACACGGACCTGTATTTGTACGCAGGAACTTTCGTAGTAGTAGGACCTTATTTTTTGTGCTAGTCTGGGACGTAAAATGAATTACTAGCTGTCATTCTATACAGTATGTAATTAAGAGATTAAGTTTTTACGAGCTCCGTGGCGCGATCGGTTAGCCGCCGGAACGCTAATCGTGAGGTCCCGGGTTCGATTCCCGGTGGAGGCAGAGTTAAGAACTATGCTTTTCTACTGCTTTCCAGTCTGGTCGTTTATTATATATGCTATATATATGTATTTATCTATGTATAATATGTAAATATTTCTTAAATATACGTTGACTAGTACCCATAACACAAGTCTTAAATGAACTTACTAAGGGGCTAGTTCAATTGGTGTAATAATGTCCAAATATTATTATTATTATAAGGGTCAATGGAATCTATTGGGTGATGAGCTGGTAATCAGTTATTTCTATATATAGACATGCTAGACTATTATAAAAACATTTACGAAATGCGTCGAATTATACGATGAGGGAAAAAATCGTGAGGAAACCTACCTGTTCCCCGAACAGGTAATAGTTAGTGCTTGTAAATGGCGACATGGCTGACTAACTGTCACATTGAGTATTGACTATCTGGTTCACACGTGGGTTCGAGGTGTCCATAGAATTACTACCTTCGCAATTGCGGAGATGGAAACCTGAACTTCTGACTACCCCGCAAGGGTTAATGGTCGTGAATGCGTTTGTTTTAGTAGACTATTATTTAGATTTAATGTCTTCAATATTTTGTCTATCCCATAAGAAGAAAAAGTTTTCATACATTTATGAAGGCTCAGAAATTAGTGGTAAACAAAAAAAAATACATATATTCATACTTGTAACAACTTCTTTAGAAGAATAGGCAGAGATACAATATCAATGAATTAACAGTACTTTATTGGTATCTATATAATGTTAACTCATCTTTATTATAATACCAAAATGATGTAAGAAATTTGTATGCATAATTAGTCCTTTTCGTAGTATGTAAATTTCGTAGCATTGGTAGCATAGTTTACAGAAATGCGTAGTATAAATTTTACATACATACATACATACAGTTTACGCCTGATTCCCTGTAGAGGGGTAGGCAGAGATCAGGGAAACCCATCTTTCCCGGTCACTCATACACACACTCATACACCTCCTCATACACACTCGGTGGTTATAGGTACTTCTAAATTTTTCTTATAGTATAAACTTTATTTTTAAATAATAAATAAATAATAATTTTCTTGCCTTACAATAAGACTGAGTTTTTATACCTCAAGATTCTGTCTACCATTTCGAATATTATAAACGTAATGCCTTCCTTAGTAATTATGTCCAAAGCACTTTATCATTGGAGAAAGCCAAGTAAGCTTCACAAATTACAACTTTATTTCATCATCATCATCATCATCAGCCTGTATCAATCCACTGTTGGACATAGGCCTCCCCCAAATGACGCCACTTCTCCCTGTCAGTGGCCGTTCGCATCCATTCGATGCCGGCCAACCTGCGCAGGTCGTCTTCCCACCTTGCCGGGGGGCGCCCCACACTACGTTTACTGAGACGCGGTCTCCACTCTAGGACTTTTTTGCTCCAGCGACCATCAGTCCTTCTGCATACGTGACCAGCCCAACTCCACTTCAGCGTGCTAATTCTTTTCATAATGTCGGTAACTTTAGTTCTCTGGCGTATCACCTCATTTCTGATGCGATCTACCAGAGAAACCCCGAGCATCTTCCGCTCCATAGCACGCTGAGCGACCTTGAATTTGTGGGCTAGTCCCGCAGTGAGTGTCCACGTCTCAGATCCATACGTCATAACGGGGAGCACACACTGATTGAAAACCTTAGTTTTCAGGCATTGTGGTAAAGACGACGTGAGAACATGCCTTAGCCTTCCAAATGCTGCCCATCCCAGCTGTATTCTTCTGTCCGCCTCCCTTTCGAAGTTGTTTCTGCCAAGCTGTATATATTTGGCCTAAGTAAGCGTATTGGGAAACAACTTCTACGGGAGTGCCCCCAAGGGCAACCGGTCTCGGGAACACCAAATCATTAGACATGATTTTGGTTTTTTCTAAATTTATCCCGAGTCCGATGCGTCGAGAAGCAGCATCTAGTTCGGACAGCATTTCCTCCAGATCCTGCAGCGACTCTGCCATCAGGACGATATCGTCAGCAAAGCGGAGGTGCGAGATGTATTCCCCATTTATATTTATTCCCCGTTCAACCCAATCCAACGTTTTGAAGACATCTTCCAGTGCACTCGAGAACAGTTTCGGGGACATAACATCCCCCTGTCTGACACCTCTCTGCAACTGGATAGGTTTCGTGCCGTGGTTTTGGAGTTGAACGGTCATCATGGTGGAATCATAGATATGTCTCAGCACACTCACGTATCGCCAGTCGACTTGAGATCGCTGCAAGGATTCCATGACTGCCCAGGTCTCGACCGAGTCAAAGGCTTTCTCATAGTCCACAAACGCGAGGCATAGTGGCTGGTTATACTATTCAGTTTTCTGTATAACTTGCCTCAGCGTGTGGATGTGATCCATGGTACTAAAGCCCCGTCGAAACCCGGCCTGCTCTGGAGGCTGAAAGCTATCTAGCCTGGCTGAGATTCTATTGAAATGACCCTCGAGAACAGCTTATATATGTGGCTCAGAAGTGTTATCGGCCTGTAGTTCTTCAAGAGGGCTTTATCTCCCTTCTTAAAGAACAGAACAGCCACACCTCTACCCCAACATCCTGGAGTTCTTCCGGAGAAGATGACATTGTTAAAAATTCTCTGGAGCTCCCTCAGAACCGGTCTTCCACCAGATTTCAGGAGCTCAGAGGTGATTCCATCCTCTCCCGGAGCCTTTCCATTTTTAAGCTGTTTTAAGGCCATTTCAATCTCATCCAAAGCTATTTCAGGCATGTCCTCAGTGAAGTGGCGTGTCAATGTGGCCCTTGAATCGGAGGGGTCAGGAACCGGATTTCGGCATCGCGAGCGGTATAAGATAAAGAAGGCAATACGACGTGACCTACGTAAGGCTAATGCTCTCCTCATCAAAGAGTTGATCGAGCAAAATCGTGGGATGCGCGTATTCGCCCGAAAACTGGGACGTAGCCATATGACGAAGTTGAGGACAGCTCGTGGAGACATAGTCACCTCTATGGGAAGAACGGCAGTAGGTTATCTTTTTATTTACGTCTCAGAGTAGCAAAAAAAATATACATAAATATAAATATTATGTTACTGGCTTTTAGTATTTTTGCTTATTTTTATTTATTTTTTTCATCTTTTTACTATAACTATATGTAATGATCTGTTCCTTGGAATTATGATTGCAATGTCCGGAAAATTATAATGGCTTATTTGTTAAATTGCGTATTTTGCTAATTTGTTATATATGTGACCTTAATTAATTTTTTTCATAGCTTTAAAGCGTCTGTAAGGTAAAACCGCTGACCGCATGTGTCTGGGAGAAATGAATCCTGATTTTTAACGATATTGTGTGAAATATATGTTAAAATCAGCTATCAGAATTTAAGTAAGGTGAGCAGTGTTTCTATGTACCTTGATTAATTGCTACCTGAAAAATGGCCGTCTTGCCAAGGTAGCTACTAGTCATATGATCATAGTACACCCCACCTCTACTCACTCGTATATATTTTGTCCATCAGAAAATAAGTGACGTCTGGGAGCTCTGGGATCTTCCTCTATTAGTTGTTTATGGTTTATATAAATAATAATAAGAGCGACTCGCTTCTGGCTTTATTTATCATACTCATAGTTTTTTTTTTATCATGATATCTAATTCTATGGTCACCTCGAACCCACGTGTTAACCAAATAGTTTGTACTCAATATGAAAGGTATCGTACGTATCATAATAACATCTTCTTATTAAAGTAGACTTATATATAAGCGTATAAAATAGAATGCATGAATGAAAAGTTCGAAAGAGACTCATAAAGAATCATTTGAAGTGACAATTAATATTCTCTATTGCTTTTGTTACCTATTATATCTACCTATTGCTTTGGGAAGTACATATTTTTTATTTATATTTTTACTTCACTAAACTACGTAGGTAACATTAGCAGTATAGTGAATAAAGAATCATAAATGTAAATAAAGCGAAAAAGTACATTTAATAGCCGAGTGTGTATAAATGTTGATGAAACAAAAGTGTTTTGACACGAGAAAAATGTGGAGCCATGATCTGTACCTACCCTCTGTATAGTATATGAGCCATATATGTATGTATATTTCATCCCATGTGACTTCCGACCAAGCACATGGCAGTTGAATGACAGTAATTTGAATTAAACAAAAACATCATTAGCTTATGTAACACAACACTAGAATAATACTCAACAATGGTTTCCTACACCCTTTTTAGGACAGTACTGGACATACTCATAAGGAAACAAGCCTTAACGTTTATTGTATGGGTGCTATTGTTTCATTACGACTGTTTGTTCATAGAGCTATAATTGCGATGAGGGGTAATTATTTTGTGGAATATTTCTCAAAGTGTGAACGTAAGAAATTTGGGTTTCTACTTTGATGGCTAGATGGCGTGTTTTAATTGTAATAATTAATAATGTAATGAATATGATTATGCTAGATTTTGTCTGTGGTTGGTCTTATGAAATAGTACATGATAATGAATAGTCGGTCCTAGCTTTTAAGTAATTGAATAGAATTGAACTGGCTGTTTTTTAATCAATCCAAATAGGAATTTATGGATAAATCATTTTCATTTTACGACAAAATAAACATTAAATACTAATAAAATGCAATGTGTGTTTTAAGTAAGAATGGTGCAATCGTTAAGGTTATTTTTCACACATTTGACCTATTTAACGGTATAAAAATGCTAGAACATTTACAATATTAGTAATGGTAACTAGTCAGGCTGAGAAGAAAGATAGATAATCAACTCTATACAATCCCCAAACATCTACATACCTAGTAACAAGACTAATACCCAAAACCTATGTTAGGTCGTAGAACCAGGGTGTATTGACCTCAGAATATCCACAAAGAAAACGTTCTCTTGAATTTCTTAGGTTTTATTGAGGGTAAATCACGAAGGCTATTCCGCTGGCGAAATTTAGTAGGCTTTGCGGGGAAGAAAAGTAAACAAAAGTGTCCCTTTTTGTTGCTTGAGAATTCTTTGTCGTGTTCAGAATACTATGTTTGTCTGGGATGCAAAAAAAGATAAACTAGCTGCCGTTCTTCCTGGCATGTCGTAGGAGGCGACTAAGGGACTTGGATTTAATGAAATGGATTAGGAATCTGTCACCAATGTTAAGCACCTGAACGCTAATCGTGAGGCCCCGGGTTTGATTCCCGGTGGAGGCAGAGTTAAGAACTACACTTTTCTTCTGCTTTCCAGTCTGGTTGTTGATTATACACATATGCTATATATGTATTTATCTATATATAATATGAATATATATCTTATGCACACGTTGGCATAGTACCCTTAACGCAAGTCTTCAATTAACTTACCAAGGGGCTAGTTCAATTGGTGTAATAGTGTCCTACATATTATTATTACTATCTCAACCCCAATATATATGTTAAACAGTGACTTAGGAGATATTATGTCCCCGAAAGGGATTAAAGGTTATTATTGTGTAGTTATGGGCATTATATTACCTAAGTTTTGCAACCCTAATATTCATGGTAAAAGGTGACCTAGAAAATATTGTATCTCCGAGGTTCTGTCCACCCCGAAAGGGATTAAGGGACGTGAATGTGTGTGTATGTAAGTGTATAAAGCTTGATGAATTGATTGAGGTGGTTTAGTTTTGCTAAGCATGTATGATATAGTTCGTAATAGTTGTGTAACTTTAATTTATAAAGCTTTTCTTTGTGTTGTATTTTTATTTATTCATTTTAACATTTATTATAATTTATAATACATTTTAACAATAGCATCTTTACAATAAATGAAAAAAATATTTACAAACTTAAAACTTATTAAAATAATTTAATTATAATTTAAATAAATCGAAAAATATAATATCTTTGTGTAGTATGTATTAGGAGTGAAGTTTACTGAATCTCATTTTGTAAGTATAGACTAAGGGACTACTTTAAGCTATATAGGATAGTTATTGTAACTAATATTCCTAAAGCCATAGTCAACTAAAATAGTAAACTAAAATTTGTTACTTCTGAGTCTGTAATAACAGGCTAATATAAGGAAAGGATCTTCGTACCCCTTTGTTCTATTTACCTTTTCGGGGATTAAACCCTTGTACTATAAAGGCTTACCTTCAATTTAGATCGGATAGAATTAAATAAGGTTTGAGCAGGAGAATGGCCAAATCTGTAAATAATTACCTCGTAAACCAGTGTAATACAAGTGGAAGGTTGGACCGCAATCACAAATTTGTCCAATCTCCTCTTAATACAATTTTATTACTTCGTATTGTTTCGTTCGATATTGGAAAACGAAAGCTGGAGTTATAGCGTTTATATAGGTTACGTGTTAATCAGGGATTTAGGTAGTGTAACCAGCTATTCTTTTGATAATATCACGATAGAGTTACTAAAATAAACCTTCGCAATTGCAGAGATGAAAACCTGAACCTCTTGAGTACCCTGCTAGGGTTGATGATCTTGAACGTTAGTCTTTTTTGTCTATTGTTTTTACATGTTGTTGCTAAAGATTAATTGATATTAGGGTTGTTTTTGTAAACACTAAAAATGAGTTGACAAGTTATTCTACTATGGTATAGAACCTTGTTTATTTCTAGTTCGGTACAGAAGCCTTAATGTATATGACCAAAGTTTTAACTTCCCCCAGTGTGAATAAATGACTAGAAAAAGTGATAAACAGACTAGCAATTTATCTCCAATATTCCATAACATTACCATCACATAGTTACGCTTTATATGATGAATAAAGAAAAAGAAACTTTATTTGAGACAAATGCGTAAATAGGGTGTACAATTATTACTTAGTCTCAGCATGGGTTGTCTCTTCTAGTGTACGATATAGTATTTTTATTAAACCCAAAATAAGTAAAATTATTGCTATTAGATATTAAATGTTATACATTTTGTACGTGAAGGTTATTTTCATCCCGATAAGACAGAAGGACACGACTATATGTAAGTATAAAACTAAAAGTGGAAGGAAATATTATTCCTTCCACAATTGTTATAAAAGAGAAGTTATTTTTATAAATATCCCAAACTACAATAAAGACTGAATCCTCGCCTTTATCCTTTGTACCACTAAAAGCCTTAAAAAAGGCTTTGAAAGACTTAATGTTTGATCTTTAAGACATCTTGTTAGTTTTGTGCATGGGAAAATACTTACGAACTTATATTCCAGAATGTATAAGAAGTCAACGTGTACAAGATATACAATTATTTAGATCACTTTTAGTAAAAATTTCGTAGAAATACATAATACTTAAAATGAAATGTTTTTGTTCATTATAAAGGAAATGAAACGCTTTTAATTCAACATAGGCATCATAAAATCACTTATTGAAAGTAAAAAAAAGACATTTTCACATGAAAATTGTTCTTCAAATAAGATAATGTTAAAAAATTTAATAAATCTAATTAAATTGGCATTTCAGAAGAAATAACAAGAAACTCTGCAGATTTTATACAACGTACATTCAATAATCATCTATCAGAATGTGACTGCATATAATCTGTGTAATAAGAAATAGGTAAATCGTTTTGGAGACGTTTTTGCATTTGTAGTAGTGAGTATATTATAAATTTTTAAAGCACGTTCAGTATACGCAGTAATTTTGACGGTGAATTGAAAATATTTCGATTTCCTATTATTTTTCTTTTTATAGCAACTAACACCATGTTTAATTATATTTTTGTATTAAAAAAAACAGCTTTTATACTCATTTTCAATCCATTTGAATTCAAAATTTATAATATAACATATCAGGCACTGGTTGTCGCTTAAAATTATGACTGTCCAGATTATTGTATGAAATATTAGTAGCTGGTTGCTAGCACAGTGCTCAATACTATTCATTTTTCCATTATCCATATTTTCACACTATTACTGATCTGATATTGAACTGTTGTTTTGCAAAAAGCATTAGTGGACTAAGGCCCCAGGTTATCATCTCCGCAATCGCGGAGGTAGTTGAAGATTTCTATTCTTAGCGTTAGTCACCTAAGTCATCTCTTACGACGAATAGAAGAGGCAGTACCATTAATACGTCATAGAATGGCGCAGTTCACGATTCTACGTACAAACTACGTTGTGCGTTTCTTTTAATGAACTTCGGAGGCTTTCGAGGAAAATTTATGACGAAATCAGGCTTTGCAACGTGATACCAATTTGTAAAACGAAACCTGAGGGACTGGTGAAACATATTGGCCAGTTCAGAGGACTTAATTGGTGTTTTTTAGAATATAATTTGAGTAGATGCCTTTTGGCTTTGTATTGTAAATTAAGAGGGGATGTAAGGGAAATTTTAGTCTTTGTATTGGTCTGTACTGGTAACTCTTGAAGTATATTAAAGAGTAACCAGCATTTAGTGTTTTATGTTAAAAAAATCATTATATCTTGCGGAGATTATAATGGTGATCCCTATTTACGTTAATGTACATGCATACATCTATATATTCACATCTACATCCCCAGGGGAACAGGCAGAAACTATCGACCGTCACCTGGAATTATAATAATTATTATATAATTCAATATAAATTTACACACTTACAGCAGCGACGCAGTAGCAACACATTTATATCGCCGTTATAGTTAATTAGTGGACTAAGGCCTCAGTACTTTTATATTGTGACACGGCTTACCACCTGTCACATTGAGTAGTAACTATCTGGTTAACACGTGGGTTCGAGGTGGCCAAAGAATCACTTACGCAATTGCGGAGATAGACATTCTAACCTCTGACTACTCCGCAAGGTTTAGGTCGTGAAAGCGTTTGTTTGTTTGGTTTTATATATTAACGTCACTAAAATATCTTACCACAATGAAACACACGTTTTATCGCCATTTTTATTACCAACGAAAATAGGTTGTATGGGGAAATTTCGCGACCTTTCCGTATTACGTGCGAGGCGATTTTCGCAGCCTGTGACCTTGTGCTTTGGCAAAGGACTAGCTAGCGGAAGTTCCATTTGTAGCTTATTGTCGAGTGTTTATTGCTGTTACTTAAATAGGCACTCATTTATGATTAGTTTTACTCAATAGCGTAGGTTTAAATATTGAATGTTATTATAAGTTTAGTTAAAATATAATTGTTAGATTATGGTACTACAACTGGTTAATTAATGTAAGTTTATTTTTGTGCTAATTTTATGAAAGTAATAGTATAGTTCTTATGGTTAGATTGTATTAGAATAAATAGCTAAATATACTTGGGTAAAAGTAATTTAAGGACGTTAGAAAATATTAAATACATAAATGCTTTTCCACCCAGAATGTAGTCAGATAAAAAACTTAGGGTGTTTTTTAGTTTTTAAATAAAATAAGGTTTTTTAAATTCCATATGATACATTTTGCATCTCCTTTTAAAAGTATTTATTATTTATTTATTCAGGAACTAGCAATGTAATGCCAATTTTAATTAATATCATATAAATTCTGATATTTATAAGTTATATTAAAATTGACCGAGATAATATTCCTCCTAGGTTCTGTCGACGCTGAAAGGAATTGAAGAACACGTTTGCTTCTAAGAAAAAACAATCAAAAAACCTAATCATATTGTTCACGACCAATATCCCTTGGTTTATTGCCATTGTCCCTTCACAATTACAGGATTTTTATAGAGACATCAAACCTATTCTTAGTCTGATAGTCAACACCTAAAGTTACAGGTGGTAAACGTGTTAAATTGACTATTACCTATCCCAAAGAATAAGAAGATTGTTAACAGTACATATCATTAGTATATAAATTCCATTACAACCCTAAGAATGCTTAAAGTGTTTAAAAAGATTTTATTATTCCAAGTTTCTGTTGACACCGAAAGGGATTCAATTAAGGTCACTCGAGGTAAATGCGTACCATTTTTGAAACATTTGACTTTGAGGTCTCATTACACAGTAACTATAATGTTTTGTGAGAAATGTGTGATACTGAAATATTCATTAACTATTTAGCTGTGATATTTGTGTTTTCAAATCGTTGTAGGATCAATAATCGTTCGGATATAAACATATCTTTAAAAGAGGTCATTTTAGACGCATTTACCTCAAACTGGGGTAAATGCAACCAAGTTCAATATTTCATTCAAATATTATCATATTAAAATTTAGTTTGGGCTCACTATTGCAATTTTTCAAGAGTTATATCGAGAACATATCAATACGTAGAAATATGTTATTTATATATTCAAAAAACGCTTCCATAGTCAAATGAGGCAAAAGCGTCTAAATTTTGAAGACGCATTTACCCCATCACAAAATCAGGGGTTGTTAACATTTTTCAAAAATTACTGCTAATCCGTACCATGAGAATTGGAGACGCTATTCAAAGCGCTGCCTTAGTATATGCTTTGTCCTCGGTACGAATCTCGATCTATTCATAGAACGTGTACCTATATGCTATCGAACCAAAGTCGCAAAGTGTGGGCTCTAGTTATGTAGAATCATTTTGTATGAAAAATAAGTTTTTATTTCTCGTCAGTATTTTTTTAGCATGCATTTCTTGTTCCTAGCATTATACTGAACCTACAGTTTGCGGCTTTGGTTCATTAGCAGATTATGTTTATTATAAAAAAATACAGGGAATTAAAGCGTTTATTTTTAACTGTGGCAGATATTGTCAAAAACACTGAACACGGCTCACTCAACGGGTTGATTATCTGTTCTCAAAGTTTCTGAAAAATTGATGGCAGCTCTGATTTTGCGGGATTTTTACATTCTGTGACTACAGCCAACAAAATACAAAAAAAATATCACAGAATATAATAATCCCATAAAATCAAACCTGCCATTAATACTTTTGAGAGCTTCAAAAATAGCTCTTTATTTACTTTTTTGTTATGTCTAAAATAAACTATGCACATAAAAATAAAACTGCTACAATAAAAGCGTACTGTATTATATCTACACCTCAAACCATGTTCAAGGTTCTTACACTACATCTGTAAGTACACTATTTATTTGCTTTATTATAACTTCAAAAATCAAAATGCTTGTATAAAAAAAATGTTTACAACATCTGGGTTCGGGGTAATTGCGTCTTATAGTCGGAATTACCCCACAGTAATAGACGCATTTAGACAAAAAATTGTTTATTTTAATCATTTTGAAATTTATTTTTTATTATAAAATATTGCCGTTAAATGAAAAATAATTATCTGTAAGTATGCACTGTAATTTACCAAACACAAAAAACAAGGCATAACTACAAAACACTCCATATTTCCAAAGATAAAAAAAGATTTAATTGGACTCACCTCGCATGTCAACTTTTCTCAAACACTGCAAATTTCAAAATTGCCGTTTTTTTTTGTTTTAAGGTAGTTATGCCCTCTGTCACGCTTTCACGAACTTACCCTAGTAATTATCTCCATGTCCAGGTGTCACTAGGTGTATGATTTTGCATATCTTTCAAGTTATTAAAGATAGTCGTAATAGCCCCATAGACGCATTTACCACGAGTGACCTTACGTAAATATATATGGATGTATTAGTATGCACTTTCCAGGCATTGAATCTAGAACCCCCGTTTACCATTATATACAAAACCACTAAGCTATACCCAAATAACTTTTACAAAAGGTCAAAAATAAAAGTTGCAAACATTCTTAAAAGAAGAGTATTGAAAATTTCCTCAAACTTCAAAACAACCTCGGAGGTATAAAGTGAAGGATGTGGTATACGAAATGTGAATGCTTAAAGTAACTGAATGGTTTTTATGTTTCCTAGTTTCCCGAAAGAGACTAATGTGCATGTATGTGTACGTAGTTTGATGCATTATTATTTAGTAGTAATTTTTGTTTGTTATAAGAAATTAGATTTAATATGTAGGTTCTACTATCTTTTTCGGTTGGGGCAGAATCTCGCTTAAATTATTTTATACAGATTGATTGATTGACTTCTAGCAAAATTATGAGGGGAGGTGAGGTAAATTACCTTATTTCCTTATCTTTTACTTGCCTGAACATTATGCAGTTGCAATATTATGCGAAGAAAGTTACAAACTAACAAACAGACGGACAAGACGAAATGATGTATTTAATTAACACAATACTAATGAAATTATATAAGAAATCTTTACAAAAAAATATATAAAATAAACTATATTATAAGACATTACTAAAACTTGAAAAAATAAAGCTACAAAGTGGTTGAAAAGTAGAAGTGCATTTTATAACGTCAAATCTTTATATTTCTAATGCTAGCAACAGATTCTAAAATTCTTTTTTTATACATCTTTGTACAAAAACCATTAGAGACCATAGAACCGCCTCTTTATGCCGCCGCCGACTGAATACTGATTAGTCCAAAACTTATTTTTACCTAACTGCAAATTAATGGCTCGTGCTAACGTGGGACTTGAATAGAATGTAACATATATATACAAATACTTTCACGCCCTTTAATCCCTGTCATGGTGGACAGAACCTCGGACACACGATAATATATTCTAGGCACAGATATAAAAATATTATGTCCTACGTCACATTTCAGCATGATTTTAGGGTTCTTTTGTCATATGGAACATCGGTGACAGATTTAATAGGCGTTTACCCATTCCATTTTACCCTAATACGTCCGTCACAGAATATAAACGTCACAGCTGGCTACAAACTAAAAATCCCATATCAGCACGATGTATGACGCAAACTTCCCTTCCAATTTGCCTAACGAGTTCTTTATATAGGGGGACATTATCTAAATGAAGCATCTACCTCTAATGATCCTATTCTCAAACACATACACGCCTACGACTGTGTATCTTAAAGGTATGGGCAGAATATAATTTATATTCTACGTTATTAAATTCTTTAATAAGCCATTCACAACTAAGGTTATGTCGGCGAAAGTACAAACACTGATGCCACGGCGTTTGCACTTCTTGTTATTCCGTCGCCATGGTTACACCAACGCCGCCAGCCACTACAACCGAAAAAATACGTAAGTTGAAGTTAATATTAAATAAAAATTTTCTCTTCCTTGTTCTTCAGTTCGTTCCAGTGGAGAATCTAAATATTATTCCCAAGCGAACATATTTAGCCAGTTTGGCATCACAATTCACTAAATATTCAGCCGAAAATAATTATTTGTATTTTCAACTTTCACTGAGCTGCTGACTTTGTTAATGAACCATAGACGACTGATATTCTTTCTTTCTTTTATTATTAAATATAATAAAAATAATTACGCATCCCTAACGTTGAGTAATAACTATCATAATATCTACGAAGGTACCTAGGTAATTGAACAATAAAAGCCTACGTTTCATCCAATAGTCAGTACCTTTTAACGTAACGTGACAATTAGAAAGACTATTTAACTCATTCGACGCCGCGCCATTTTTCAGCGTCTTACTAGCGGAGCCGCCATACAAACGGTCATGAACACGCGAGGCGTGTCCGCGGCTCTGCGACAAAGAAAAAATGGACACGCCACGCGTGTCCACTGGCTCTGCGACAAGTTTAATGTTTCTAAATACGTTAATAATACATTGTGGTAGTTTATTTCCTTAGTTCTGTTTGTGCAACGAAAGAGATAAGGTTGTGGCAACAGTATAGTTATTTTAAACCAGGAATTATGGCGGAATATGGATATTTAGGTAAATAGGTAAATTAAATATGATGTGATTCTCAAACTTACTTATATATTATTAAATTTATAATATTTTTTGTTGTTTGTATAGTATATAAATTATTTACTCATCTATCGACTAAAATCACTCAGAAACATATTATTGTGTAAGTACTAATATTATAATAAACAAGCTAGCGTAGTGAGTTTGATGGAAAGTTAAACAAACTTTTAGAACCTCTGGTCGCATACTCAAAGTGGACACGCGTCGCGTGTTCTTGGCATCCCACAAGGGGTTCGTTTTAGTATAACCATAACTTCTTTCAAAGTAGAAACCACGTGAATATATGGTTATTCGTGTGGTAAATACCATGTACACAAATTCTTATTAAATTTTTTCATGTACTTTTCGAGATATAATCGAAAACTTATGGACACGCGAGGCGTGTCCGCGGCGTGGCGAGTAGAATTTCAATGGACACGCGAGGCGTGTCGTTGGCTCCGAATGAGTTAAAGAATAATATTTCCTGATGAATGGTTATCCATCTAAGTACTGACCACACCAAGAATTGCTTGACCGTTTCCAACTGCTTTTCTTCAGACTTGTCGTAAGAAGCGAATAAGGTACCCAAGTTTTTGTCTACTGTTTCGGGTAATAGGTGAGTTTATATGAGTCATAATGGCCTTGAATATACTATTACAGTTTTAATCTATAATCCGACATCATTTATAACATTTTATCTAGATTGAAATTGATAAAAAGAACAGCTGTTTATTCGGGTAGGCGCGAGAAATTAAATATCGTAGTTTTGACGATTCAATTAGTATCTAACTAGTATCGAAATTTTATTAAAAATGACTTTATGAGTGAAATGGAGTAATTATGCTTCGATGACAGTTTCTGTTTCTTTTATGTACCCCATTTATTTGAATATTATAGACTTACGTTATACCAAAGATAAAACTTTTAAATGTTAATTCATCTTTCCGTTTATAATAAATTAATGCAATTTAATGCCCAATTTTAAAATTTTAATTACCTCTAAGTAAGCAAATTCATACCAATTAATAAAACAGTAGGACACTTCATAATCATACTTGATAATTTTGAATTTTTATCGGCCCTGCAACCATAATGTCTCGCCCAATAGAATATTTTTCAATATTCGATTCACGTACACTTTGCGAATGTACATCACTATTTCCCTGCTGACATCGTAGAACACACCTCTTCTACCACACTTTTTGTCTAATAAAAAAAAGGTGATAATGTAATGTTTATAAAATTGTTTGAATAGATTCATTGAAATTTTGCAATTATCCACTTCCTAACACCTTCACAAGGCCTCTTGTTCCTCCGTTAAAAATAATGTGTACATAAACTATTTGTTCAAGTGGTTTTAGATTTGTTTTCATACAAAAATGGGCACAAAATCAGTGTTTGGGTAAGTACCCTACATACTAAAATTTCAAAAATTCTAGCTAATATTTAAAGCTATTATTCTTATCGCTACAGTCTAGTTACAACCTGTATTTTAATCCATGTTATTGGTCAAACACTACTAAAAATTGGTGGTATGTACGCTTTGATTCCTTATCATTTGAAGCAAATCTTACATGACCAAATTTTAAGCAAATGAATACTATATTTGTAGTTATTGAATTTTGTCTTTATAATTTACGTCTAATAATACCATGGCACTTTTTAGATTTACCAGAGAATACAAAATATCTCCATTTGGGTATGTTTTTGAATCATTATCCTATATTTTTCATTTTATCATGAAATATACTGCAATTCTGTCTAAACACAAATGTAGTCTACCATACTCTTTGTCAAGTTCCCCTGAAACTAGATCAAATGTGTATGGTGTATGACTATCTGTTGTAATAACTGGCTTATATGTTAGGGTTCTGCGGCAGTTTCAGTGATATGAATGAAGTTTTAGGGATTCAATTTAGCAGTCATGCTAGTAGGACCAAAACCCTTACAGTAGTTATTGTAAGACTGCAATTCACATGTTGACTGGATAGTAAGTGCAAACATAAAAATCTGAATACATAAATATATTCACACCTCTACATCCCTAATGTCTGCCTTTAGAAAAAGTCTGGATATAATATGTATAATGGTAAAATTATAAACATTGAGGATGTATGCAAAGGTACATTCCTGCCTAACTTTTAGTCTTAGTACATAGTCCTTGCAACGTACAGCAGTCTTAAATCATTTTGTTATTCACACAGTATGTGTAAACTTTGAGTTGTTAGTATTTAATATTTCTACAGATATGGTGAATGATAGTTATTCTATTATGTATATAGTTTAGTGCCAGTCACGGCGTACTGTCTTTTAGTTACTACTAATTTATTATTATTGTTTAACAATTTAATATATCTATGTACTAACACACTAAACTGTTCATTACCATAATAAACATAAACATATGCTACAAGACTTGTGTATGCACACTACTTTTTTACTGTGGTGGGGTAGTCATAATAGATAGTGCATTAAACTTATGAGTTTCTTTATATTTAGTTAACTGTGTAGCTTATTAGTCCCGTTTACTTTCAGAATCCTACTTATAGTGAATGTTTTGATAATATGGTCCATCACAATATTGTACAAACAATTGGATTCAATTTTAGAGAACAATGCAACATTAATGGCATCAGAACTATCATGGTATGTACTGTGTTATAATTTAATAATAATAATAATACTTGGACATTATTACTCCAATTGAACTAGCCCCTTGGTAAGTTCGTTTAAGACTTACTTGTCAATGAATATTTAAGAAATGTATACATATTATATATAGATAAATACATATATATAATCAACAACCAGACTGGAAAGCAGTAGAAAAGCGTAGATCTTAACTTTGCCTCCACCAGAAATCGAACCCTGGTCCTCACTATTAGAGTTCAGGTGTCTAACCAATCGTACCATGCAGGTCGTCGTTAAGTAAGACTAAGAAATTGAAGTTAGAAGTACTTATAATGCCTAGTGTGTATGAGGAGGTGTAGAGATGTTAGTGAGGCTTGCCAACATTGGGAAAATGGGGAATCTAACCATCATTTACCCCTCTGTAGGAAGATCTGAATGATATGTATGCCAATGTGATGATTCATATGACCATACTTTTAGGTGTAATCTAAATATTTTTAATGTTAATAAAGTTTGAACTTTGTTTATGTTCAAAACATTGTGAAGATATGTCATAGACAGATAGTTAACATTTTTTATCCATCTAGATAAATAATAGTACCTATCTTTGAATAGCAGCATGACTAACCTTTTTCCATTTTGCCTGTTTTGGTGAGGGAAAAATATAGTAAGGAATTCTGCTTATACCTCCTAATTAGCTATAGTATCAGTATGGGGTATGAGTAACTAAAGTATGGTCTCATGTTTTAGCACCTGTCACATTGAATAACATTATTTAAGTAAAAGTGGGTTTTGAATTACTAAAGATCATAACAATGCTCAATTGATTGTAGAAATTCAATCTCTGGTTTTGCCAAGTTTTTTAATTCATGATTGCAAATAATATTTAATAAATAAATATGAATTTTCTTAATATTCCAGGATATGCCGACTATTCCTGAACCTGTTGGGCTATTCCACCATTTTATTACCATTATTCATAGTGTACAAATACTTGAATAAGATCAATTACTTTGAGAAACTTAACACAGGTAAGCATAACCAAATTTAAATAAACACAAATAAATAATTTACAATGTATATGTTCCACCACAATAATAAGACATATGATTATCAGTTAGACGACGTATTGCAAAAGTTGCTGTAACAAGATAAGTTAGAATGAGTAGGTGTACGAGTGTCAATGAAGCAAACTTATTTTGACACTTAACGTAAAACAGGCATGATATGTATGTATAGCTATATATATAGCGCAATGTTTAGCATATACGCATTGCCCATACATACATAAGAGCCATTTTGTTTTCAAATTCATTTTATTCAATCTCTCTTAATTTAATATAAAACTGCATCTAATGCAATAAGACTAGCTGCTCTAACGTACTAAGAACTAAAGTTAATACTTATTGCTTTTATAACTTTATACTTTTGACTTTCGGACAGGCACGTAATTGAGTTTGTTTTGCTTTGCCTGTAAAAGTATCTAAATGGCTCTTACTAGGTTTTGGTTTGGGACAGTCTCTATGTTGCATTATATATTTTCATACAGCATTGAATATCAGCGTCAACATTAGCTGAGACAAATCCTATTCACACTTACGCGGGGTTGCCATGTGCGCTTGGTTCCATAAATGTAAATGATTATATATTAATTCTTTTCTCTATTTGTGTGTACTTGTGTCTATTTGTGTTACTGCGTCTATAGTCTATTCGCGTGAAGTAAATAGGACGTCAATATATATAGACCTAACCTAATCTGACCAATGAGACGTTAGTTAATGATAAAAATTTACATCGACCAATTGCAGACAACCGTTCTCACGTCTCATTGGTCAAATCGTGGGGACATTATGACGTCACTATTTTCTTAATGCGAATATACTATAGTGTGAATAAAAGACATTTTATTTTACATTATCTTCCAGTGAACTCGACCCCCCTTTCCCGGGTCCTCTCCTCATGTTTCTCGGAGCCAGGAGAAAAGTTGGCAGAGGCGGGGCCTTCAAGGACCCAAAGCGGGGGCCCCACGGAGCTGGCCCTTTGTTTCTGCGGCCTAATGGGGGCTTACCTCGTATGGGGGCTGTTGCAGGAGAAAATTATGACGCAGGTAGGTGGGGGTTTGGTATGAGGCTTGGTCATCAGTTTTGATCAATATGTGTTTGGGTGATAATTTTTGATCAATAAGTTGTCTTATTTACTATGAGAGACCGGGTCATATCACAATAAATTAATAAAGATATCTATCTGATTACCTTTAGTCTCATACATAGTAAAATCTCACTCAAAGTAAATAAAATGAGTATAAATCGCGAGTGTTTAATAATAACTAATAAGTTGTCTATATCTATCTTTAAGATGAAGAAAAATGTCTCTTATCGCGTTATAAACACAACAAAGCAAATGTAATACTTTGTTTATAAAATAAAAACAATAAGTCCCAACAATAATACGGAGTAATATAATAGAGAGTATAATAGAAAACGGGAATTTCCCTGTAAAATCTATCTGTGTTTTGCGGCGTATCACTGAACTCGGGCCATTCAAAGTCTTTGTATCTCTAGACAGAGAGAAACTAAACTGCTAAGAAACTATTGTGTGTGTTGTGTTGTTATGGAACATAAAATTGCAATATTCTTCGGCGACTCACATGATAGGCAGATCACTTTTTATCTGAGGCAGTCTCTAATTCATTTTTTCGACTACTTTCTCCAAATAAATTTTATTCTCAGTAACCAGCTCCATAATTCTTTGCTCTTCACACAAAATCGGCCATTTTAGCTTTGCGACTTGATCTTAGAGTATCTTTTTACTAACACCGGGTCCGTTGGTTGATTCAACTTAGGCTGTTCTTTTTTAACCCCTACTATTTCTTTATCTTTTTCTCTCAATCACTTTATATACTTAAATTCTTCTCACTTACACGTAAACAATACACTAACCCTTAACCCTTCACCCAGGAATACACCCTAACCGACGGCCAGAAGACCAGGTTCACAGATTCCCAGTTCCTAGTACTCGTGAACCGTTTGTCGGCGCTTGTGACTGCCGGCTTGGCTCTGTTGTGCGGCGGCGGAGGCCCTGGCAAAGCGCCGTTGTATAAGTACGGCTACTGCAGTCTCTCCAACGTGCTCAGTGCCTGGTGCCAGTACGAGGCGCTCAAGTATATTAGCTTTCCTACGCAGGTCAGATGTGCATGTGTTAAATGTTTAAAGTGATAAATGTTTATTCTTATAGGTTCAGTTTACTCCGAAAGGGATTAAAGGACGTGAATGTATGTATGTATTCTAGATGGAAGCTTTATTATGCCAGTAACTATAGTCGATAAATAGAAGGTTTAGTATAAATATATAGTAAATACCTAAGGAATTTCCCGCGGGGTAAATTTTCATATAAATTTATTTGGTTTGTCACATAACTGAGTATATGAGTTATGTGAATTGAGATATAGTGGCCAATTTAAGTAACTCTTTTGTGGTAAAAAGCGTAAAATAGTTAAGCCAGAAAAAAACTTACTCCATCTGAGTCTAGCTGATGCCGTTAATGCATATTTTTCTATGTTTAATCGGTTAAATTTAAAATACTAACCTTGTAACTATCATAATTGACATATTTATGATCCTTAGGTCCTGTCCAAGTCTTGCAAAGTCCTGCCAGTAATGGCGATGGGCTGGTTACTATCTGGTGCGCGCTACGAGAGGTACGAGCTGCTCTCCGCCGCCGCCATCTCGGCGGGAATGATCCTATTCGTGGGCGGAAGCCAGCAGCACGCAGGTGATAAATGTGCGGAAAAAATGTGCTTTATTATGTGTTATGTGTAGAACTGATGGTCGCTGGAGCAAAAAAGTCCTAGAGTGGAGACCGTTTCAGTAAATGTAGTGTGGGGCGCCCCCCGGCAAGGTGGGAAGACGACCTGCGCAGGTTGGCCGGCATCGAATGGATGCGAACGGCCACTGACAGGGAGAAATGGCGTCATTTGGGGGAGACCTATGTCCAACAGTAGATTGATACAGGCTGATAATGATGATGATGATGATATTATGTGTTGTATGGGCGGATGAAATGTGTCTTTGTTTTGGTGGGCGGATAAAATGTGTTTTTTGGTAAATAATAGTGTTAGTCTGTGATGTTAATAAGCGAACTATTGAAGTTATTCCCGGCTTGTAAGAGGCGATTCAGGGACTAGGGGTGAATGGAATTTGAATCTGACGGAAATAGATAGCGATAGGCTAGCAACCCCTGTTATTTTCAATCATTAATTATCCCTCGTGATAGGTAACACTGGCTATTACGTATGTTCTATTTCTTATATTATATTGCTTGTACCTCTGACTATCCCGCAAGGGTTAATGGTCGTGAACGCGTTTGCTTTTGTCTTTTATTTTGTCCATTGCTTTTGTCTTTTACGTTGGTTGCTGTCTTTTAAGTGAAACGTGATCTTCTATTAGGCGATAGACTTGCATCCTGTCACCAATATTCTATATGACATCAAAACCCCAATATACCTGCTAATAAGTGACCAATATGTTTTTCGCATTTTCAAGATTCTGTCCACCCCGAAATGTATTTAAGGATATATATGTATGTGGTAATGGAAACGGTGTGCCTAGCAAATGAAAGTCTTCTCATTGATCTTCGCACGTTTATTATCGAAATTCACTGTACAAAACTTCACAATATATCGTCTTTCACAAAGCACGTCTTCGCACCTCAGCGCTTCAAGAGAGAGAGAAACAAAACACAGAATGAGAACTAAAGGATAAACCCAATGCCTCTCTCACACTACATACTCATACTTCCACTATAAAGGCCAACATGTATATGTTGGTATTATTCTTTCCAGTGTCGACAGCAACTAGTGTGTCAGGCGTGGCGCTCCTATCACTCTACTTAGCTTGCGATAGCTTCACGTCGTCGTGGCAGGGCAGGGTGTTCAGGCAGTACCGGGTCACGCCATTGCAGGTGGGTTGGCCACCCTTTGTATGGAGTGGGAGGTCTATTCATATCAAGTTTCAAGGCATTTGTTATAAGGACAAACGCATTCACGACCATTAACCCTTGTGGGGTAGTCAGAGGTTCAGGTGTCCATCTCCGCAAGCGAAGGTAGTAATTCTATGGCCAACTCGAATCCACGTGTTGACCAGATATTCAGGACTCAAGTGACAGGTGGTCAGCCATGTCGCCATTTACAAGCACTATTACCTGTTTGATGAACACTGAACAGGTAGGCTTCCTCACGATGTTTTCCCTCACCTTAGTATTCGATGCATTTCGTAAATGTGTTTTCATTACGAAAATGTACATAGAAGTTCATTAAACTTCATTTCCATTTGTACATGCTCAAGCGGGATTTGAACCCTGTACCCTCGATACAGAGTCAAGCCCCAAACAACTGAGCTACGTCGAGTTTATTTATTTAAATGTATTACTAGTCAATCACCCTTAACCATCACGCCCCAATTTCCAGATGATGTTCTCAGTGAACGTGTTTTCGGTGGCCCTAACCAGCGTAGCGATGCTTCAGCGGCCGACCGCCAACTATCTGCCACTCTTGTCGAGTCCGGTGTTCTTGGCTGACTGCCTACTCCTGTCGGCGTCTTCGGCGTTGGGTCAGCTGGTCATATATAGGACCATAAGCTCATTTGGACCCGTTGTGTTCACTATTATGATGACGTTGCGACAGGTATGTTGAAGTGGGTTGACATTCGGTGGTTCGGACATTCTTACACCAATTGAACTAGCCCCTTGGTAAGTGCGTAAGACTTGTGTTAAGGGTACTAGTCAATGTAAATTTAAGACATATATGCTTATTATATATAGATAAATACATATGTAATCAACAACCAGACTGGAAAGCAGTAGAAAAGCGTAGTTCTTAACTCTGCCTCCACCGGGAATCGAACCCGGGACCTTACAATTAGCGTTCCGGCGGCTAACCGATCGCGCCACGGAGGTCGTCAAATATGATGATATGATATCTCCTAGGTCAATTTTAGCTTGAATATTGGGGTTGTGTTGTCATATAGACTAGAATATAGAACAGTTATAGGTTGCTAGTTCATCGCCCAATAAGTTTCATAGCAGTAGCCTCCTACGACGTGCGAGGAAGAACGGCAGCTAGTTAGCTTTATTTTTACGTCACAGACTAGCACGGCTCAAAAATGGCTACTTCTCTATAGGAAAAGGGACGTGATAAGATTTTACATATAGTGCTAATGGTTAAATACATGTACAACTAACACCAATGTTATATGACACAACTTCAATATTTATTAATACCAATATGAAAAGGTTAATGGGTGTAAATGAAGCAAGAGATATTTGTCAGTAACATTCCAGGATCACCGATAATCTCTGTCTATCTCGTTGGGGTCGTACAGGCGTGAATATATGTCAATCAATCAATCAGCCTATACTAGTCCACTGCTGGACGTAGGCCTCCCCAAGGGTACGCCACAAAACACTAACATTCGTGGCCCTCATCTAACCACAACAAGCGACCTTCTTGTATGTATGTAAAGTAATAAAGGAGATATAATAGTGTCTTCAAAGTTCTGTCCATCACGAAAGGGATTTAAGGACTATATATATATATATATATATATATATATATGTTTTGTATTATTTTCAGGCCGTATCAATTCTGCTATCCTGTTTGGTATACGGACACACAATTACCTTCTTGGGCATTGTGGGCGTAATGCTAGTGTTCGGATCAGTACTAATGAGGGTGTACTGCAATCAGAGGATCGCGAAACTGCGAAGGACTAACGTCTAAGTGCTGTGATAAGAAATCTAGACATTAATGAAAGTACTAAAGTACTAAGTGTTTACAAGAAATTATTTATCGTAATAATATAGTGATTTATGAAGTGATTTCTGACTAACCTGTAAAGGGGAATGGGCGTGATTATATGTATGTTATAGATAAACTGACTATAGTTATATATATAAGCATTCGTGACTGTAAAACCCTTTTGGGTAGTCAGAGGTTGAGTATCAACTTTACTATCAAGTAGTTTTTCTGATGGGGTTTTTTGATATACTTAACAAAAGATAAAACATTCATACTCATATAAATGTATTAGAAGTACAATAACCGTGTGTATATGTGGAGGTTTAAAGATGTGAATAAATCGATTGTGTTTTTTGTAAAAAGAAAACTATTTGATGAAACCTGCCTATTCATAATAGATAAAATAATCAGCATAATATATTCCATATATGACTATCTAGTGAACCGTGGACTTGGTTCCTTTAATGACTATTCCGCAATTACGGATACGTGACTATTGAATAATCATTTAATAGGTATATGTACCACCTAATGCGATGGGTATTATACATATACATACATACATATTCGACTACTATTTGACGACCTCCGTGGCGCGATTGGTTAATCACCTTAACGCTATTTGTAAGTTCCCGGGTTCGATTCCCGGTAGAGGCAGAGTTAAGAACTACGCTTTTCTTCTGCTTTGTATGTATTCACGCCTCTAATTCCCCAACGGGATATGCAGACTTAGATTGCCACCTTGAACGTGTTATTTTAATTACTACACATATTTCTTCTAAAACATACATTAAGAATTAATAATATACATATAGATCACCTCATTAAACCCTTTCAGGGTGGACAGAACCTTGGAGATAAAATCTTCTAGAGTCACTTAGCACAACTTTCAGGGTTGTGACAGGTTGCTAGCCCATTACCCTAAAGATTCCATTAAGAACCTAAGGCCTAAAAGATGCCGGGTTGAAAGGTAGCTAGTTATCAGTTTTTACTTCATAGACTAGAAAATTATATCATTCTTATTTATATAGTACTAGTGACCCGCTCCGGCTTTGCACGAGTATAAAATATATAGCCTACTTCACTATTTAATGGATGTTATTATACATATAAACCATGCTCTTGAATCACTCTATCTATTAAAAAACCGCATCAAAATCCGTTGCGTAGTTTCAAAGATTTAAGCATACAAAGGGACATAGGGACAGAGAAAGCGACTTTGTTTTATACTATGTAGTGATTAAAAAACCATAAAATTACGATATATAAGATCAAAAATACTGAATTGTATACCAAAATAATTGACCTTTATAAAATTTTACTTTATCTATGTATTGATTTAAATTTTGGAGTGCATTTAAGTATTTTTGGTATGTATATGAGATATTAGTACGTAATTTCATTTTTTGTTTAAATTAAATCATATATGATTTTGTAGATAAAATATGTATTAAATATTTCTATTAGATATTTATGTACTTATATGAGAATTGTATTGATTTAGTTCTATTTAGATCATTGTAAAAATAATATCACTATTTCGTACGTAATTAGTGTAAATAAGTCCATGTGATGAATTATATTAAATTAAAGTTTAGAATTTAATAACATTCTTTTATATAAAAGTTATCAATTACATATACATATAATACAGTTATATACTTTTAATCATTTCAGGTTGGAGAGAATCTTAGAGACATCTTAATGTGATTAGTAAACATACATTCACGTCCTTCAATCCATTTTTGGGTGAACAGAACATCGAAGTAACAATAATGTCTCCTAGGTAACAATTTACCATGAATATTGGTGTTGTGATATGATAATATGTCATCGTCCAAAAGATTCCATTTACCCCTAGTCCCTTAGTAGCCTCCTACGACATGCAGGGAAGAACGGCAGCTAGTTAGCATTATATATAGGTACGGTTTAGCTGACACAGGATAGTAAAAGACAATAGTGAATATTAATGGTAATATATTACTAATTTGTTTATTAAATAAATCAATAACAGTTGGTATAAAACTTATCTTAGTGACTAGATAACTCAACAATTTCGTATGTACATGGTTTTTCTTAATATTACTGTTAACAGGTGTCGTTTGACTAGCCTTAATTAATAATACATACAAACATACTAAGCCCAAGTTGACTAATACATAACATACATTTTTATTTAAATTGTAGTTTAATAGCACTTCAATTATATTGTGAAGTTGTTCGTGGATTTGCAAGTGTCAAATTTTACCATAAATGACAGCAACTGTTAAATTTTGATAATTGACTCTAGCTATGCCACTAATAACTTCACAGCGGCACTGAAGTGATATTGAAACACGATTTTGAATACATAGGTTATTCGCGTTAAGTAAATAGTGACGTCATGATATGCAGAGGTTAAACTGACCAATGAGGCGTTAGTTAAGAGACAAAAAGTCACATTGACCAATCGCAGACAACCGTTGTCACGTCTCATTGGTCAAATGGTGGGGACATGATGACGTCACTATTTTCTTAATGCGAATATACTATAGTGAACTTGGATCCCAGTAGTTTAAATCCACTTACAATTCAATATACAGGGTGGCGCATTCAAAACGGTCAGTATTGGAAAGTCTGAAACTATAAGACATACGAAGATTTGTTCTTAGGAACCATGTCACGGATTTTGATAAAAAGAAAAACTGTATTCGTACTTTATTTAAAAATAAACTGTATCGAGTTCGGGAATCGAACCCGGTTGCTTTGAAAAAATAAACTTGCACTTTTTCTTTTTAAATATCGATCGTGTAGGTAAACAAATCTTCGTATATGTCTTATAGTTTCAGATTTTCCCATACTGACCGATTTCATCGCCATCCTGTATAACTGTAACTAAAATGAAATTACCTTCACTTACATAGTAGTAAAGTTGCCTACCATTCATATAAAATGTAGGTTACAGTTTATACAAATCTATGTTACTTTTATTTGGTTATCAATACTTCTACATACTTATTTATAATTTAATATATTTACAGTAAATATTAATTACAATAACACGTTTACATACAAATTAATACTTCTGTTTTTATGAAAATGTTTTGTTTCTCTAATTGTGTATGTTTTTATAATCACAAATTCCAAATGAAATTCTTTATCAATTCAATTAATAGGTAGGTATGTATATTCGTTAAGAATACTATTAGACTGTCATTGTTTATATGAACATAAATTCTATGCTTTCAAAATATATAAACATCAATTCATAATATGATACTTTCTATAATATGATATTATTAATACACTGACTGTTTCAAACGAAAGTTAACCTAAAATTAAATATATGGTAACAACATTTTTTAAATCATTCAACCGCGAATACGTACAATATTAACGTTTATAACAACTTAACAATTATATTAATAAATTTATAACATATCTACATGTTCACATACCTATTTCAACATGAGAACAATAAATACACCATCTCACTCACTTTATAAAACTAAAAGGGACGGAGCGAAATTCACTAGTCCTAATTCACTGCACTTAAATGCATTCACGAAATAATCCAATATGTTCACTAACTTCACAATGGCCACCTCTGACTACCCCACAAAAAATAGTCATGAAGTATATAAAAGGTTATTTAGACGAGAAGATTTTGTCAAGTTTTGGCGAGTAAAATCTCGAATGTAGTAATTAAGTTTGTGATGACGGAATTGATTCTAAACAGGTTAAGATTTGCCCTTAGATAAGTGATAAAAGAAGAGAAGTCGAGAATAGAAATCAAGATACATGGGATTCGTTTAGAAAGATCACGAAAGATTTAGCGTCTAATTAAGTAAATCCCATATACATATTTACTATGCATATACTAAACCCTAAGGGAATAGAAATCAGAGTCTGTCATAATAGCGGTCTGCCATTTGACTAAGCAATTCGTTGTTTTTTTCACGTGAAAATCTCTCTCTTCTCGTCCAAATAGACCTTTAAACTCTACAATCTCTTCACCACGAAGGTTGTGTGGTAGTAGCCGTGACAGGCAAAGGCTGTGGTTGAGAAGCGCCCTCTTCCAGCTCATCAGGAAGATAATCCTTCCAGCTCCTGAACAGATATCTGGTGAACTTCCTCAACTGCCTGAACTTGCAATAGGTGGCGCCTTCCGCAGATTGTAATTGCTGAGTTTGGATCAGAAACCCCCGTTCTTTGAACGTTTGCTCTAGCTTCTCCCTTTGCAAACTCTTTCTTGACTTTCTCTTCTTCTTATTCGGGTCTTCTGAACGGACTTGTACAGCCCTGTTCGTTTGCTCTGAACTGGTATCTAACTTCTGGTTTTTACTGGGACTGAAGTACCGTAAATTCCCACCAGCGTCGACTGATAGCATTTTCTTCTCTTGCAGTGTTGGTTCTGAGCCGCCAGTGAACTTAAACTTGCATATACTGACTTCCGCTCCAGGAGATGTTACAGCTGGTGGTACAAAGATAGCTGACCGCTTTCTCTTGACAGGTGCTGTGGAGTTACTCACTTCCTCAGCTCGTCTCCTCGTTCTATCCTGAGTGACGTCCTCAGTTTGCTCAGGTACTGGTTTAAGTAGCTCTGATATATGTTTTAATAGCAGCTCCTGACCTGGTACGGAAGGAGGTGGTTGTCCAGACTGTTGAGCTGCAGCAGCTGCTAGCCTTTGATAATATAGCAGCTGAGTATGTAGAGCTAGGGGGTGTACGCATAACGTTGGAGGCCATCTTCCTTCAGAGTCCACTTCACAGTCAGGAGTGGAGTTTGGTGTAGGAGTTTCAGGGGGACTTCCTAGCCTCTGGATCACAGATATCGCGTTAGGCTGGTCCTCTTGAGATCCGGAGGAAGTTGAGGGAGGTCGTAAACTGAGTCCTTTTAGGTCCCTCACACACAAATTTAACGGTTCCTCCTCAAGAACAGAACATAAACTAGCTTCCAAAGAAGTTTCGGCTCGTCTCTTGTTCTCCTGTGACAACTTCCTTTCTAACAGGCTGGATATGATTTTGTTCTGTAAATCTGTTTTGGGGCCCGTACCTCCATTGGTACTGGGTACTTTAGTGGGTTGTCCTGGTACTACAGTACCGTAATTCTCGTAGATCAGATGGCAGATATCTGCTTTTTTGGGCTTGCGTCCCCGTCTGGGTTTCGCGTCATCCAAGGTCATCTCACCCATGTAGGGAAGATCCTTGAAGGTGATTTGTGGAGACGGTTGCTTCGAATCTTCGGTGCCATTATTCTGCCGTTTACTTTTCTCATGAGCCTTGGATTTAGCCTTGTTCTGCTGGGCCTTGGCTTCGCTTCTCTGCAGCGTTTGCTCATAGTGGTCCAGGTATTCTGGTGGCAAAGCCTGATGGTGAAACTTGAGCTTGAGCCGATGCCGTGGCTTCGCCCGTGCCTTGCCTCCGACCAACTGTCTCCGCAGCAGCTCCTTGTTATCGGGACTTCTGGAATAAGAAATGATAAGTTATAGGAAAAGTGTTTTGTTATGTATAGTTATATTATTTTCTTCCTAATAGGTATAGTGTAAATAATTTATTTTATATTAAATATGACTTCATTTTAGGAATTTTTGATTATATCTATAAAACGCTTTATTTGGATTGATAATATAAATAGGCTTGTGCAGTTCTGGGATTCACAGAGTACAGAGAGTTAAGTCGTAAAAGGCAACTAATCTACAAGGTCAATATAATATGCCAAAGTGGCGGATTGGTCGTAACACATCACTAATTGTTTTAATAATAAAACTCATTATCAAACGTAGATGGTGACTTACAAACTAGGGTTACTAATATTCGTTATAAATGTCTCCAGTAGTGTGACTGTGATACTAGAGTCGGTCTGGCCACCGAAAGGGATGATTGAATGTAAGTATCACTACATAGTATAAAACAAAGTCGCTTTCTCTGTCCCTATGTCCCTTTGTATGCTCAAATCTTTGAAACTACGCAACGGATTTTGATGCGGTTTTTTTTAATAGATAGAGTGATTCAAGAGGAAGGTTTATATGTATAATAACATCCATTAAATAGTGGAGTAGGCTATTTATTTTATATCCGTGCGAAGCCGGAGCGGGTCACTAGTAGTATAATATAGGGTTAAAGGAAGTATATTCGTATGGTACTCACGGCTGGTGGGTGCGAGGGTGGCGGATGGTCTTCGGGGCAGATGTCTGCGCACACCGCGCGCCGCATCACTTCTGGAACAAATAAAGTCATTAATAAAATACACTTTCTTGTTGACCATTATACCTTTAAGGGGCAGAGTTTCGCGTATCTATCTGCGAATTTGGATGAATTTCGTACCCGAAACCTTTGGCTTAGGAATCCTAGGCCCTATTTACAAGCTTCTCAATGAAGACTGTACATAATCCACAATGGAAAATTACATTATAGACAAGAATAAGTCCAGATCAGACATTACCCTAGATAGAATTCAGCTGGTCTATCTCTTAGCCTTCATAAAAAAGACAACCGATTCTAACTGAGTTCAGTTTCAGAACGAATATAATTAGTATTGGTAACTAGTACAAGAAGTAACCTTGGAGAACAATAAAACTGAACCTAGGCAATATATTAAGAAACCTGCATATTATTCGAGAATAGCCAGTGCCTGAAATTATAGGTTTATTATAGGTTTATAGTTCTTTCATAATATATGTATCTGTAAATTGTATATATTTCTTCAGTACACAACATGAGTTCTATTCTGTCACAAGTCTTGAAAGGAACTAAATTTAGACTAAGTTAAATATGGGAAATACCTACTTATTATTTTACGTATCATTTACCTAGTATATATCATCATAATATAACGACCACAATCTACAACAGCACCTAACATCATATATGAACGTACGTAAAGAGAGTAAATTGCGTAATTTTCTCGTTAAGTCCTAGAGTGAGCAAGAATAGTGCGCGCGACCTGTCTTGGGCGAAAATAGCCCGCGCTCCACAACTGCCACGCGGCTGCATTTGGCGCGAAACTTGAGACTGTTACGCCATCTAGTGGTGGTGTGTTCAGGTTGCTAGTGGGAGGGAAAGGTGAGGGTACTTTAACAGGACATTGAAATGCACTGAAATAGGTTGAAGTTTATATCGAAGATTTGTTATAGTTGGATATTATAGTTATCCAATATGGTTATTACTGTTCGTCTAATGGATATAAGTGAACTGTGGTCAGCGTAAAAAGATTACCTACTCTGAAATAAAACTTACATGATACATGTGTATGTACTGTTAAAGTAGATATTTAGCTAACTAAACTCAAGTTCACATTAACAACAATCTACATACACGCACATAGTAGAACCTTGTAAATACAAAATCTCTATCTTCTACCTAGCCATAAATAGACCGTTTCTGATAGCAACAATAAGAAATAATAAACATTGTCAACCCTTTTGCTAACATATTACTTAAATCCCAAACTAACACTACAATAAATCTAGACAATAAAGTTACCAGTACACACTACACCTACATGACGGATTCGAACCTGGCACCTCGTTAATTGTCGACCAAAACAGTACTAACCCACGCACCTTGCACTTAAGACAAAGCCTTAACGAGACATAGTAATGGCAACCGTTTCTCATAAATACATATAGGGAAGTGCGAGATTGGGACTTCAGTATAATGTTACCAGCTGTGTTGTTGATTATTCGGGACACTATTACACCAATTAAACTAGCGCTTTGGTAAGTATATTTAAGACTTGTTTTAAGGGTACTATACAACGTGGCCACGGTGGTAACTAAAAGTAACATATAACTAATAGGATTAGTTAATTTTAGGCGACAAGTTAGTTATTTCGTGTTTGTATAGATATTACTCAATTCTCGTATTAATACGCAGTATATTATAGGCGTTAAATGTATTGTAACTTAGCAATACTATGAATTCTTATATCGATGTTCTGAATAAGCGATGTTCTACAATCAATCAGCCTATGTCAGTCTACTGCTGGACGTAGGCCTCCTCAAGGGTACGCCACAAAACACGATCACTCGTGGCTCTCATCCAGCCGCTACCAGCGACCTATTTCAGGTCACACATAGGTCATCTAGCAAAGGGATATCTCACATTACGGACCTATTTCAGGTCATAGGCCATCTCGCAGGGGGCTGTCTCATACTACGTTTCTCGAGACGCATACATAATATTGACTACACATTGCATTGTCGAAGGATTGCTAGACGTATTGGCAATTAAATTCACATGTAATTCCCTTTGTCACCTCTTATAACATGCCAGGAAGAAAGACAGGTAATTAACCTGCTAATTCTAATAAGTTTAACTCAAATATCCTACAAAATGTTTTTAACGGTATTATAATAATATGTTAGCAAATGAATATAATTAAATATACATTCAATTCACAAAAATGATGTTTATAGTGAATGAGATCTATAAAAATTGGATTTAAAAGGCAACTTTAGGTGTTTTGCCACATCATTGGCATAATTTTATTTACAGCCTCTTTTGCATAATTATATAGGCGTTTATAATATATGTGGGTATTGGGACCTATTGATATATGAAACTAGTCTAGTTTTCCGAAGCGGAAGTAATATAAGAATTGCACATATAATTTCATATCCCGTGCTAGTCTAGGACGTAAAAAGAATGCTAATTAGCTGCCGTTCTTCCCGACGTCTTGCAGGAGACGATTTAGAGACATGGGGGGAATCAATTGGCTGATGGGCTAGCAATCTGTCACCAATGTTTCATTATGATAACGAAACCCCATTAATCATGCTAAAAAGTGACCTAGGAGATGCTGTATCTCCGAAGTTCTATCCACCTCGTAAGGGATTGAAGGACGTGAATGAATGAGTATAATAGTGTTGATTTTTGCTAATATACAGCCTAAAACGTAGGTATTGTTAGGTTATACGAGGGGTCATCAAAATAAGAACTTTAACACCCAAATACATAATATATAGTTATCGACCAGACTGGAGAGCAGAAGAAAATCGTAGTTCTAAACTCTGCCTCCACCGGGAATCGAACCCAGGACCTCACGATTAGCGTTCAGGCGGCTAACCAATGGTGCCACGGAGGTCGTCAAACGAAACTATTAATGAAACGGAAGTTGCTTGAATCGAGAAAATGGGCTCTCTGATATCTGTCTACTTTTGTAAAGGGAAACGAACATGACATGTATTTACACAAGTACATTCACGTGCCTTAATCCCTTTCGGAGTGGACAGAACCTCGGAGATACCATATCACCTCATCTCCTAAGTCACTTTCAGCATAAATATTGGGATTGTCCTAATAATTGAACTTTGGTGACAGGTTGCTAGCCCATGGCCCCATATATTCCATTACCCCATGTCTCTTAGTCGCCTACGACATGCCGGGAAGAATGGCAGCTAGTTAGCATTCTTTTCCGTCCCAGACTACCGACGATGACGTGTATTTATGTATGTATAACCTAGTAAAGTATAATATTATCTGTGGTACAACCAAAATGACGCCCTCTCAATGTCATTCAGCAGCCAAAAAAGTAGTGTTTGGTTTTGGAATTATGATTCAAAGAGACATTTATGGGATATCTCACAACTTTATAGCTATATTGGTGTCACAGATACGTGGGTTTGATCAGGTTAATATTTGGTCAATTCTCTAGCTGAATATGGTATATAATAAAAGAAATATTAAAGTTGTTTTTGTCGTGTGCTTGTTGATTTTGGTTGCAAAATGTCGTTTAGTTTAAAAATAACCTACTTATTTTACTACCTTTCAATGTAATATCTATCAAGTGAACCGCAGGCTTCGAGTACCTAAACATGCCTTCGAAATTTCGGAGATGGGCATTCGAGGTTTTGACTACCCCGCCACAATAAAAAAGGGAGTGTGTATACACAAGTCGTGAAGCGTATGTATGTAATTTTTGTAATAGACAATGTCTTGAAATTTTCTTACGTTACTTATGTTACTTTTTTATCATATTATATGTAGTAACTATATGTAATTAGAATGTATAGGCGATGAGCTAGCAACCCTTAAATAATGTTCTATATTGTTATAATCACAACCTCGGTATTTATAATAATAAAAGCGTTTACTCAAAGCCACAAACACATACTCAATACAAAACGTATAAATAGCTAAACAAACGTACAGAAAAGATTACGTTTGGGTTGGGACTGTATTATTTTCGTGTATTCAGTTCAGTATTTTTGCTTATTTAACCATTCGTTCACGACCATTAACCCTTGCGGAGTAGTCAGGGGTTCAGGTGTCCATCTCCGCAATGGCAAAGGTAGTAATTCAATGGCCACTTCAAACCCACGCGTTGACTAGATAGTCAGTACTCAATGTGACAGGTGGTAAGCCATGTCACCATTTACGAGCACTGACTATTACCTGTTCGGGCGCCAGGTAGGTTTCCTCAGGATGTTTTCCCTCATCATAATATTCGATTTATTTCGTAAATGTATTTTTATTACGAAAATGTACTTACATAGAAATTCTATGAAATTCTATTAAAAACTTCATTTCTATTGGTAAATGCTCAAGCGGGATTTGAACCCTGTACCCACTGATACAGAGTCAAGTCCCAAACAACTGAGCTACCTCGAATACGTCGTTTTAACATACCCATATACTGTAACTGTACTGACTGTTATATGTATTATTGTGCCGACCCCTACGTAACCGCCCTTCCACTTCACTCATATATATTCCTTTTATCAATCTGCTATCATTCTTCCGCATAACATGTCCAAACCATCTAAGCATGCCCTTTTCAATCTTGGTCACTACATCTTCTTTCAAACCGCAACCTATATATACATACATACATATGTACATAGTATATATGTATATATATATATATGTATGCATGCTATACATATATATATATACACACACTAAGTCTCCACACATTGTATGCACATATAAGGAATTATAAGCATGTAGTCGGTTCATTCTATATCGGTGCATATTATGATCGCCGTTGGCGGCAGTCCAAATGTTACATTGCGTGAAAAACAACGTGTATGTACATCACAATTTCATGTATTTTTAGCCCATACACAGTTAGTTCTAATCAGGAAAGGAGTGGACAGAAACCCAAAGATATAGTATCCCCTCGGTTACTGTTGCATTGTATCAAAATCGTGAAAAAATATTGTAGTTAGGATTTCAACTTTATTTATTTTCAATGCCGTTTAAGGAAATTTATTTTTCACTTCACTTGAAGACCGCATTTCACTTGATGGACAGCACCCAACGTGAAAGGTAGTGAACGTTATCACCGTGTATAGGCACCGGCTACCTATCCTGAGGGATAGGCAGGTGTCACGGTGTTTTTCCTCACCGTTAGCGTAACATTAATTAATACCTTCCAACATGGACACACACAAACATAACAAATACAGTTTTTAGGATGAATACTCCAATGACATTAATATGGTTCCCCAATGACAGGTTGCTAACCTATCACCTAAGCGATTTTCTACTACTACTTAATCCCCCTTCGCCTTACCGGGAAGAAAGACAGCTAGTCATTTTCAACCAGTACCTTAACGTAACAGGTGAAATCCATTGCGTATTAGGTGATGCCAATTTTCACATTCTCTATTTGAACTTTCCACTACATCTAATAAGAGTATGTACTGAGGTTTTTGTACAAATATTCGCTTTTAGGATTTCCTCTCTTAAAGGGAGTGTGTTGTTGACATGGGTTAGGGTGGTGATGAATCAAATAAGTGTCGGTAAGATTAGTATAATGTGTAGTATACTAAGAGTAGTGTGAAATATATGTAGTATATAATATGTATAAGATATTGAAAAATAACTGTACATGGAGATTATTGGAAAATAAATTCATAATTCAATCATCATTCAATCAACATTGGCTGAGACAAATCCTATTCACACTTGCGCGGGGTTGCCATGTGCGCTTGGTTCCATAAATGTAAATTATTATATAATTAATTCTTTTCTCTATTTGTGTATATGTATTACTGCGTCTACTGTGAATAAAAGGATTTTTTTATATAATATTCATGCTAATAAGTAACCAAGGAGTTGTTTCATGTCTCAAAGGTTCTGTCCAACCCGAAAGGGATAGAAGGACGTGAATATATGTATGTCAAATAATATACACTTATAGTAATGCTATAGATGTTTAATGACATATTTGTTTCTAAAGTTTTGTCTCATTTGAAGGATAAGGTATATTATTCTGTTTTTTAAGTAAAGCGCTGTGTAATTTATAATCGCTGAGTGTGTACAAGTTTCAATGAAGCGAAAGTGGTTGGTCAGGATCGGGACAAATGGGATCCGTGATCTCTGCGTACCCCTCTACACGGAAACAGGCGTTATATATGTATGTATGTAAAGCGCTGTAATTAACTGTCAAATAATGAGATGATATATGTACATTGTAATCTAAATGCGAGTGAATTTTTCTATGAGTTACTTTAATTTTTTTTTTATTTGACTAGCACAATTGAAAACGTATATACAATTCCCATATCGGCTTGAGTTTTTCAATGTTTATTTCCTAGACGTGACGTGACATACAAATCCATTCAATTCTAATATTGTTTTATGTTCATATATCTTTCACACAAGCCAATGTGGTCAGAAGCTTAACTCTTAACATCTTCAGTGGCACAGTAACAGCCAATTAGCACCTCACTTGGGAGTCCCAGATTGGCATCACAAATGGACACAACCTTTTTTGCTACGAATTTCTCAAACTGTAAATTCACTATGTATGTATTTAAAGGTACTTCTTTTATATCTATGTCCCGTGCTAGTCTGGGACGTCAAAAGAATGCGAACTAGCTGCTGTTCTTCCCGGCATGTCATAGGAGGCGACTAAGGGACTAAGGGTAAATGCAGTATATTAGGTGATGGGCTAGCAACCTGTCACCAATGTTCCGTATTACATCACAACACAGAGATTGATGCTAAGAAGTTACGTGGGAGACATCGTGTCTTCGTGGTTCTGTTAACTTCGCAAGGCATTAAAAGCCGTCGTGAATTTATAAGTTTTAGTCTATAGTTCAATAATATAACTAAATTCATAAATGTTGTTTCCAAAACATGATATATTATGTATGTACATTTTACGGAAGTTAACTCTCTAACTACATTTTAGGGTATCTTCAAGGTTCTATCCTATCCGAAAAGGATTAAAGGACGTGAATGTATATGTTCTGCATACGACTATAAGAACACACATGTCACATGGAGTATTGACTAGGCAAAAAGTGGACTTAATGTAGCCATAAATCACTTACTCCCCAAATGAAGAATACACGTGAACCTCGGACCCAAATAATCACGATGAGTACTATTTACGACTATGTACTAACAGGGAATCGAATCCGACACTCCCATGTTTTCGTCCGAAGGCCTGCGTATTAATAGATTCGCGAACCACTGACGTAATCAGCTGTCACAGAGACAAAAGCTCCTAATAGATGGCGCCACAATGCTGGCATAACATGGAGTGAGAAAAAATATGACGTCGCGAGGCGAAATAACATATACGATGTTGTAGTTTGCACGTATAGAGAGATAATTAAGGTTAGGCACGTGTATTTAAGGGAATAGGGATTAAAATTATCTATATAGCACTAAATTATTTTAAAAATTTAATAAACTTGATAATATCTTTTTGTTATAACTATTATAGGCTGAATTTTGCCTCTTTAAAACGCAAGTGTTTATGGATCTCACTATGTAATATGTTTCTATATAAAAAGGATAAAAATTGCACAAAATCTATAATCTAGTAATAACGTTTTTTTTTTTTATATATAATATGGAAGTCTAATCCTCATGAAAGTTTAATTACCAACCGAATATTAAAAAACAAAATATTGTATAACAAATAAAATCACTATTGAGTAATAGATTTAGGTCGTATTATATCAACTACAATTTTAATCTCTACATATGGGAAAATACCGTAAGGTAACCAGCTTGAATATTATCTATTACCAATTTAGCTAGTACGGGACGACATGGTACATCAATTGTCATCAGGTAGTGACTATCTGGTGAAAAGTGACTTTGATGTGGCTATCATCATTTACTCTTTAACTGTGAAAATGGACACGTGAAGAGACTATTCAATTACGATTAATGGTATATATAAATACTGTATGTTATGTTTTGAAATCAATATTTGTTTTTAAGCGAATTGGATATTTTTGTAGTTTATTATGATACATAATTATCGATATAATAACTATATCGATCTAAGATAATACGTACTATAACTATCTTTTATGAATTAGATACTTTGTGCGTCAATTAGAAATTTCTATGTATAAAATCAATAGATAATAATAATCAAAATCAATATAATGTCTCTTCGATAAATTCTGTATTGTTATAATCTTGTTAATATTTGTCATGACTTTAATATTCATACAATTCATTTATTCTAACCTCAAAATATTGTTTCGAAACACCGCTTCTTTCGTTATTATTAATCAAATAAAAATAAATAAAATACGCATGTTCAAACACATGCACCAACTAAATAACAAACAAAATTATAAAAAAACAATTTCCTAACTACTGTAGTATTAAAAAAATCCAAAAAAACGTTCAAAAACCAAACCGTAGCAAAATAAAGCACCTACCTACGCCCCCGTATTAGTCATTGCACATTACACAACACAATTAATCACATTATAGGCACCACCACTGTTCACGGTCCACAAGAGAGCACATACCTTCTGGCAGCATAACTCTTCGCCAAGACAGTTGTTATCAAAATGGCCTGCGAGTCCGCCATATCACTTTCGGCCTAAATTTAGGGGAGCCGTTTTTTCAGACGGGAATAGCTATTGGCGGTCGAAACTTGAGATTGAGTCCGTATTTGGATTTTCGACTGAGCTGACTCCATTCGGGAATGATGCAAATAGATTTCGGCTCGAGTTGCAACTTGCAGTTTGTTGGTTTCCTTATTTGGATACAAATGGGATGTGTAGATGGGAAATATGATTATTCGTAAGCGTAACATTATGTAGTAGTAAATAATGTATGTATGAGGAATTTTATTTTATTTTCTGTTAGAATTACATAAGAGCATGCGTAAATAGTAGGTTGCTGATATTTCATACAACGTTAAATGTAAGTGAAATACGTATTTTGCGAAGATTTTGAATAGCGGCAAATTAATTGATAAAGATAGGAAAATAAAATTATGTTTTTTTTGAATATATTTTACTAAAATTTTCGAGTCAATATTTGAGTTTATTAGTAATTATTTAAAAAATTAAATCGATATTTAAAATATGATAAATAATAAGGGAAAATAATATATTTGGTAAAAACACAGATACTATATTAAATGATAGGTAATCAATTAGATTTTTATTTACTTTTTCACGACATAAAACATTGTCAGCTGTTCCTATCTTTATAATATCATTTTAACCTCTCTCTATATACTATCTATCTCTCCTTATAGGGAAAAAAGCATCTTATACAAAATTAAATGTGGTTTTAGTTTGGCACTAGAAATGATAAATCAGCTGGCATTCAACTACGGACATCATAAAATACTTTCTATTTATTATTTTAAGTGTACGAAGTCTACGAATATTTCACCTTAACCCCAATTTATAATCGACGTAATTCATACGTATAATGCCCCGACTGTTTTTAAGTTCATAAAGCTGTTATTAGACACATTCACGATTAGATTATGTGTGTACGGAAATAATGCATTTATTGCCTTTTATTCCTTCCGGGGTAGATAGAACTTTGGATATATGTATACAGTAAACTTACTCAGATGTCTCAAGCACAATTATATTTATTTCTTTTATATTTATTTATTCTTTTATATTTATTTCTTCGAGATATTACATATCGACAGAACTATTAGTTTTTATTTAGATATTTTTTCTGTGATTATTTGATCCTTGTTGATTAATAAGCTCTCAAAACTTTTCACTAACCATCGCAAGTTTAATAGAACTAAACGTAATACTAGTAATAATTTTATTTACTATGAGAGACCGGGTCATAGTAAATAAAATGAGTATAAATCGCGAGTGTTTAAAAATAACTATTAGTAATAAGTTGCTAGCCCATCACCCCATTAAATTATACCCCTAGTCTACCTTAGTTACCTCATTACATGCCAGGAAGAAAGGCAGCTAGTTAGCATTCAATCTGCTATAGACTATAACATGTGCTTACTTTCTTTACCCATACGTTACATATAAATTCACTTCCTTAAATCCCTTTCGGGGTGGACAGAACCTCGGAGATATAATATCTCCTAGGTCTCTTTCAGCATAAATATTGAGATTGCGATGATGAATAGATTCCATTTACTCCTAGTCCCTTAGTCGCCTCCTACGAAGCAGAGAAGAACGGCAGCTAGTTAGCATTGTTTTTACGTCCCAGACTAGCACATCCATATGTTACACTGTATCTATTTTTAAATGTTGTAATAGTCACCACATGGCAAAACTATGTCCATAGTTTCCAGTTATAAATAGTCGCTCTAAATACGTCAGCTGATTAGACTGACGAAAGAATACCTATTTATTTTTCTTCAAGAAGGATGGGTGGAAGTATCAATATTAGATTTTATTTCAATATTCGACTATATATGAATTCGACGTAGCTCAGTTGTTTGGGGCTTGATTCTTTATCAGTTTGACAGGGTTCAAATCCCGCTTGATCATGTACCAATGGTTATGAAGTTTAATGAATTTCTAATTTAATGAATAAAAAATGCATTTACGAAATGCGTCGAATATTACGGTGAGGGAAATCTTCGTGTGAAACCTACCTGTTCCCCGAACAGGTAATAGTTAGTGCTTGTAAATGGCGACATGGCTTGCCACCTGTCAGATTGATACTATTACTATCTGGTCAACACGTGGGTTCGAGGTAGCCATGGAATACAGTCGCAATAGTGGAGATGGACACCTGAACCTTTGACTATACCGCAAAGGTTAATGGTCGTGAACGCGTTTGTGTTATATCAAAATTTTCACATTGACCATAACAAGTAAAAGGTTGCTCTATACTTTCAATTCTTTTCACTCTTTCGGGGATTATATACATACATGTATACGTTCATCTACATCCCTAACAGGATAGGCAGAGAATATCGATCACCACCTGGAACGATCCTGAAAATTCTCTCTTGCATCACTCACAGCCATTAACCTTCTCATATATGCTCTTCTGTTTTTACTATTATAGTATTCTTACTATAGTATAATTTTCATATCAACGTATACCCGCCTTGAGAAGAATTATAGATATAAGGTAGTTCATTATGCATGTTTATTTAAAGTAATTGATAGCGTGATATATGAGCATAATAATCAAAATATAACTAATAAGGTAACCTCATAAATAAATTAAAGGATATATTAATGACAAAACTAATTTTTGTAGAAGTTTCTACCTACTGATATTTCGAAGTATTAAGTCATTTTTCATCGGTCTATTAAAGGAAGTTTTCAATTGCTTGAGCAACTTTAACAGAATCGTTACTAGTCTATCGCCCAATAATCTTATCATTTGACATTGCAGATGCCAGTATCAGACAATTAAGTAGCAAGGGATATATTTACTTTTTCTCTGCCAATTTTTTTCCTCATGTCTCTTGCTAGCTGGGACGTAAAAATAATTCTAACTATCTGCTGTTCTTCCCGGAATGTTGTAGGAGACAACTAAGAGATTAGGGGTCAATGAGATCAATTGGGCGATGGGCTAGCAACCGATTACCCATGTTCCATAAAACATAACAAGCCCAATGTCAATGCTAAATAGTGACCTAGGACATACCAAATCTCGAGATTGAAGAACGTTAATATACAGGATCTATGTATGCATCAACCTATTCGGAAGTAAATATCGAAAAGAATTTGAAATTAACTATAAATAATTAATTGCTTTAGTAAAGTAAAATTAAATTAAATGTTCGACAATAATACTAAGATTTACACAAAAAATATAGCTAAACATAAAGCAAAGGTTAGGTTTGGGTTAGAACAAGATTGTTGGTGCGAAATTTTATACTAGTAGTCTTCATTTAACTTTATTGGCATAACTATAAGTACCATAGATTTCCGCCTCTACGTCCCCAACAGGATATGCAGAAACTATCGATCGCCACCTGAAACGATCCTGACAAATCTCTCTTACACCTTCTCATATATGCTTGCCTTGAGAAGAATGTCTCCAATTTGATCATTTGACATTATATACAAATGGGATACATAAATATACATTTTCACAGCTAGTATATCAGAGGTATATGAATGTATTTTTCTGTACTTATATTAAAAAGATCTTTTTTTGAGTTAACTTACTAAACCAATTCACTAACACGCAAACTAAACCTCAATAAACGAACTCGCAACCTACTGTCTGGTGTAAACGCACTCGCAGGCCTTTCTCTGCCACCCACTTGCGGTATCTGGGTTACTTCTCGTAGTGGGTGGGTAGCGACACCGGTTACCTGCACTTGCTTTGAACGACCTTTGCATTGCTTATACGGTGATGAATAAATGTAGGGATAAACTAAGTAAGGTGTAAACGTGTTTTAATGTTGGCACTTCTTAAGCGGCTGTAGCCCAGTGGGTAAGACCTCTGACTTCTTATGTGAAAAGTCCTAGGTTCGATTCCCGGCTTTGGTGTGTAACTATGAATGAAATTTAATAATGTGTTTTTCATTTAAACTAATCTACAGTCGCTAACGGTGAGGAAACCTGCCTATCCCTCGGGTTAGGAAATAGCTACTAGTGTCTATATACGGTTCACTACCTATCACGTTGGATGCTGTCTATCAAGTGAAACACGGGCTTCGAGTGACCCATACCTAACATGCCTTCGAAATTTTTAAGATGGGCATTCAAGCCTCTGACTACCCCGCCACAATAAAAAAGGGAGTGTGTACACACAAGTCGTGAAGCGTAAGTTTGTGTTTCTTCTCTGCAGTGCAACTCACAACTCATGACTAAACCGAAACCACTTTCGCTTCATTAACAACACCTCTGCATACACACTCGGCGGATATTAATACTTCTACTGTCACCTCTCCGTGGCGCCTGAACGCTAATCGTGAGGTCCCGGGTTCGATTCCCGGTGGAGGCACAGTTAAGAATTACCATTATTAACCCATGATTAATGCTATAAAGACACATGAATAAATGATTGAATGACGAAATTGATGAAATGTTTCTGAAGTTCTTATTGCCCGAAAACTTCATTCTATTCTTATCAGAATGAACTAAACTTGTACTTGTAACTTGTAGTGATGACTACTTGTACATAGAATAATAATGAAATATAACGACTACTATAATAAAAAAAATCTTATAATTACCATAATATGGTCAGTTTTTTATGTTACATTTCTCTGTTTACCTGTTCAGACATTATACATATAAATTTGTACATGCAAACACATCACGCCCATTTCCCTGTAGAGGGATAGGCAGAACCCTGATCCCCATACGTATTGATCTCGATACACCACAATCGCTTCATTGACACTCATACACCGCTTCATACACACTCGGCAGTTACAGATACTTCAAACGTCTCCCCTTTACAATATGGCGTCTATCTGACTGTCATGTGTTATTGGGTCTAGTATTATGAATTGACTAGTGTACAATCAGCGCTAAAAGTGCAATCCCAGTAACTTTTTTAAGGTTTAAGTTTATAAGAACAAAATACAATATTATACATTTTAAAACTGGCGCCACTATGCATTGTCATGGCTACTACGTTCGCGTGCTTCGAAATGAAAAATATCTTTTGTTCTTATATCCGTAAACCTTATAAAAAGTTACTGGGACTGCACTTTTAGCGTTGACTGTACACCGCTAGATATTGTATAGAATGTCGCATATGATATTGTTTATGATAATTCGGTTCAGTGAGGCTGGGCTAATTTTAATGAGTCTCCATTCGCCAGTGGGTGTTCGATGGTTTGCCTCTTAAGGCATTGTTGGGCAATAGGGGTCTTATTATGTAAGTGAGAAAGGATAAGTGCTTTTGAATTTCTATATAAATTATATGTTAATGCTCGAACATTGAACTAAAAGACAAGTCATCAAAAGTCAACTAAAAGTCAACCGGGCCTCAGTCTAATAATGCGTTTTAGCACATTTTTCTTAACACATGGTATATAATAAGTATTCAGGGAGTAGTGGTTTTAACAATATTTAGGGAAAATACTAAATCTTTTTGGCTTATGAGTTTGCAAAAATGAACAGAAGAAGTCTTTGTCTTTTATTACGTAGACATAAGAAAATAGTATCATATAATTCAAGAACAACAATTTCAATTTCGTTCAAGTGAACCAATTTAACGTAACCAAACGACAATTCCGAACCTCTATTAACAGAATAGAGGTCTTTTTCAAACTGAATGACAAGCCGCTCTCTCTAATTAATAAAAGCATGTTCTGAGCAATAAAAATTAGGCATCTTATCTTAAGAGCATAATAAGTTAGCTGTTTAGCAGGTAACTCATGTTTTATACGCCTACTGTAACATATAATGAATAATTGTAAATTAAATAGATCTATATCGTAAATCTTTCTTAGTATGACGTAGGAAGCGACCAAAGAAGCAGGAGTAAATGAAATTCATAATAAACATTCGATTCATCACATGTGTTTATGCTGTGTTATACATAGTTTTCTGTTCATCTTGTTTAATATGTTTAAAGAAGAGATCATGGATTCCGATTTGTCCCGATCCTGACAGACCACTTTCGCTTCATTGACACTCATGCATCTTTTCTTACACACTCGGCGGTTATAAGTACTCCTAACGTCAACTGGGGATCAGTGATCTCTGCCTACCCCTCTACAGGGAATCAGACGTGATGTATATGAGTGTATGTTTAAAGAAAATTATAGAGAATCAAACCTTTCTTTCGTCATTTTATCCAATAGTCGGCGCTTAAGCTTTGATGATGATCGAATGATGATGAAAGCAATAAAACAACATTTAATCTACTTTAATCGTTTGAAAGTAATCCAAACATGGGTTTATGAGGTCCCAATCGTCATTCAATTAGACAGGTTGTGTATGAGGAAGTGTATGAATGTCAATGAATCCGAAGGGGATCCAAGATCTCTGCTACGCAAAAAAAAACAAAACAAATGCATTCACGACCATTAACCCTTGCGGGGTACTCAGAGGTTCAGAGGTTTCCATATCCGCAATTGCGAAGGTAGTAATTCTATGGACACCTCGAACCCACGTGTTAACCACATAGTCCGTACTCAATGTGACGGGTGGTGAGCCATGTCGCCATTTACAAGCACTAACCATTGCCCATTCGACGAACAGGTAGGTTTCCTCACGATGTTTTCCTTCACCGTAGTATTCGACACATTTCGTAAATGTATTTTTATTACAAAATGTACATAGAAATTAATTAAACTTCATTTCTATAGGTACAAGCTCAAGCGGGATTTGAACCCTGTACCTACTGATACAGAGTCAAGCCCCAAAAAACTGAACTACGTCGAATTCTGATCTATTATTAATAATTACTATAATATTGTGATGTATGTATATACGAATCACACAATGACACTCCAGTTGACAGTAATAATAAAGTATATAGCAACTGCATGTAGGTTGTATACCTCTTAAGGCTCGCAGTATTATGATAAGTGTCGGCCATAAGCCACGCCCACACGGCCGCCGCTGCGTAATATAATTGCGACGCGATCGTGTAGTTAGTTTGGGATGCTAAGGTACTAGAGTATGCGCCTTTCTGCTCGGTAGACTGAGGGACGTGTAGTTATGTGGTTATTAATATTTCACTACATAGTATAAAACAAAGTCGCTTTCTATGTCCCTATTCCTTTGTATGCTTAAATCTTTAAAACTACGCAACGGATTTTGATGTGGTTTTTTTTAATAGATAGAGTAATTCAAGAGGAAGGTTTATATGTATAATAACATCCATTAAGTAGTGGAGTATGCTATATATTTTATACCCGTGCAAAGCCGGAGCGGGTCACTAGTATTATAATATAATACACATGTACGTCATCACATCCGTTTCCCTGTGCAGGGTAGGCAGAGATCAAGGATCTCCATCTGTCCCGATCCGGACAAACCACTTTTGCTAATATAAATAAATTTATAACAACATTGAGGTATAAAGTGGCGCCAGTTTTAAAATGTAAAATGTTGTCTTTTGTTCTCATAAACTTAAAGCTTATATAAAGTTAACTTAAAGCTTATATAAACTAACCTGACTGTACATACACATCAGAACCATTATATCCTGGGGAGTATACAGTGATTTACTTGTCTATTGACCTATTTACGCAATTGAGGAGTTGGTGATTATAATGCCACCTCGTACCTATATAGTACCTCGTAGGTATAAAGTGACCATAGAAACACCGTCTCCGTAACTGAACGTGCCCTGGACTACCCTCCAAGGTATATTCGTCGTGAAATTAATATTTTATGTTTATCGCGTTCTCTTCAACGAGGTTTTATTTGATGGATACTTTCCTGAGTCTATATTTTGTACATACATACACATCACGCCGGAGTCCCTGTAGAGGGGTAGGCAGAGATCACGGATCCCCATTTGTCCCGATCCTGACAGACCACTTTCGCTTCATTGATATTCATACATCCTCTCATACACTCTCGGAGGTTATAGGTACTCCTAACGTCACCTTTTTTCAATATAGCGTCTATCTAACTGTTATATGTCTTATTAGGCCGGCCCCTACGTAACCGCCGTTCCACTTCACTCATATCTATTCCTTTTGTCAATCTGCTATCTATATTTTGTATTATACTTAATACAATAATTGCAACTAGTAAATACTATAAGAGCAAATAATATTAATGCTACCACACTCCAAATACATAGACTGTAAGAGTTGGAACAGATATTAATCCACAAATCTTTTCATTTACTAAGTGAAAAATAAGTGTTAGACCTAGCCTTAGATAATGCATACACATCACATCTGTTTCTCTGTAAAAGGGTAGGTAAAGATCACGGGACATATATTTATCGATTCTGACAAACCACTTTCGCTTCAGACTCTGATACACCTCCTCATACACTCTCGGCCGTTATTGAAACTTCTAACGACATCATTTTTCAATATGACGTCAATCTGACAGTCACATGTCTTATTCTCCCAATCTACGCATTCCAGTATCTAAACCTCTCCCCCTATAAACATACATACACACAAAAGCAATCATACAGACAGTAGCTAACAGTAGAAAGTGGTAAAAAATAGTTATTTTCGTGTGTATGTGCGAAATGCCGAGAGGTCGCTTCCGAGAGTGTTTTGCCAATTTTTTTGGCACATGGCAACACTCGCGCCTCTAAATAGACATTCCCCACTGACTATTACGCTCACAGCTGATTACGTAAAAGGAACAGTTGATTAAATAGTCAATCATAATAATAGTATTGTAGTACATTATTGACCAATTGAACTAACTAACTAATATACTAGCTAAGTACAATTAAGATTTGTGTGTAGGTTCGACTAGCCTACGCTACGTCTATTTGAAAATGCATACGTATGACACACAAATAAATACATATATAGCATGGTTTTAAGAGATTCGCGATTTATACTCATGATTAATAATTAACGGGACTTATCGCGTAAGTTTATATATATTATTATTTATTTAGTCTGCCCGTGACCATGGCTACTGCAACGTAGCCGAAACGTCGGGTTAATAAAAAGCAATTTTATTATATATAAACTTACGCGATAAAACCCGTTAATTATTAATCATATATAGCATGTATAATCAACGACACACTGAGAAGAAAAGCGCAGTTCTCAACTCTGCCTCCACCAGGTATCGAACCCGGGACCTCACGATTAGCGTTTCTCACGAATAGTAGTTTATAAATACATTCCGTATATGAATTTATATTAATGGTTTGGTTACGACGACATGGAATACATTGGTAAGTTATGTCCTTGCATCTATGTATTGTAACTACGTAAGCATTACGCCAAAATCCCTAGTGTAGTACAGCCTGTAGTTATACTAATCTAATAACTTAGTAACGGCTTTGGTTACCTCATCCCCCCACATGGAAAATCTAGGAATCATCATCATCTGTCATCCTTTATTTGCGGGGTAGTCAGAAGTTCAGTTGTCCATCTCCGCAATTGTGATGGTAGTAACTCTATCGCCACCTCGAACCCACGTGTTGACCATATAGTCAGTACCTCAATATGACAGATGTTAAGCCATGTTGCTATTTACAAGCACTAACTATTACCTGTTCGAGGAACAGGTAGGTTTCCTCACGATGTTTTCCCTCATCGTTATATTCGACGCATTTCGTAAATGTATTTTTATTACGAAAATGTACATAGAGATTCATTAAACTTCAGTTCCATTGTTACATGCTCAAACGGGATTTGAACCCTGCACCCACTGATACAGAGTTAAGCCCCAAACATCTGAGCTACGTCGAATCAATTAATCAAGTACATTTTATTTTATATTTAGGTTCTTAGTTTTTGGTCTATGTTACGTGAAAAAACAGCACCAGTGCTAAATATTTGCCGAAACGTGGATTTGTTTTTGTTGTTAAACTGATTTAATAGACTTACATTCTGTCAGTCAATTTCAATCAGTCAGTCTCTGTAGAGGGGTAGCAAAGATCACGGATTCCTATCTCTGCCGATCCTGACAAACCACTTTCGCTTCATTCACACTCATACACACTCAGCGGTTATAGGTACTGCTAACGTCACCCTTTTTCAATATGGCGTCTATCTGACTGTCATATATCTTTTTGGGCCGGCCCCTACGCAACCAACAACATTTCAACCTGTTTATATACTAGGTCAGAGAATAAAAACGTTTATTCAGAGACTAAACATATAACTAAAAGCACAATAAACAATTTAATATACATATATTTAAGTACAAATAAAATTTGAAACAAAGACCATTATAAAATTTTCTTAAGGAAAACATTATAATCGCTTATGTATACAAATCGTTATGGTCATAAGCTCCGACCGTCTAGAGAACATTAAAGGCAGAGGTGGGTAGTACCTCGCTCACTGAGTCATCGCTCGTACTTGGCTTTGAGCAGAGGGGCACATAATTGTTCGCAAAAAGTGTCCGCTAGTCAATTATTGAGTCATATTGAAGTATATTTTGGTGAGGGAAAACATCGTGAGGTAACCTACCTGTTCCCCGAACAGGTAATAGTCAGTGCTTGTAAATGGCGACATAGCTTAACACCTGTCACATTAAGTACTGACTATCTGGTCAACACGTGGATTCGAGGTGGCCATAGAATGACTACCTCCGCAATTGTGGATGTGGAAACCTGAACCTCTGACTACCCCGCAAGGGTTAATGGTCGTGAACGCGTTTGTATTTTTTATATTGACGTGTCATCAGTAGATTTATAGCGGTTCAAGGTGGATTTAGAATGACTTAACTTCACACAGAACTAATGACTTAACTTTAGCAGGACACTTAGACCTCTGACTACTCCGCATGGGGGTAAAGTCATGTATGTTTATATCTGGTCATATGTACGTATATTATAGATACATATGTTGCACAAGCGTTTACCCTTATGGTAATCAGAGGTGTAAAAACCAACTATCTATAAGTAAGTCGAAGTCTTGTATTATTTAAAAGGAGCTAACATTTTAGCATAAACCAACTATCTGTAAGAAAGTCGAAGCCTTGGATTATTGAAAAAGAAGCTATCATTTTATTTTACCATACGGGCCTAACCAGAAATAATATAGGTACGAGTACTATACTAGTACACAATATGACACGGGTAGTGATTCCATTGCGGTTCATATATACAATAACCAGAGAGATCACTCTAACTTACAGCTGATATCTAATAACGGTTACTCATATAGATACAAACTACGTCAACGTTTAACTTTGGTGATTGATCGAGAACCAATATGCCAACATAGTTAACAGCTGCTTATATTCTCGCCAACGGTAAGGGAAAACATCGTGAGGAAACCTGCCTATTCCTCAGGAGAGATAATAGTCAGTGCCGATATACGGCGATACGGTTCACTACCTATCACGTTGGGTGCTGTCTATCTAGTGATACGCAGGCTTCGAATGACACATACCTAACATGCCTTCGAAATTTCGAAGATGGGAGCTCAAGCTAAGATTACCCCGCCATAATAAAAAAGGGAGTGTATGTTATATATGCGTATGTTTATGCTGCTTAAATTATATCCAAGTGTCAAACCATCTACACCTAGCTTCGTACTCAAAAACACTAAAAATATTGTTTATTTTCCTCAATTGACTTTCAAAGCCATGTCATTCGTGATTGTCAACTATATTTAAGGTTATAACGAGAGGCTGTGGATTTGGCGACACCTTAACAGTACTTATTTATCATCTCCCAAACGCGGATGGAATGCAACCTTGTTTGGAGATTACAACTCCCTTTGTTGCATTTTACTAATGGCAACAACTACCATATATTGGCCTGAGGTAGCTTATAATATCTACGTTACCATGGCTCTTGATAAACTGGTTGTATAGTTATTTGAACTAGAATAAAGTGAGCTGTGATTTCATGTTTATTGTAAGGTACTCGGGTTCAATTTAAGTTGGTTGTTACAACTTCTTGTTAGGGAATCTAATATTAATATTTTTTGTGTTGAATCGACATCCTACGTGATAATATTTATCGATGGAAATAACTGTGGTTTAAATGCTTGTCTGAGACCGTAATAGACAATACTCGTAGAAGTCTTGCTATTTGGTAAGAGGTGACTAAGTATATAAAGTATAATAAATACTGATGTATTGATAAACTTATGTATTAAATATTCATGCTTTAAAGAGACCGAGGTGATATTATCGTCTTTTCAAGGTTTTATCCACCCCTAAAAGAATTAAAGTACTTGAATGTATGTGTATAAACTGTTAATATTGACATTTAATCTAAATAACAAAAACTAGTTCCTTTTTTTATATCTGTGACAAAGTTAATGAATAAATAAAATCATTGTTTGGTATGAAATATTTGAACAAGTTTTTCTGTAAATGTCAATTAATGTCCCAGGTTTCATTTATTATTTTCAGACGATAGACTATCTATAATTTCCAAAATATCTATATTTATGTATTTTTAAGCGATAGGCTATACATTATTACCAATATTTCCGTTATTTTTCATTCATCCGCTCAACACTAACGTCCTAAAACAAACCGGAAAGAACGGCAGATTGTAGCATTGTATTTGAACCCCGTTCAAACAAGAAAAGTGTTGGTTTTTGGCAGCCATTTACATACATACATATCACGCCTGATTCCCTGTAGAGGGGTAGGCGGAGATCGCGGATCCCCATTTGTCCCGATCCTGACAGATCACTTTTGCTTCTTTGACACTCATACGTCTTTTCATACACACTCGGCGGTTATAGGTACTCCTAACGTCACCCTTTTTCAATATAGCGTCTCTGACTGTAATATGATTAATAACTAGCGGGACTTATCGCGTATGTTTTTATATAATAAAGTTACCTTTATTAACAAAATAATTAATAAATAAAGGTAACTTTATTATATAAAAACATACGCGATAAGTCCCGCTAGTTATTAATCATGAGTATAAATCGCGAATCTCTTAAAATTATGACTGTGATATATCCAATGTATTGTCATTATATTGATCCCAATTATATTCGAATCATTTAAACGCAAACAAGAAGACGACAATATCGATTCTGCATCGATATGGCATCGTAATTTATTGCCGATAATATCGATTGTCCATATACATCGACAGTTTTGTTTTTGTACACCAAATACTATATTTTATGGTCAACCGCAATAAGAGGTTTTGGATTTCTAAATTGGGGTGTCTGTGCTTATTTGAACTTCAAGAGTTGGTCTTGTGCTAGTCTGAGACGTTAATATAATATAAACTAAATGATATTTTCCTTCGTCGAAGGGCTAAGATATTACAAGCCAATGACGACTATTGGGAGATTAATGAAAAACCAGTCATTAATATTCATTATTAATGATATCTGAAGTTTGATAATTATGCTGAATAATAATAATATTTAGGACACTATTACACAAATTAAACTAGCCTCTTGGTAAGTTCATTTTTAAAATTAAGTACCATATCTTTACACTGCTAAATTCAATCCGCCATTTCTTCCACTATACATATACACATTTTGTCACCCCAATCTTAACCCCACCAATACACGTGGTCACAATCTAGTCACGTTGGGCAAGAGTCAAGAACCTCCGAACCGAAGCCCACAGTCACTTCGCCTCCGTAACAGCCACCCACCATCCATCACACAATGAGCTCTACTTTTTTGCCATTATGACTCACTGTAACTAGTACCACAGATAAAGTATCCTGACTAGTACATTGCATAAGTGCTGTTAAAGCTTGCTTGCTAAGTAAAGTGTACAAAAAGACAAACGCTTTCACGACCATTTACAGTAGTCAGATATCGTTCTATCTTCGCAATTAATTATATGGCCACCTTGAAGACATGTGTAGAACTGATAGTCAATACTCAAAGTGATAGGTAGTAAGCCGTGTCACCTTTAACAAGCACTGACTTATTAAATTAATTATTTCGGTGAACAGGTAGGTTACCTTACGATGTTTTTTTTCACCGTAGCACAAATATGACTATATGTAGTATTCGTTGCATTTGATAATTTATTTTCACGCGAAAATGTAATCACAATCTATAAGTTACTTGAACCTGAAATATTGTATACGTACTTAAAAGTTTAACAGACTCACATTTAACACACCCCAAATTTAAATAGTTGTTGGTGGTTTCGAATCTAACAGCTAGTAACGAATAATATCAAGTCTACGATGACGAAATATTCATGGGGATCCTACAAAATTAGTGTTTTTATTCGGCAACATGTCAATCATCTAAAACGTAAAAATGGGCTTGATATAACCATGGACGACCAACTTTACGGTTCAAGAGATATATATTCGAGCTACTGTGTCGAGAATGATTTTCAAGTATTGTTCTGTTTAGAATAGGGACTGCATACTGTGCAATAGATTCAGACCAATAAATAAAATAATTCACGTTATGATACGTAGGGGTCGGGCCAATGAGAAGCACGCCAGTCAGATAGACGCCATTTTGAAAACGGTTGACGCTAGAAGTACATATAACGGCCGAGTGTATATGAGGAAGTTTAGGAGTGTGAAAGTGGTTTGTCAAGATGGGGCAGATGGGGATTCGTGCTCTCTGCCTACCCCTCTATAGGGAAACAAGCGTGATGTGTATGTATGTAATTCGTATTAACCCGTAAATGGTCAAAGCCATACGGGATTTTGCCTCAAGGTTTTGTACCTCCCAATCTAAACTTGAAATGTAAGTAATACTTATTTAGTCTTTATATAGAATACTATAACACTACAACCAACAGATTATACTGCATATTTATTTATATTTAGTCGCCTATGTATATTTTAATGCAAAAGCATACTTGTTCGAAAAAGTGTTTGAATTCGAATAGTGTTGGGATAGAGATATTGTAAGTAATATTCGAAATCAGAAACAAATATCGTACTTTTAAATGTTAAAATAATACAAACATACATAAATAATAATACCAGTATATGTATCAGTATATGTGCTATCAAACGCAACACACCCAGCTGAGTTGGAACCCTTTTGCTGCGACAATAACATGCACAAGTTTTATCCCCTAGTTTGTAAGTTTTAATTGTAAACGTTTTGTATTGTGTATGTTTTTGTGGCTGTAAATAAACGCTTTTATTATTAATATTATTATATAATTCAATTACTGAGGCAACTGAGCGATGACAGTCCCTTGAGGGGTGACCAATTGACCATCAAGAATGATTTTTTTTTTTAATTCTTTAATATTCCATTTACCACTAAGGTTATGTCGGCGAAAGTACAAACACTGATGCCAGGGCGTTTGCAGTTCTTGTTATTTCGTCGTCATGGTTACACCAACGCCGCCAGCCGCTACAACCGAAGAAAAACAAAGTTGAAGCTTCAATTCTTCTCTTCAGGTTCTTCGGTTCGTTCCAGTTGAGGATCCAAATCTTATCCCAAACCGAACATATTTAGCCAGTTTGGCATCACAATTGACTAAATATTCCGCCAAAATAAATATTTATTTTGAACTTTCACTAAGCTGCTGACTTTGTTGACAATCCACAGACGATTGAATGATGATGCTAAGGAGAGGTAAAACATCTCGGGGATTAAATCCCTAGATTTTGGAATATATAGTAGTTACTACTTGTAAACGGATATACAATCACCATTTGTCACGTTGTGTGCTGGCTAACTGGTGGAGTTAAATAGCCATAAGATGTAACATTGTCGCAGTTTAACAAAAGTTATGGTAGCTTCTAACTACCTCGGCACACCTCGGTTTAATAATAATGATAAAAGAGTTATTCACAGCCACAAAAACATACAAATTGGTTAAAACTTTAGCCTAGGGGTATAGCTTGTGCATGGTATAGAGTTGCTTGTGCATGTTTTAACAACCTCCGTGGCGTGATTAGTTGAGCACTTGAACGTTAATCATGAGGTCCCGAGTTCGATTCCCGGTGGAGCCAGAGATTAGAACTACGCTATTCTTCTGCTTTCCAGTCTCGTTGTTGATTATATATGTATTTATCTATGTATAATACGTATATATTTCTTACATATACGTTACTAGTATAAGTTACTAGACTAGTTCCCTTAACTTAGTCTTAAATGAACTTAACAAGGAGCTAGTTCAATTGGTGTGATAGTGTCCTAGATATTATTATTATAGTAGCAGCAAAATGATTCAAACTCAGCTGGGTATGTTGCGTTAAGTAGCAAACGTAATACTGGTGTTATTTTAGAACCATTGGAAAGCAACATTAACACTTTGACTGGTGTTGAAGCTGTAGTTAATTTTCGAGAAAACAGTAAATTTTTTTCTAGTTATTAGGATACCATTTCAAGTTAATATTATATTTACAATAATTGCTACCCCATCTCTATTCTGTATAGGTTCGACGATCGCTCGATTCTTGCAAATCAGCTCTGGGCCTAGAATTTGCATGTAAATAGAGACGTTATTTATCGCTCAAATACGTATGCAGTAAGCCATATAAATATTTATAGATTAAACGATACTTTAAATCCTTACCGAGTACTACACAGTGAGTGTTATTAAATAATATAACTTAATAAGGAGGGATTATTAATATAATATATTTAAGAAGAGTTCATCTCTTAAAAGGTAATTCTGTTTTAATATGCGGAATTTTATCAGTAACAATATATTTATAATACTAAAATCTGACATTATTAATACGTACCTATTTCTAATTTTATCATTTGTAATGTGATGTTATTAAATTCTTATTCTGACAATAGGATTTAGAGATCATCTCATCGTAAAATATAAGTGTGTTAATTATATAAATTTATATCAAATATAAATATAGTAATTATAAACTTACGTCTAGATGTCCTTTAGTAAATTTAAAGAAGTAATCGTAATTCATTCATTGTTTCAGAAACAGTATCCACAAATAGGTATCATTAGACCAACACTAAGTACATCACTATTCATTATTCCGTGAAAATATCCCGCCAATTTTCTCGTGAAATTTTGCCCGTATCACGTCAGTCATCTTATTATTATAACACTCATTTACAAATTCACATAATTATTATGATTGTAATACATATAATTTTTTTTACACAGATAAAATACTAGATCAATTTAGTATCAGTTTCATCGTTTTTAATCTATATTTAAAAGTAGTTTTTTTTATTCTAGACACTCTATATCACAACACTTATAAAACTTCCAACATCACCTTTATTATTAATATCCAATAGCCATTATTATAAACCTTATTATATTCAAAGTACAGTAAGATTTGTTTACAAACAAACCTTCGAAGATTGAGTCTAAAATGGTACTGAGTCACGGATGCTGTGCGCACCAAATCTTCACGCCTACTCCAATCGACAGCTATTCTAACAAATCATATTTCATCTGTCTATAGTGTGAGCTGGGACGTAAAAAGAATGCTAACTAGCTGCCGTTCTTTCCGGCATGTGCTAAGGGGATATGTAATGTTTGACGACCTCCGTGGCGCGATCGGTTAGCCGCTTGAAGTAATCGTGAGGTCCCGGGTTCGATTGTGGAGGCCGAGTTAAGAACTACGCTTTTCTTCTGCTTTCCAGTCTGGTCGTTGATTATATATGCTATATATGTATTTATCTATATGTAATATGCATATATTTCTTAAATATACGTTGACTTAGTACCCTTAACACAAGTCTTAAATTTACTTACCAAGGGGCTAGTTCAATTGGTGTTCTTTATATATTATTATTATTATTTTGGGCGAGAGTTTGACAAGCTCGTACCATTATTTCATGAGACATCACATCCCTAAAGTCTAACTAGCTACCGTTCTTCCCTGCATGTCGTAGGAGGCAACTAAGGGAACAGGAGTAAATGGATTAATGTGGCGGTTTAGCACGTTGTAACAATTGTTCCACGAGTCATGACAACCGCTTTTGATGCTAAACAGTGACCAAAGAGGTTTTCATGTCTCCGTGGTTCTGTCCACTTAGAAAGGGATTTAAGGACGTGAATGTATGTGTATGTAAGTGGCAGTAACACAATGTCTTCAGTCACTTTTGGTATTATTGTGATTGCATTAAGAGACAATTGCATTCACGACCATTAACCCTTGCGGGGTAGTCAGAGGTTCAGGTTTCCATCTCCGCAATCGCGAAGTAATTCTATGGCCACCTCCAACCCACGTGTTGACCAGATAATCAGTACTAAATGTGAAAGGTGGTAAGCCATGTCGCCATATACAAGCACTAACCATTACCTGTTCGGGTACAGGTAGGTTTCCTCACGATGTTTTTCCTCACTGCGGAATTGTCGACGCAAATGTATCTTTATTACGAAATGCATTAAGTGATATTATTGACAGGTTGCTAGGCAATGTCCCAATAAATTTATTAATACATTTGGCTTCACAATATTTTGGGAACACTACGTACATTTAATAATTTGATAGATAGCTAGTTAACTGGACAAATGATGTATGTGTTCACTGCTTAAGACAATAACGAGTAGGTATAGAGTGAGATCATAATTAGTTGTTTTATTTAACCTAACTATGTTGGTTATCCAATTAGCACTTGTTCCAAGGAGGATTCGTCATTTGTCAACAAACTTTTTCGACTTTGATGATGAATAAATAAAAATGACGTAATACTGCTAAGTTGTATTCTATACTAGTTTTTTGATTTGATTAAAAAACGTTCCTGACACATATACTCACGTCCTGTTATCCCTTTCGTGGTAGACACAACCATGGAGATATAATATGTGTGAATCTGTTTTCGTGTGCTTTGAGTTAATTCACACGTATGAGAGTCTATATCATAAGTTATACATGAATTTTTGTTTTTTTGTGTTAGGCTTACTATTGACAACCTCCGAGGTGCGATGGGTTAGCCGCCTGAACGCTAATTGTTCGATTCCCGGTGGAGGCAGAGTTAAGAACTACGCTTTTCTACTGCTTTCCAGTCTGGTCGTTCATTATATATACTACATATATATGTATCTATATATAATAAGTATATCTCTCTTAAATTTACGTTGACTAGTACCCTTAACGCAAGTCTTAAATGTACTTAGCAAGAGGCTAGTTCAATTGGTGTAATAATGTCCAAATATTATTATTAATCAATTTTATTTTAAATATGTAATTGTTTCTTTATAAACTATAAGGATGGAATTAAGAAAAATTGTTCGCGTACCGCATTGGGAATTTCTGTAATGGTATCTGAATAGTAGTAGATAAATAAAATAAAATCTTCAATTTCACTATAAGTATAAAATTAGGCCTGTGTGAATAAGGAACATTTATGACTCAAAAAAGCTACACTCAATCATTTAAAATAACATTACGTACAAACATGAAGAACAATATCCCTAGTGGGGTATATAGAGGTTTGCGTGTCCATCTTTGATATCGTTTTATAGTAGTTTTAATGAATATTAAACAATGAATATACATTATAGAGAAGGCAAGGCTAGAAGCTTGTGTGTCTATGTCCACAATTGTGTTCACGACTATCAAACCATGTGAGGTAGTCAGAGGTTCAGGTATCCATCTCCGCAATCGCGGAGGTAGAAATTCTCTGGTAATATTTGAATTTGAATCCACGTGTTGACCAGATAGTCAGTACTCAATGTGACAGGTGGCAAGCCATTTCGCCATTTACAAGTACTAACTATTACCTGTTTAGGGAAGAGGTAGGTTTCCTCACGATGTTTTCCCTCACCGTAGAATTGGACGCATTTCGTAAATGTATTTTTTTACGAAAATGTACATAATAATTTATTTAACTCATTCGGAGCCAACGACACGCCTCGCGTGTCCATAAGTTTTCGATTATATCTCGAAAAGTACATAAACTTTTTTTATATTAATTTGTGTACATGGTATTTACCACACGAATAACCATATATTCACGTGGTTTCTACTTTGAAAGAAGTTATGTTTATACAAAAAACGAATTCCTAGTGTGATGCCAAGAACACACTACGCGTGTCCACTTTGAGTATGCGACCAGAGGTTCTAAAAGTTTATTTAACTTTCCATCAAACTCACTACGTTAGCTTGTTTATTATAATATTAGTACTTACACAATAATATGTTTCTGGGTGATTTTTGTCGATACATGAGTAAAAATTAATATACTATACAAACAACAAAAAATATTATAAATTTAATAATATATAAGTAAGTTTGAGAATCACATAATATTTAATTTACCTATTTACCTAAATATCCATATTCCGCCATAATTCCTGGTTTAAAATCACTATACTGTTGCCACAACCTTATCTCTTTCGTTGCACAAACAGAACTAAGGAAATAAACTACCACAATGTATTATTAACGTATTTAGAAACATTAAACTTCGCGCAGAGCCAGTGGACACGCGTGGCGTGTTTATTTTTTCTTAGTCGCAGAGCCGCGGACACGCCTTACGTGTTCATAACCGTTTGTATGGCGGCGGATTGTAAGACGCTGAAAAATGGCGCGGCGTCGAATGAGTTAACTTCATTATAGCAATATAGAGCTTATTTTTCATATAGTCAGGTCCTAACGTGACAGGTGCTAAGTACAAATACTGATTATTGCCTATTTCAAAAGAAGGCAGGTTGCCTTTCGATGGTTTAGTAGTAGGTTTTCCCAAATAAAACATATCGTTAGAATCAGTAAAAACTTTATTAAAAAAATCAAGTACTTTGAGACTTGTATCAACAGAAAAACATTTAAACAGATTTTACAATAACAAGAAAATGATTGTAAAATCTTGTACTTTCATTATCAATAGTAAACATATTGTAATATTGTAACATTATAATAAAATAATAATCGCAATCGTATATACTACTTTGTAATATATTATTTAGGTACTTCATCAAATGATTTAATAGGCTTTACAACAATTATGTTTGTATTCATTGATTATTTGTAGAATAACATTGAATATACTATGAAGATATAAACAGTATAAAAAGTATATATATAGTAAACCACACCGATTTGTGTTTAACTTAGGAACTAGACAACCTTAAATTTGAACTGGAATGTACTTAATTATGGTCCCAAAAACTATTTCCTTAATCGCATAAAGCAATGTTGCCAATAACTGTAATGAAAAATTTATGTATCTACCCTACATTTCACTTTGCTTAATTGAGGGTAGTTTTATATGTAACATATGATACATCAGACTTACTTTTCGATGTCTTAAAAAATATATTTTTATTAGGCAGTATAAAAGTGAAAATTTACATTTTCTAGCTCAATTATCAGAGATGATATTTGACTCGGAAATTATGACAACATTACTAACCATTTAACATTATAACCATCAAGTTTTCTGTAAAACGTTTAACCTTTCACAGATTTACTATACATCGAATGGATAAATTCTTAAAGGGCATAAGTCAGATAATGTAACAAGAATCCTTTTAGTTCTTTTTAAACCCTCGCGATTTATACTCATTTTATTTACTATATTAGACCGGGTCGTTCCATAATAAATTAATAAAATATAGGTATTTATATCTTTATTAATTTACCGTGAAACCGGTCTCACATAGTAAATAAAAAGATTCCGTTTAGAAATGCACATCTATTAATTACATTGACTACAAACTATTCACGTTAAGTAAACAGTGACGTCATGATAATCAGAGGTTAAACTGCCCAATGAGACGTTCGTAAATGAGAAAACAAGTCACATTGACCAATAACAGACAACCTTTATCACGTCTTATTGGTCAAAATGTGGTGACAAGATGACGTCACTATTTTCTTAATGCGAATATACTATAGTGCCCTTTTAGAACCAATCCAAGTTCCCATATATCGTTTACAATTTGCTCAATTCAATGGCGGCATTGAAGACGTGTTGTGCGTCGATGCCAAACGTGCTGAGTAGCGCGGTGGGCGGCCCGGAACGTGGTACGCCGCGTACGCACAGGTGACGTACTACCACGTTGCGCTCTAGAGCCAACTTGGAAAGGACTGCCTCGCCCAGACCACCTGAAAAGAGAAGAGTATGTAAAAATGGAGACTGATTGAGGTCCATAGACAATGGTATCCATAGTTATTTTTAAACACTCGCGATTTATACTCATTTTATCAGTCGGGCAAAATAAAGGTAATCACATATCTTTATAAATTTATCGTGATTTGACCCGGTCTCACATAATTAATACAATGGTATCCATTAATTAACGAAAGTTGAAGGGGATTTCTTTACTATTTCTTAGGGATTGTTTACGCAAGTAGGATTTATAGGAGTGCCCATGATTGGTCAGTTATGGCAGTTGATAGTTTGAGATATACTACATAAATATTGGCTGCTTCTTTTATACTGTAATAAAGAGTTTAGTACGTTACTATTGAGTACCCATCTATTTTATCTTGTCTCAAAAGGAATCCAATGAAAACTAAAGTATAAAAAAACACTTACAAGTATGGTGGATTTGAAAGTGGAAAAAGGAAACTAAGCAAATTGTTACATTCGAAAAACTACTTTCATAAAATTGGTATTACAATTTCGTCAATCTTTAGAAACCCATAACTTGTGAAATATAGACTATACAAAACAGATATTTTGTGTTTACATTCATACCTACTAGAAGTATAAATGTGCCAAATATGATCGATTTTAAATGCCTATTTATTGACATTAGCCTATTTTTGCAATCAAATCAACCTTAACACTCATTCACAATATAAAAATAAAATATAAATATACGTTTCACGACTTGTGTATACACACTCCCTTTTTTATTATGGCGGGGTAGTCAGAGGCTTGAATGCCCTTCTCCGAAATTTCGAAGGCATGTTAGGTTTGGTACAATATAAAACTATACCATATATAACCAACTCACCAGCCTGATAGTGATCTTCAACCACGAGCACTCTGCCACCGCACTGCTTCGCGTGGTCCACTACAGCATCATCCAGAGGCTGCACCGTGAAAGGGTCCAGCACCCTGGCTGACACGCCCTTGGCCGCGAGGAGGTCTGCCGCTTTCACCGCCTCGTGTAAGGTCACACCGGCTCCGATTAAAAGGATTGTGTCCTTCGGGGACTGACGGACTACTTTCGACTCTCCTACCTGGGGAATAAGGATGGTTTGGATGGAAGTGTGGTGGTTAAGCCTTTCGGGATAGTTAGAGGCTTAATTATAGCACACATAGATGTATTTGTCATTGCGTTCGATTCCCGGTGGAGGCACAGTTAAGAATTACGCTTTTCTACTGCTATCCAGTCTGGTCGTTGATTATATATACTATACATGTATTTATCTATGCATTATAAGTATATATTTCTTAAATATACGTTGACTAGTACCCTTAACACAAGTCTTGATTGTATTTACCAAGGGGCTTGTTCAATTGGTGTATTTGGTGTAATAATGCCCAAATATTTCTACTAGGAATAAAAAACCTTTACTATATTTACCTTCACTTACACATTCGCGTCCTTTAACACCTTTCGGGTCGGACAGAACTTTGGAGATCTACCATGACTTTTTATGGTATCCTTTAGCATTCATATTACAGTTTTGATGAAGTTTATATGGAACATCGGTGACAGGTTAGCCCATCGCCCAACACTATACTATTCAATCCTATGTTTATTCAAACCATTCGTATAATGACTCATTTACCTTGAAAGTGGTGTTGTTGTCATAGAGTATCTGAGTCTCGGGGCGAGAAGTACGAATGTAGCAGATTCCCTTCGTATTAGCTGCCAGCTCGACGGCGCGTTCACATGATACTGCATCACTGCAACACGATAATATTATTAATATATATTAGTGTAAATGGGATAAATTTAGCAGCTGTATTAAGTAATATATTACTAATTTCTAAACTATCAAACAATTTTGTATGCGTTTGTGTTTTAGATAGAAAGGTACGAAGTAAAGATCTGAATGTATTGTTAATAATAGATAAAATCACACACTTATGACTATTAACCCTTACGGAGCAATCGGGGGTTTGCATGTCCATCTACGCAATTGTGAGGATCATAATTCAATGACCATCTCGAACCCGCGTGTTGACCAGGTTGTCAGTACTTAATATAACAAATGGTAGCCCGTGTACTATTACAAGTACTATTTTATATTTTATTTTAACGGACTAAAATTCCATGCTGACTCTACTATAGTATATTATGTCATAGTCTGAGGCGTAACTAGTTAACTAATTATCTGCCCTTATTACTTACTTATCATTGCAGGTGGCTAATGCAACTATTGTTATCAATTTCTATTCGGTAACAATGTGTTACCAATGTTGTTCATTATATTTATTATACTAGTTTAAGTGATTACTATAACGAATTTATCTGTATATCTAGCAACATTCCATATAAATGCCACCACACCCCGGTCATTTTAAACTATCGACAAGCGTTCTTTTAAGTCAAAGTCAAATGTTTTTATTCAATATATATGTACAACTACAGTACATTAATTGAAAGTCTAAACATTTGCCTGACATTGTCTCTTGGCATTGAAATTCTACCGTTTTTACTACTTTTTACCGTAAGTTTTTACCGTCTTTACTATCCCCAGTTTATTATACTGGTTTAAGTGAATACTATAACGAATTTTTTAGTATACCTAGCAACATTCCATATAAATGCCATCACATCCCGGTCATTTTAAACTATCGACAAGCGTTCTTTACTAACTATCGACAAGCGTTCTTTACTAACTATTGAAAGGCGTTCCTTACTATCCCGTACACCCTGCCTACCTGGGATAGAACACGGTAGCGGTGGGCACGGCGCGGAAGAGAGCCAGGTCCTCCAGCCCCATCTGCGAGGGCCCGTCCTCCCCGATGGAGACGCCGCAGTGGGACCCCGCGAAGTTCAGGTTGGACTGCGAGATCGCGCCCATGCGGATCTGGGGGGGATAATTGACTATTAGGTGGTAGGTACAGAAACTAGTTGGGGTAGTGTATTTATTTATTATACGTTGACTAGAACCCTTAACACAAGTCCTAAATGTACTTACCAAGGTGCTAGTTCAATTGGTGTAATGATTAATTAATAATAATTATTATTATTATTCACAACGTATAACATACTTTACATGCATATTCCTAATACGCATGCTATATCATCAATTATTACTTTAAAAATTATCTACTAGTCGAATAACATAATTACGGCTTAGAGATCCCGCCATATAAATTGGCAGTTGGGGGCGTCGCCACAGTCGCGTAATTCAGTGTTACCAGTAAACACGCCGAAACTAGCACTCACTGTGCCATACGGCTCGATACATTATAGGTTTCATTTGTAACGGTCTTTGGTTGCAGAGCTATAAACTCAAATAAAACAAATTAATATATCAAAGTCAAAATATGTTTATTTAAAATAGGCCCTATCACAAGCTCTCTTTGAATGTTATCTTATGATCTAAGTATAAGAACAATAAAGGCGTGTTTACTGGCAACAGTGAATTATGCAACTGCGGCGACGCCTCCATCTGCCATAATATATTCAAAATTATAAATATCACAAGCTCTCTTTGAAAGTTATCTTATGATCTAAGTATAAATTAAAAAAACTATTTCAAACATGGCACTGAGCATTGTCTTTACATATTCTTTACAGAGGTTAGATCAGCGGAGACCCTAGCTTGGAGAAGAACTAACAAGAAACTCCGGAAATCAATTTATTATAATCACCCTTAACAAACATAAAAATTACAAAGAGTGAGCAAAAAATACAACGCTGGTAATACTAAATTTACCTTTCATACAAAATAACACGCAATGGCGGAAACGTCAAATTTAGTTCCAAGTTTGGCTCTTGCCAATTTATGTGGCGGGATCTCTAGGTGATCATCCAACCCACATGAAAACACGTCGACGATACCAAGACCGCATTGAGAGTGCGGAGCGCCCGTGTTAGTGGCGCATCTCGCAGCAGTATATGTATATCGTCACTATCGTAGAACAGAGACGAATCTTCATTTTCCATACTTTACAGAAGAGGGCATTGAAGTTAAATCAGTTTTTTGAACATATCTCCAAAATGCTAAATCGAAACTGCATTATATTTTGCGTTTGTATTTAATTTGAAGTGTTATTAAATACTATCCGATAAAAACTATTTTAATTTGACTTGTTTCTTGTAAGAAGTCACATTCGTCAGTGTTCTACGATTATGACGATATACATATACGAGTATGTAGACGAACATCCTTCAATCCCTTTCAGGGTGGAAAGAACAGGAGTAATGAGGTTTTTATGTTATTAGTGACATTGGCATTCAAGACTAGTGTTAAGGGTACTAATTTACGTGTATTTGAGAAAAATATACTTGTTTCAGACAGTTAAATACATATATAGCGTATAAAATCATTGACCAGACTGGATAGCAGACAAAACTGTAGTTCTTTACTCTGCTTCCACCGGGAATCGAAACCAGCACTTCACTAACATTCCTTTAATACTACAAGGATCGTGTATGTATCTACTTTACTATGTATACACACCTGATCGAAAGCCCTCGTGAAGAACGCAGCGAATGTCGAGGCGAACACGATAGCCCTGTCTCTGCAGGCAGCGCCCATACCGGCTCCCACCAGCACTTGCTCCGCGATAAAGCACTCTACGTGCCTGGAAATAAAGATCAAAATAACTTAGTATGGTGTTAAGTAGCTTCGATAGGTAAAATGAGACAGTGTTACAAATTGGATAGTTTTATATCATGGTAAAAGTGATAATTTTTCATATTGTAGATATTGAAAAAAGGTGATGTTAGGTGTACCTATAACCGCTGAGAGTATATGAATGTCAATGAAGCGAAAGTGGTCTGTAAGGATCGGGACAAATGGGGATCCGTGATCTCTGCCTACCTCTCTACAGGGAACCAGGCGTGATGTGTATGTATGTAGATATTAAACTAATTACTAATGCTGTAGGATTAAATATGACTAGTATGTAACGCTGACAGCGCCACCAAAAGGGAGTATTGGTACACTTTACGCATGACGTCACGACCGTCACGCGACATGCACAGACAAAAAAGTATGAAACGATGTAAGACGGTTTGAAATAAGAAGAGAACATGCTTCGATGGTTTGGACATGTTATGCGGATTAATAAGATTAGATTGACAAAAGAAATATATGTGGGTGAAGTGAACGGGCAGTTACGTAGAGGCCGGCCCAATAGGACATGACAGTCAGATTGACGCCATAATAAAAACTGCCGAGTGTGTAAAAGGAGGTGTATGAGTGTCAATGAAGCGAAAGAAGTCTGTCAGGATCGGGACAGATGTGTGTCTGTGTATTTAATAAAAGTTTCACTTTAATCATTGTTAACTGTATGGCGGCTGCGTCTAGGTAAACGTAGTGTAGGACGCCCCTCTGCTAGGTGGACCGATGACCTGAAAAAGGTCACTGGTAGTGGTTGGCTGAGGGCCACGAGTGATCGTGTTTTGTGGCGTAACTTGTGTAGGCCTACGTCCAGCAGTTGACTGACACAGGCTGATTGATTGAATTGATAACCTCACCTGTCAGGGTATGCGTTGCGCAGCTTGTCACTGAAGGTGGAGTTCTTGGTGTCCGCGTCAAAAGCCAGCACTCTGTAAACATATACATTCTAGATTATATAATTGTACACAATACACAATAAAAACAGTGATACAACAATACTATTTGAAAACTTGTGAAAAACCTGAATACGAGATAATGTAATCAACAGCTAAAAAGATAAATAAATAATGCATATGATGTTCATCCTGTTCCTAACAGGAAACAAGCTCTTCTGTTTGCCCCATTAACCGCTGTATCAGTTATAAGGCTGTAGACTAACCAACTTGATCAACAATTTTTTTTAAATTACTAATGTGTTCATCCCCAACTAACCAAATATATAAGCTTCATCACTCTCAATCAATCATAAATATAACCTACCACATACATACATACCGTTCCATAACATATGTACCCATAACAACTAAAATAACTCGTCTCGTGTTAGATGGGACGTAAAAACAATGCTAACTAGTTGCCGTTCTTCCTGGCATGTCGTAGAAAGCGACTTAGGGACTAGATGTAAATGCAACCCATCACCAATGTTCCATATGACATCTCAACCCTGATATTCATGCTATAAATTACCCTAAGAAATATTATACTTCTCAAGTTCCTTCTCAAGTCTACCCAAAGGAACTACTACTTGAATGTATATGTGTATAATAATATCCTAAATACAACAGCTACATACATAATAGACCTACACTGCATCAAACAACACACACACACTACTGCCACATCAACACACACAGAAAAACCACCCAACCCCACTCACCGCATATCTAATGCACTCCTTATTATTCTAAAGCTTACATTATTAAGCAGTTATAAAGCTGGAATAGTCAGCGACATCACGCAAAATGGTCCCAGTGGGGACTAATTGCGGAAACCACGGAGCTCAATAAACTTAACTAAAACAAAACCACTCACCGCATGTTACTATCAGCTAGCTTCTTGAGAGCCGTTCCATAGGCCAGCCTGGTAGCCACGGCTTGACCCTTGGAGTATGCTGGTGGCGAAGACAGGGTCACATCGTGGATGTGGACTTTGGGAGCTTCGGCTAATGGGGCCTTGGGACGCACTGACACTGAGGCGTCTTTGATTATGGATTGGAGGTGCTGTGGAGTAGGGGAATTGATGGTTAAGTACACGCTAACTATAGTCCATTCGCGTTGAGAAAATAGTGACGTCATGCTATTCAGAGGTTAAACTAGCCAATGAAACGTTAGTGAATGGGAAAACAAGTCCCATTGACCAATCACAGACAACTGTTGTCACGTCTTATTGGTCAAATCGCGGGGACATGATGACGTCACTATTTTCTTAATGCGAATATACTATAACTAGTTTTTTCTCTTATAGACATTTATAGATAGATTGCTTATTAACTAACTGTGTTTGTGTTTACGCTGGATAGATAAAACATTGTGAAGGAACCTATTGAAAAATTTAAAATTAAACCTATGCGAAGGTAGAAAATCTATGGCCACCTCGAACCCACGTGTTGATCAGGTAGTCAGTACTCAATGTCACAGGTTGTAGGCCGTGTCGCCATTTAAAAGTACTATTACCTGTTTGGGGAGCAGGTAGGTTTCCTTACGGTGTTTTCCCTCATCGTAATAATATATCATCTTTTTTGAATTGTCTGAACGTTACTGGCCACTTTCGCTCAACAGTGAGCGTGTGAGTACGACGAACATTTTACTTTGGGCACAAATTATAAGGTACAATTTAAACATTGCCCTTTAATTGTTTGTGCCATATTGATAAAACACTAATAGATATTTTTTTTTCTAAAAATGAGGACTAAATTTTAATTACTATTTATTTTATCATGGTTAGCTTACAATCTTGTTTGACATAGACAAATTAATATTGTAAATATAAAAAGTTATTTAGATCCTGTTTTGGCAATTTTTTTAGTTGGTTTAAGGGTATTGTATTCCAAAAATAAATTCACGAACTGTCAAAAATCCGAAATTTCTAGCGCAGCGGCGCTGAGTACCGTGCGAGTAAGTGCTGTTTTTAGCGGCCGGACAGAATATTAAATAAATAAAACGTACATCTATCTAGCATAAAATAAACATTGTGATTCGACAATCCAGACCGACTTCTTAGCAGATATTCTCTGTCGAACGTGACAGATAGTTTTGATCATGACGACGCGCCGCCTACGAATATGTACCAGGGGCGCAGACTTTTAAAGGCGGGCTGTCGTACGAAAAATGTAAATGTCTCGATTTCCATACAGATTTCTTTTGATCCTGATAAACTACTATTATACTGTCAATTATGAGTTTGTGTTATGTAATGTCAATATAGTTTTTGCTGAAATATTGGGTAAGTATTTGAATCGCGCTATCGCGTAGTTGTGATCGTAAATAATAGGATTTTACGGTTGTGATTTATACACTGGTTCTCGTTCTATCACCGAAGTTAAGCACAACGGAGGCGTGGGAAGTAATTGGATGGGTGACCATTTAAATTGTTCACGTGCTGTTGTTTTAGTGAGGGAGCTTGGTTTGGTTATGTAAGGACTTAGTAAATCATCTATTGGCTATTGATAATCAGGTAACGATTGGGATTCGACTCTAGATCTGACTACCCCGAAAGGGATGTGAATGCATATTTTATATATAGGTTTTTTGTATTCGTCTGTCGGGTAACGACACGACGCGACGTAGCCATATCAATCGAGATCGGCGGCAGCGACGTAATGTGAGCACAGTATTTTGTACCTATTCAGAATTATAAAACTATAAACAGAGATCCCGCGCACTCGTAGATAGTTTTCAGTTACTTTAGTAACTACGATTTAATTAAAAGCATTTTGTCACGATGATGTGTATTCTCGGCATACTGAAAACACATACACCTGACCTGACAAAGCGTACCTACCTACTTTATTATTTGTTAATTTGATATAGTAACAGTCTGGCGTATGAAAGTGGTAAGATGATTATTAGCTCTCAGAAACTGTAACTGTCAGTAATTTTTTTAAGTTTTACGTTTCAGCTGCTGTAAAATAATAATAATAAATCGTAATAATTAAAAGCAATACCTTGGATATAAGAATGCTATAATAGCTACTTTTACGTTTTGACATATAAAACAGAAACTAATAATTGGTTGTGTAAAATTGGTTTGTTAGACTCAAGAGAAATCTGTTTGGGAATCTAGAATTTCTTACATGTTTTAGTTTTTATTTGTTATCGAACTTAGTGGATTTACATAACATTTAGTACTTGATATTATAACATATCAAATCATTCTTTATAGCGGTTTGTTTTAAATACTATGAATACATTTGATATCATTTCTAAACAGTATGCGTCAAGTTAGTTTACTATGTTCTCACAGATACCTACCACCTTATTCTAAAACAAAATCGATGTTTTTTTGTAGAAACAAGTCCGTGTAAAACAATTGCAGCCCCTTGTTTATCTCTGGGATAAATACTTTTGAGGTTACCTTTCTGTTTTAGTAGTGGCCAAGTATGTTTTTATATCTAAAATAAGTTAAAATCAAAGCTAATACAAGTCAATATCAAATCAGTATGATGAATTAGATTTCTTGCAGATAAATTGTTGTTATTTCATTTGTAAATTCTTATGCTATGAGTGACGAAGCATTTTTCTATAAATATCGATTCACAAAGCAATGCGGCGGGATAATAGGGGATATTTTATGGAATGTTATTTATGTTTGCGATATAAATAAGAATATAAATAAGAATCGAAAATTACGCACAAGGTACATGATGGCTATGTTTACCGAACGGAAAACATTAAATATAATCAATAAAACTTTTTCTATACTAAAATCCTATGAAAACTATTATTCAATACCAGGCATTCATAACATAGGTAGTAGGCGATTTTAACAAAAAGTCATACACCCTGAGGGGTTAAGATTATGTCAACCAATCAGAGAGAAGCAAATATATATGTCGCAGAATGATTTGATATTTCGGATTTTCGCGAAAAACCTAGTCATTTTGGGAAAATACGGATAATATAAGACAATGGTGGTGATGAAAAATGTTAGGTTTTTATTGATGTTCTGTCTCTTTTAATAAATATCTACCCTTGTATAACAGACCTACTATTACAAAAGCGATCCGCTTCTAGCACTTCGCCGGCCGCTGCCGCGGCACGCTTCGCTCGGCTCGTGCGTTGTTTAACATATACTAACCTAACCTAACCTAATTAGATTTATGTTCATAGGTAACAAAAGAAGTCCAATCTGCTAAACCAACCATGTTTATTTAACCGTATTTTCGAAAAATGCGTAGGTTTTTTGCAAAAACCCGAAATATAAAATCATCCTGCGACATTTAAGGACGGTTTAGGTAAGTAGCGCTACCTCCTGCCGGGCTCTGTCAGCCTAATACTGCGCTAGTATTTTCGTATGGTTTTTAACTGGAAAAAGACTTAAAAAAAATTAAATTTCTCGATCTACGCATACGGTTTACCGGGGCAAACACTTAGTAAAATTTTGAGCAGGATTTGTATGGGAATCGAGACTTATAATAATTTCCAAAACCTCATATTTTTTAGGGCGACCTCCTACACCATCATGAGAGCCTAGTGACTGAATTCAGATTCCCATAGTAAATTTTCGAAATTTTTTTTAATTTTAATTGTATTTTCGTATGGTTTTGAGCTGGAAAAGAACTTCGAAAAATATAATTTATATTTTTTCTTCGATTTATGCGTAAAGTTTGACGAGGCAAACAAATACCTACAGACTACTGAGCAAAATTTTGGGCAGCAGGATATGTATAATAAATATGTTTTTTTTGGTGCGACCTTCAACTCCGTTATGAGAGCCTAGTGACCGAATTCGGATTTCGATAGCAATTTGTCTCTAAAAAATTGCTCCGCGGTCTACCTTTCTTGAGAGAGATGAGTCTGAGTCGTAAAAAAATCAAAATCTAACCAACTCCCGTTCTTTCCGTATATCTGTCCGGCACCGGTATAACCTATTCTGCAGTTCGCCAAAAACTCAAATTCAAGTTGCCAAAGAGCATCCCAAATGTATATTTATGATTTCGAGCATCACAAATGCATACTTAACCTCTGACTACCCTGAACTCGGTCACGGTCGTAATGCATAATATGTATATAGTTATGTATATATAATTATGTGTATGTGTGTGTGCATATATATATAGCATAAATAACCTATCCTGGGGTCCACTAATTGCTGCCTATCATGTATGTATTCTCAACTTCTTGTCATAATATCCGAAACATCAAGCGGTAAATCAAAATTGTTTACATTCATTATCATGATTTTTTCATATCATGTCTGATATGTACCTGTCATAGGCATAAATGACGCAAGAATAAATTTATATCAAATATGGCGTCGCATCAAGTAAAATACTTCTTAAAATATACATGTAGAATAAATCAACTTTAGCAGTTCACTTCGAAAGAAAAAAATCGCTTGTAATATAATAAGCAATAACCTGAAACACCAAAGTGATTACACATTGTTTTCCAAATTTCACTTATTGAACTAAGAAATAACTGATCTCGTGTGATTATCTAGCGGTTTAGCTGTCATCGCCAACAAAATGGACGTGCTCTCACGCTGGCATTCGCCAAAGACTGTTCGCGATCTATTGAAACTAGCGACTCGCGGCGCACGCGTAAATTGACCATATAAAAATGTATGAAAAAGATGGCGGTGCGAAATTGGGCGTTTTATACTTTCGAAAACTGCAGTATTATGAATAAAACAGGACCTAATATGTTTTTAGTCAAATTATTTAGTATTTAGAGAACCCATTATTGTATATTTTGATTTCAGATCTTACTCCGTGACAAAATAAACGAAAAAATACAAAACCCTGTTTGCGCCATTTTTCTGATTTTTTATCAACTTTATGCGTTTATATTTACGTAATTATTGATATTTAACTCTTGAAACTACTTCAGTCATCAATTTCAGTCTTTCATTATGCTACCTTGAAAGTATGATAGGTGTCAGTAAGTTCTAAATAGGTTTAAACTGAAAAATGAAAACACTCGTTTTGCTCATTTCCGCGAACAATACCCTTAATGTGTTAATTTATGTTTACATGTGAAATATTAAAAATCTTCCGAAACTTAACTGTTCATCAAGACAAATCTACCACTCTTAAATACACCTTCCTCACTCACCTAATTTTGAGGAAAACATCGTGACGGAGGTAATAATTAGTGCTTGTAAATGGCAATATGGCTTAGCACCTGTCACATTGAGTACTGACTATCCGATCAACAAATGGGTTCAAGGTGGTCATAGAATTACTACCTTCGCAATTACGGAGATTGACACCTGAACCTCTGACTACCCGCGGGTTAATGGTCGTGAATGCATTCGTTTGTTTGTTTTTTGTTTTGTTTTTGTACTCCTAACGTCACCTTTTCAATATAGCGTCTATCTGACTGTTATATGTCTTATTAGGCCGGCATATTACCATACAAATACATCACTCACCTTAATAACCTTCTCGCCCTCAGCTCCCAGAGGTTTACCATGCCACCCTTCCTTGTCTTCGATGTTGGGGAAGCCTTTCCCCTTGTAAGTCTTCGCCAGGACCGCCGTGGGAGCGTTGGAGGCTGTATTGTCGAAAGCCTTCACTAGTTCACCCACGTCGTGTCCATCCACCACTACAGTGTTGAGGCCGAAAGCTTTCACTCTGGCTTCGTATACGTCCATCTAAAGAAAATAAGTATGTTGTAAGGTATGTATCAAGTACCATGTATCCAATATTGTATCCATTATTGTAATCCACGTGTAACCTCAATACTAATGTATTTAATCGTGTTTTAGTATAATAAAGGTCAGTCGTAGTTATGATTCCGTTGTTTCAATTCGTCTCTTAATTCATTCCGTACAATGTAAAGTAATTTAATAAAAACATCTTATATCGAATCAAAAATGTAGAAATGTGTTTTTTATTTGGCACTGGGCAAAAAATCCCTGAGGCTGGAGTTTCTTGTTAGTTCTTCTCCAAGCTAGGGCTTCCGAAGCAACGGTAGAGTCATAGATGTAAAACCAGGACCGCTCAATATATTTCAACCAGTGCCACTCAATATATTTCGACGTTCCATGAATTACTATTAACTAGTGTACTTATGTTGAATAAAATTATTTGTATTTGAATATATACTATTACTTTATTTATATGAAATAAAATTATTTGAATTTTAATAATTATAGGATACACTTTAAGTTTTTATTTGTTAAATTAGATGCTTACTGGATAGACAAAACTGGATTTGAATGGGCAATATCATTCCATATTCTGTTACTATAGTTGCAAATACTGTGTATTTGTGTTTCTTACCAACTTGTGACAGTAGATCAAAATGTGTACCAAAAATCATGGTTTATTAGTATACAATTTATACTTTGATACTTATGTTACGACCATAATGAACATAACATTTACTGTGCTAGCTGGTAACTTGCTACCTTTCATACAACAAGTCGTAGTTACGGCCAAGGGTCAATACGTTCTATTGAGCGATGGGCTAACAATTTGTTATCGATGTATCATTAATAATGCCATGTAAGCCATAATTTTGCTAAAGTTATCAAGAAGATGTTATATGTCTGAGATTTAATCAACTTAGAAAGGGATTAAGGGACAGGTACTCATAAGTCACCGGAAATTACAGAAGCAAGACGGTTTCTAACCAGGAGATAAATTGTATTATTTTACCCTCACGGCTTTTTTACTTATCAATTTACGATGAATCGTGAAAAATTTACAAACCGACGACACTTGTCAATGGATTTCGTTATTTTCTTGTGTCCTATGTCATTTACACACACACACATACACACTAGTTAATGTATTCCCTTTTATTCCAGCAACACAGACGTCCTTCATACACACCTGGTGCTGCAAAGCAGTGGGCTGCGACTGCCCCAGGCGGTTGATGTCGAAGATCACCACCAGGTTGTCCAGCTGGTAGACGGAGGCGAACTGCAGCGCCTCCCAGATGCTGCCCTCCGCCGCCTCCCCGTCGCCCACCAGGCAGTACACCCTGGATGACAGGCAGGTATGTTAGAGGACCAGATGAAGTTATACTTAAACCTTATAAAAAGTTACTGGGACTGCACTGTTAGCGTTAACTGTACCTATCTACTAAGGCGGTACCTACCATTCCATCCACAAGACAAATCACGTTCAAGACAAACATCTTCATTTTCAAACTGGGGCCACTATGCATTGTCATGGCCATTATACGTTCGCGTGCTTAGAAATGTAAAATATTGTCTTTTGTTCTTATAAACTTTAACCTTATAAAAAGTTACTAGGACTGCACTTTTAGCGCTGACTGTACGTACGAATATAATGATGATAGAAGTGTATGCTTCGATTATATTATGAAGAGATTCATATATAATAATCACAGTAATACATATTATAATTCGACGTAGCTCAGTTGTCCAGCTTGGCTAGGCTTGACTCTGTATCTTAGTGGGTTTAGGTTTCAAGAGGTAATAGTCACTGCTTGTAATTGGCAACATGGCTTACCACCTGTGACACTGAGTACTGACTATCTGGTCAACCCGTGGAATCGAGGTGGCCATACAATTACTACCTTCACAATTGCGGAGATGGACACCTGAATCTCTGACCCCGCAAGCGTTAATGATTCTCTGACCCCGCAAGCGTTAATGATCGTGGACGCGTTTGTCTTATCGTATAAGCTTATCTACTGCCTACTTTTAAGAACCTATTTTTTCCTTTAGAGGTTAATAAATTGTATATATATATAAATATATATATATATTTACTAGTGACCCGCTCCGGCTTCGCACGGGTATAAAATATATAGCCTACTCCACTATTTAATGGATGTTATTATACATATAAGCATAGCCTACTCCACTATTTAATGGATGTTATTATACATATAAGCCTTCCTCTAAAAAAACCGCATCAAAATTCGTTGCGTAGTTTCAAAGATTTAAGCGTACAAAGGGACATAGGGACAGAGAGAGAGACTTTGTTTTATACTATGTAATGATTTGTCTGAACGTTACTGGCCACTTGCACCCAACAGTGGATGTGTGAGTACGACGAACAGGTTACTCTAGGTATGTGACAGTGTTACGAGTATATTGATACTCGAACTAATTAAGTCTACATACCACAATATACTAATAGATTATTAATAAACTCTATGTTCCTATATTATTATAAATATATCATCTGTGTAGTAATTTATAAGCATCATAACACTTAAGTATCACTTAATTATGTATTGTACAAGACAAATACAACTCGTTTATGATAGTAAATGGCGACATGGCTGACCACCTGTCACATTGAGTACTATCTGGTTTACACGTTGGTTCGAGGTGTCCATAGAATTACTACCTTCGCAATTGCGGAAATGGTCACCTGAACCTCTGACTACCCCGCAAGGGTTAATGGTCGTGAATGCGTTTGTTTGTTTTTTTTGTTTATGATAGTCTTAAATGTACTTACCAAGGGGCTAGTCCAATTGGTGTAATAATGTCCAAATATTATTATATTATATGATCAATAACCCATGCAGTGTAGTCAGAAGTATATCTCCAAAATTGGGATGGTACTCTATGGTCACCTTGAATCCAAATATCGACCATTTAGTCAGTAGTCAATGTGACAGGTGGTAGGCCATGTCGCCATTTATAAATATTGACTATTACATACGTGAACAGGTTTCTTTATGATGTTTTCCCTCACCATTTCCTATCCTTATTAAATCACTCAACCAATTACTTATAATTATTTTAAAAGAAATAATCACTCACTTGTACGGCGCCTGATCGTAGTATTTGCCCACATAAGCCATACCAGCAGCCACAGCCAAACCTTGTCCCAGGGAACCGGTGGCGACATCTATGAAGCTCAATCTGGGAGTGGGGTGGCCTTCTAAGTCAGAGTCCAAACGACGAAGCTTTACCAGATCATCAGTGGGGAAGAGACCGGCTTCAGCCCACGCTGCGTACAGGATTGGGGCGGCGTGGCCCTGGAATCATGAGTTAGTGGGTCAATGGAGATTTTGGTTGGATTAAGTTGAGAATAGGTATTGGTGGGATTTAGAGATGTGAGAGTGTATGAATGTAGATTTAAGTTAACTAATAATATGATATTGTGTTAAATATTGTTGAAAATACACTGACAATATTATATATACCAATAAAACATTGTCTAAATCATATTGAAATCATATATAAAAAAATTTAGTTCTAATTTCAGTTTCATTCTTCTTTAGATCAATAAATAATGGGTATCATTTAAGCTATCACCAATTTAATTAGTTTTGTGTTTCTTAAATAATAGGGTTTGTCCTCAAAATAGTAGATCTGTCACCAAAATGTAGTCACCAAACAATGCAAAATCAGTTCCACAATAAATCACCTAAAATCCTGAGATATAAAGTCTAGTACCAAATAAATGTTTTTGTATGTATTATAATAGGTGTGTCCTAATAAGTATTTAAGCAAACTAATTTAAAGAGATCATCAATAAATCATATTATGTTACTAGAAAATTGCATTAAGTGCAAATAAAAACCTAACCTAACCAGTTAAGTGATTAATAATATATAATCATAGTATAGAATTAAATAATTATATGTATAAAGGATCATAATACTGATTTCATCTATAATGTAAGAAATTTATTAAGTAGTAAGTAGTAACTAAGTATTAATTTGGTAGTATAATAAAACTGGACTATATGAGCATTCATGTTAAAAAAAAAAGATATGAATAAAGATACAAAAAAATAAAATTTATAATAATGGTACGGGCGAACAAAGCCTGTAGTGTGTAGTTTTTTCGCGCATCGTGTGATCGAACCTAGTTAACTTTTACATTAATTAATTACCTTTTGTTTTTCTTTGAGGTGTAAGGCTACTAAATAAAGATATTAAAAAAAAAAATTACCTTTTTAATTAATTTTTAAAGCGCACCAATTTGTCTCCGCCGCTTTGATCATTTTTTCATTAAAATTATAAATTGATGTATTAAATTGGTAACGAATACTATTAATTTAATATCTGAACGAAATAAAATGTTACTACTGTATTGGTGACAAAATATCAAATAAAAAGGAGTCGCAGTCAGGGATCGATAATCGATTTATTTGGTGACAGATCTACCATACTGAGCACAGAGCTATTATTTAAGTAACAAAACTGTTATTATAAGAACGAAGTTTATATTCATGTAATGCAATATAATTTTATTGGTTATCGATCTCTTATTTTACACATATATTAACATTAATTTGATAATTCATACCTGGGAACAATTTTTGTTTATCTGAGTACGAAAATATTTCGTGGCGATAGATCTATTTATTAGGTGATACAACTTGATGACAAATATAAATTTTGGTGATAGAAAATATAGTTCCCATAAATAATAATAGTTGAAGTAAACAATGTCATCATTGATTTGTACCTAAGTGTAAAAAAGTGAGTGTAAAAACAACAACAAACAACATACAATCACTTATTAAACAATCTAATGTAATATATCCTTTTATATGTTAATTACATTTGTCTGAATGTTACTGGCCACTTACACCCAACAGTGAGTGTGTGAGTACGACAAACATTTTACTATTGGCATACAGTAAATGATTCTACATATTGGACATAGAACCTTCATAATTTTAATGCCTATTTTATATAACAATAAAATTGAATGTAATTATATACTTTTTAAATGCATTATTGGTATAATACCTTACAGGATATTGTTATAAGCAAGTGTAGAGTTAATCACACAGCTAATATCGTTTAAAAGGGTCTCTCACTCAAACCATTGCAATATTGTTATCAAAGCAGCAGAGATTTTCAAAACAATCACTGCATTAGTGAAGTGAATTATGGACAAATCTAACATATTCAGATACTAATGATCTATATACCAGATATTAGCATCTTATGACTTTATACTAGTGTTGCTATTACCTTTTTCTAGTAATAAGCAAGGTTTGCATGATTTGTCGGAGACTACCTTGCCGATGTTCAGGGTAGGTAATGAGTGCATCTAAGCTATATGTGCAAAAAATCCTGAATGCCGGAGTTTTTAAGAGACTTTGTACTTGTACTTATGTTGAATATAAGCTTTTGTTTTTGACTTTGTACTCACTGTAGAAATACAAAAGTCTCAACATTTTTCTACCTCACTAAGAATTTACAAGAATAATGTCGTATTTTGTTAAGTTATGATTTACAAACTATCAGAATATTTTTGATAATTACCTTGGACAGAATGAACCTGTCGGAGGAGGGGTCCCGTGGAGCGGACACCTTGTAGCGCATGCTGTGGAAGAACAGCACCGACATGATCTCCGCCATGGACGCACATGATGTCGGGTGGCTGGAATTAGAAAGGCAAGTTATAGATGCTTTGTATTAATACTAAATAGCTTTCTTTTATTCTAGCTTATTGTAAAGGTGAGAAGAGTTAAAAGAATCTATAGATATATGGCCTAGAAATCTCACACCAATACTTCATTTCAACATCATCACAACCCTAGTGGTTTTGCTAAAAGTGAGTGAGGTGAAGTTATATTTCCAAATATAATCTTGTGAATGAATTTATTATATGCAGCCACCATTTTTCAAAAGTTAAATAAGAGGATTAGGGTTGAATGGAATCCCAGAGATATAAATGTTGTCTGTGAAGTTCTGTTTACACTGAGCAAACTAGGAAGTGACTTTGTATGATTTAGTTGAAACAGAATCCCAAAATACATTTGTGTTATCTAAAAATCACAACAGTCACTTAACGTAGTGTAAGACGCCCCCATGCTAGGTGAAACAATGACCTGAAATGGGTCCCTGGTAATGGTTGGCTGAGGGTCTAGTCACAAGTGATCGTGTTTTGTGGGGTACACTCAGGGAGGCCTACATCCAGCAGTGGAGTGACATAGGCTGATCGATATCTAAAAATCTGGCCCTCAAAGGTACAGTCACCTTCAAAATCTCTTTCACACCGTTATCTATTTAGGAACATCATATTATATAATATTATGATGCCAACACTGATAGCAACTCCCATCACATGTTATGCGTGACTGATAACAGGAGATAACCCTTGCTTATCTAATAAGAGCAGTATTAACACACATATATTAAAGTTGTAAGCAGAGATCATCTCTATTTCAATCATGACTAGTCAAGGGGATAAAATCCTACAAACATACTTTTTATATGTTAATTTAAGGGAATTGTTTGCATACATAGATAAATAGCTAAAGTTTTGCCGAGCTTTAATTTTTTATAAAATTTTGAATAATTTTGAGTGTTACTAAAAAAATAATTTATTTATTACGCAGCTGTAGTCTAGCGAGGCCTAGTGTTATGTTATGTTACAAATTAAGGTGAGGGAAAACATAGTGAGGAAGGCTCACTGTTCCTAAAGCAGGTTACAGTGATTATAAATGGAGACACAGAGTAGCACCTGTCACACTGAGTACTGACTTAACGGTCAACACATGGGTTTGCGGTGGCCCTAAAATGACTATCTTTGCAATTGCAGAGATGATACCCAAAACCCTGACTACCCCACAAGTGTTAATGGCTGAGAACACCTTTATCATTGTTGCTACACTATATTTCAGTATAAGAGAGACCATTGTGGGAATAAAGTCCACAGTAACTAATAATATGCTGACAAGCATCACATTACAATATATCTTATTCCACCCTAGTATCATTGAAATAGGATATGGCAAGGAATTTTAATGCATTCATTAAATTAAAGCGAGTTGCTATGCAGTTACAAAGGTTAGGTGATTGTATGTTTAACATACATTTATATGTAACACACCTGACTTATTAAAGAGGGGTAGGCAGAGATAATGGTCAACATCTTTTGTAATACTGGCAAACTACTTTTTGTAGTTATCATTAATGGCTCAGTCACAATTCCTTTTGGGGTGGACAGAATTCAGAGATTTAATATCCCTAGGTCACTTTCTAGCAAATATTGGAGTTGTGATGTCATATGGAACGTTGGTGACAGGTTGCTAGCTCATCGCCCAATTGAACCCATTTACTTACCCATAGTCCATAAGTTGCCTCCTATGACATGCCAGGAAAAACAGCAGCTAGTTAGCATTCTTTTTATGTCCTAGATTAGGAATATTTACACAGTTTTGGTACAGGCACACACAATAGTTTATTTCCAGCAATTTCTCTTCTTTTTTCTTGGTTAGCAGAGATTAGCAACACACAAAGAAGATTGTTAACACATTGCCTTCATAAATTTAAATCAATATTTCCATATTTTAGAGATAGTTCCAAGTATTTTGCTATGCTTAAAAAGATAAGCAAGTGATAATATCTTTCTACCGTGAAATCATATCATTCTTTCACTTCCAAAAGTAGTAATCATGTTTTATGTTTACTACATTTAAATTTAATTTTCACAATATATACGGTACACCACCGTATGTAATAAAATATTGTGTAATAAAATAATAAATGTAATCTGTCCTTAAGAAAAATGCATACAAGATGCTGTAATGTTTTGTAACGTTTTGGTAAACAAGTTGATAAGAATAATCTGAGCTAAAATTAACAACGGTAAAATTGGGTTCACAATACATTGTAAGCAGTGGCATAACAACCTATTCTCTTATTATAGATTGCAGCTAGTTGTAAGAGATGACTAGGAGTAGAATGGTGTAGTAATAGATATACCATTAGTATGTAATTTAACTGAGATATAATAATATTTTTATTCAATTTGACTAGAATATTATAAATGCAGTTCATTAATATTAAAATTCAAAACAATAATTGTAACAATGATGAACAATGATGATTCTCATCATTCTTAAATGAAATTAGCATATATAGGTAGTAAAAATTCGTAACAAATTTCGTAATTATGGTAAGCTTCCATGGAAAATTAACACAATTAAGATAACAATGCTATTCACCATAAAAGGGTTAACTTTATATCAAACTAGTCAACCTTGACCTCTAAGTTAGCACCTAAGTCAAATCAAAGTCAAACAAGACATGCATTTCCAATCGCATATCAAATAATGATTACAAAGTACAACACTACAACTTGAACTATAACCTTACTTATAAATTCAAAATGGTAACATGTGAAAGTTTCAAGCTTATAAACTTACTAATACTGATAAGTTAAGGTCCTACATGCATTTTATAGCGTCCTTAATTACGATACTAGGTTATAAAGAGTGGTAAAAAGCGGCAACCTTCAAGTATGACCTCTAGATGCCGATTGAAATTGGAGAGGTTAAGTTAGTACTTACCCAGATTTGGAAGCGTTTGTGGACACGATGCTGTGAATTCTGAGCTTGTTGGCGATGTCTTTCAAAGCCTGAAGGTCTACGTTCTTGTCACCCTTCATTTTGTTTCTTTTAAAGGAAATATATCAAAGAAAATAAATACTAAATTGCACGTTTCCACAACCGGCTTCCCTAGCGCCGATGATCTAAATGACAAGCAGATGACAGTTCGCTAGCGTTTTTATAACCTATCTCGTTCCGTTCAGATAATATTTTTGATAATTTTTATTTATATTACTATGAGGTGATGCCATGTTTGAAGATAAATAAATGAAATCATATTTTTTAAATAAAATATAAAATTATAGCATCTTATTAAATTTATAGTTATAGACTTCAATGACAAAACCTTGTATTATATTCTTATAGGTTTTAGTTACATTACCTTCAGCTAGATGGCGCTGCTTTATACCAAAAAGATTTAAATTCTATCACAAGCACAAGATAGTTATAAATAAAATCGTTAAAGTGGGTTAAGAGAATTTATGACGTTTGTTAACGCATCAGAAAACTTCTGCTGAAGAATTTTCTTTGCTGTTGAATATGAGTACTACATTAGGAGTATACTAGAAAATAATAAAACAATGATACCAAACATTCATTGTAGAAGTATTGTTTCTGATGTGGTATCTGAGACTAAATTACCCGATTAACATAACGTAATTTTTATTCCTAAACACATCAATATAGATGAAAATATATTAACAAGATGACCTGAACAGCTGAAAACCTTTCTTGAAATCATTATGTATAAGACCTAATATAGGATACATGCGCAAATTCACGTCCTGTAAATTCATTCGGGGAGAACAGAATTTCGGAGATATAATATCTCAACGGTTGGTTTTTAGAATGAATATTGAGGTTGTGATGTCATATTTACAAAGCTAGTCTGAGACGTAAAAAGAATGGTTGTCTATGGTGACAAGATTTAAATCTAGTGGGCGATGGGCTAACAAACTGTCATTAATGTTCCATATGGTATCACAAGCCCAATATGCATGCTAATAAGTGATCAAGGAAATGTTTTCATGTCTCCAAGGTTCTGTCCAACCCGAAAGGGATGAATGACGTGAATGTATATTTATGATTTCGTTTAGAGCCGAATATAAACATGGCTAATGTCATTTGTGCTTTGATATCAGTGTAAGTCAACATCGAAAAGTTTTAGGAATAGCATGAAACCTACGTAGGTTGTAAACAAATATGCTTGTCGTAGTATTACATCGAGATAATATATAGTGCTATTAGAACTTATCGTAAGAATACATACACATCACGCCTGATTCCCTGTAGAGGAGTAGGCAGAGATCACGGATCCCCTTTTGTCCCGATCGTATGATCGTTGATTATATTATGCTATTTATGTATTTATCTATATATGTATAATATGAATATATATCTTATGCATTCGTTGACTAGTACCCTTAACACAAGTCTTAAATGTACTTATCAAGGGGCTAGTTCAATTAGTGTAATAATCTCAAATATTATTATTATTAAATTATAAACATGGTGATGGGCTAGCAACCTGTCAACAATAACCCTAATATTTAAGTTAAAAAGTGACCCACGAGATATTATCATGTCTGCAAGGTTCTGTCCACCCCGATAGGGATTAAAAGTCCTGAATATATAAGTATGTAAGTTAATAAAACCGTTCAGTCCATGCTAGTCCTATTTGAGGGTAGGTCCAAACATATTGTGTGAGTTGAAGTAAGTTTTTGTTCTGCCAATCATTTGTGGATTTAGCTCGGCGGATGGACGCCATTTTCTGTTAGCACATGTACAAGTTACAAATTCACTCACTTGGGTGACAAAAGACAAACGACCATTAACCCTTGCGGGGTAGTCAAAGGTTCAGGTTTCCAGCTCCGCAATTGCGAAGGTAGTAATTCTATGGCCACCTCGAATCCACGTGTTAACCAGATAGTACTGATAGTACAGGTGGTAAGCCATGTCGCTATTTACAAGCACTAACTATAACCTGTTTGAGGAAGAGGTAGGTTTCCTCACGATGTTTTCCCTCACCATAGTATTGGATGCAATTCGTAAATTTGTTTTTATTGCGAAATTGTACATAGAAATTCATGAAACTTCATTTCTATAGGTACATGCTCAAGTGGGATTTGAACCCTGTACCCACTGATACAGAGTCAAGCCCCAAGCAGCTGAGCTACGTGGAATTAATTATATAGTACTAGAGTGTGAGACAGTTAGATTAATAATCTAGACTGACAAGAAGTTGTGAAGAAACTTTCGTCACATTTAACTCACATAATATCAATTTCCGTGCTAGCTGGGACGTAAAAAGAATGCTAACTGGCTGCCGTTCTTTCCGGCATGACGTAGGAGGCGCCTAAGGGACTAGGCTAATGGGCAGCTAAGCTCTTGGACGATGGGGTAGAAAACTGACCTGAATATCCATTATGACATCATAACCTTATTATTTATGCTAATAAGTGACCAAGAAGATGTTTTCATATCTCAAAGATTCTGTCCACCCCGAAAGAGATTAAGGGACGTGAATTTAGGCAACTTAGGAAATGCTTAAACCCACATCTTATTCAAGTCCTAGATAGTCTTTCGTACAATACTATGTTTATTTATCCAAATTATCGGAATACAAACTTGACTACCCCGCAAGGGTTGGTCGTGAACTCGTTAGTCTTTTACCTAATACTTTTTATGACTGTGATAGCGACTTTTCTTTCATCATCCCTAATCTCATAGCTTATCTACAGTTAGAAGAAACTACCTACCAATCTAATTATCTTCCTATCCACTCTATACAGTCAACGCTAAAAGTGCAGTCCCAGTAACTTTTTATAAGCTTTACGTTTATAAGAACAAAAGACAATATTTTTCATTTCGAAGCACGCGAACGTACAGTGGCCATGACAATGCATAAAGGCGCCAGTTTTAAAATGTAAAATATTGTCTTTTGTTCTTATAAACTAAAACCTTATAAAAAGTTACTGGGACTGCACTGTTAGCGTTGACTGTACCTATCTACTAAGGTACATACCATTCCATTCAAAAGACAAATCACGTTCGTCTTCAATCTACGAAACAAACAATTCTCAGTAAACGCTGCTTCGAAACAGGGATTAGAAGGAACGGCCTAGCCATGGTCTTGGGGTTCAAGTCCACTAATGCGTTTTGCAAAATATCAGTTCAATATCAGTTCAGTAATAGTACCTAGTAGTGACAAATTTCACTATTTTTAAAGCGTAATTTGATACTTTTCTGGTATAAATCCACAACTAATTTTATACTATTTCTGGGGCCTTAGTCCACTAATGCTTTTTGCAAAATAACAGTTCAATATCAGATCAGTAATAGTGTGAATTTAGTAGTGGATTAACAGGTGACAAATCTATGGTGAAATTTGACACTTGTTAGTCCACTACCAACCTTACACTGTTACTGATCTGATATTGAACTGCGTTTGAGCTGACGCATTGGTAGATTGGGCCCCTGATGATTGGGGGCCGTCACTGATGAGCGATAGGCGATTAAGGCTGGTTCAATTTTAAATTGTTGATGGCGCCCCCTGCCGGATGACAGGATTGTAAAAATTACCCTCTTCGTATTGCTTACCTTGGGTGGCAGGGTTGCCAATGGTTATTAAACAAACAAATATTATGATTATATAATATGTTCGTTTAAATAACCATCAAACGTTTAAATATTATGAAATTTTACACCAAAAATACTGAATGGTACTCCAGAATGATACAACTTTTAGTTACAAACTAATTTAAGGAAATTACATGTAATTTAAATCTGGATTACTGCACTGTCGCATTGAGTAGGTATATCCTGTTATGATAGTCTCAATGTCGTGTGTAATAAATAAAGAAATAAATTTCAACCCAAGTCTAATTTTTGCTGTACGTTTTGTAATTTTGGGGTACATTTAAGTGTTTTTTATGTTCATTTAATCAATTAGATATCCTTTTGTGCATCTTAGAGGCCATTGAGCAGAATCGGGGGTCGAAAGTCTTCTGTAAAAGAATGGGTACGTCTAATCTGACGAAGCTGAAAACCTCAGAGGGCAGAACCGTCACTTCAATTCCGGGGATTCTTAAAGAGGTTGAGGGCTTTTACGGCCATCTATACTCCTCGCATGCCCCGAAGCCTCCACCCGATGCGACCGACCCAAGAGCCACATTGGTGCGCCACTACACTGATGATCTCCCGCTCGTGGACGAAGACGAAATTGGGAGCGCTCTCAAACAACTTCGTAATGGGAAGGCTCCCGGCGAAGACGGAATAACCTCGGAGCTTCTAAAGGCGGGAGGAGCTCCAGTCCGGCAGAAGCTCAAGCACCTATTTAATTCCGTCATAGCTAATGGGACTACCCCGAGGGCGTGGAGTGAGAGCGTGGTGGCCTTGTTCTTCAAAAAGGGAGACAAGGCCCTATTGAAGAATTATAGGCCTATCGCGCTCCTAAGCCACGTCTACAAGTTGTTCTCGAGAGTGCTCACAAATCGTCTGGCCTCAAGATTTGACGCCTTCCAGCCGCCGGAGCAGGCCGGATTTCGAAAAGGTTTCAGTACCGTAGACCACATCCACACAGTGCGGCAGGTTATACAGAAGTCTCATGAGTATAACCAGCCGCTGTGTCTTGCCTTTGTGGACTACGAGAAGGCCTTCGACTCCATCGAGATCTGGGCTGTTCTGGAATCCTTGCAGCGATGCCAGGTCGATTGGCGTTATGTGCAGGTGTTGAGGAGCCTATACAGCGTGGCATCGATATCTGTTCAAGTCCAAAACCAAAAGACAAGTCCTATACAGTTGCTCAGAGGAGTGAGACAGGGGGATGTCATCTCCCCGAAACTGTTCACGAACGCACTGGAGGACGTCTTCAAAACTCTGGATTGGACTGGGATGGGTATCAATGTCAATGGCAGATACCTCACGCACCTCCGTTTCGCTGACGACATTGTCATAATGGCGGATTCGCTGCAGGATTTACAGGGAATGCTGCATAGTCTTAACGCTGCCTCACGGTCGGTCGGTCTCCGGATGAACTTGGACAAGACAAAGGTCATGTTCAATGAGCTCGTTGTCCCGGGGCTGATCACGATCAGTGGAGAAACGCTCGAAGTGGTCCAGGAATATGTCTACATGGGCCAGGTTCTACAAATGGGTAGGGACAGCTTCGAGCGTGAGATTTCCAGAAGAGTGCAGCTGGGCTGGGCAGCATTCGGGAAGTTGCGTCATATCTTCTCGTCGCCACTACCGCAGTGTCTTAAGACCAGGGTTTTCAATCAGTGCGTCCTACCTGTAATGACATACGGTGCCGAGACGTGGAACATGACAGTCGGGTTGGCTCACCGATTACATGTCGCTCAGCGGGCAATGGAACGTTCGATGCTGGGTATCTCGTTAAGGGACAGAGTCCGGAACGAGATTATCCGGCAGAGAACCAATGTCGTAGACATTGTCTATCGATGTTGCAAGCTGAAGTGGCAGTGGGCCGGTCACGTCTGTCGCAGAACCGACGACCGTTGGAGCAAAGCGGTTCTCGAATGGCGACCGCGTCTCGGTAAACGTAGTGTAGGACGCCCCCCTGCCAGGTGGACTGATGACCTGAAAAAGGTCGCTGGTAGTGGTTGGCTGAGGGCCACGAGTGATCGTGTTTTGTGGCGTTACCTTGGGGAGGCCTACGTCCAGCAGTGGACTGTCATAGGCTGATTGATTGATTGATTGATTGTGCATCTAATTTCTTGCAATTTGTTATAGGTATTAGAAATTAGGGGTTTCCGTAGACTTTACTGGGCGATGGGCTAGCCATTATTACTAACAATTCATGTTTTGTTTAAAATATTTATTTCTTTAATGTTAAGTCGTCTATCGTCAACAAAGTCAGCAGCTCAGTGAAAGTTGAAAATATACAAATATTTATTTTCGGCTGAATATTTAGTCAGTTGTGATGCCAAACTGGCTAAATATGTATGCTTAGGGATTATATTTGGATCCTCAACTGGAACGAACCGAAGAACAAGGAAGAGAAGAATTGAAAGTTCGATTTCGTTTTTCTTCGGTTGTAGCGGCTGGCGGCGTTGGTGTAACCATGGCGATGGAATAACAAGAAGTTCAAACGCCGTGGCATCAGTGTTTGTACTTCAGCCGACATAACCTTAGTGGTGAATGGCTTAATAAAGAATTTAAAAAAAACATACTAAGTACAGATCTTCTTTATACATATATTTATATATATTGTATACACGTATATAAACGTAAGTTATGTAATTCTTTTGTATACTTATTGCCGTTTTTATGACTATAGTAAATAATTGAATAAACAATTGATAACTTTCCCCAACAACAATGAAGATAAACAGTTGATTTAAATGTTGAAATACACAAGCCACATGACTTAAATTATGTATTTTTTCCAATTAAAGGCCAAAATGGGAAAAAAGGTTTTTTGTAAGGGAACATACATATGTAAGGGATTATAAAGATAATATTGCATGAAAGTTAAAATACCGTTGACTGTGTACTAAACCTATCTAAACGGACGTGACGTGACATACATATATGCACGTATAAACAAAAATATTATTTGCATAACGAATCAATGAATAGGGGCCGGCCCAATAAGACATATGATAGTCAGATAGACGTCATATTGAAAAAGGGTGACGTTAGAAGTACCTATAATCGCCGAATGTGCATGAGGAGGTGTATGAGTGTCAATTGAGCGAAAGTGGTCTGTCAAGATCAGGAGAAATGGGGATCCATTCTCTCTGCCTACCCCTCTACAGGAAATCAGGCGTGATGTGTATGTATTTACAAATCCATGAAGGTTTAATCCTAGTATCTACAAATCCCTAATATTCCATATTGTTGCCATCAAAACCAAGGTTCCTAAAAATAATTAAATATAAATAATAGTTTGCGTGACGAAAGAACGTAAAAAGTAAAAAAAGCTAACGTAGATTGAGAACTTATACGTCTATCTTCCTAAAACTATACCTCTATCTCTATAATCTCCACCCCAAAATGCATAGAAATACGTAACTACATATTTAAAATAAATTAAATGCATAGAAATACGTAAAAAGACATTTAAATTAAATTATTTTCAGCATTTCCCATCGCTGACCCTGAGTAATAAGAGGATCTGAAAAGGGCAGCTCAAAATCTTGTTGGAGCGAGCTTATCCGCAATTTAAATTGATATCATTCATTTCACTGGCATAGCGAATAAATTTCCTCGCCTCGTGAAGAAATCGCTCTTACAAAGTTGCTAAATTATTATTAATTTCATTACGGCGAGGGAAAATATTGTGGGGAAATATTTCGGTTTGGAATAAGCTATAGGCAGTGTGAGTAACGTCTTGAAATGCATGTTTAGTAAATTATTATGTAACATGACATTGGAATTATGTCATACTTTCTACCTTTTTTTTAATACGTAGCATAAGTATCTACTAACAAATTGAGTCCTGGCTACTTTAATAAATAAATATTATACTTTGATGATACTAGATGATATATGATGATTTTAAACACCTACATATGTAACGTGATATGAAAAGTATTAGTCCGTGAGCTATTGACTATACTGAAAAGAACCTTACAAAAATCCGCCTCATTGCTGACTTTGATGGCATTTTATTATGATTATTATTTTAGACATTTTCATGTTATTTTTATATAATTTCTAATATTCATGAAAATTCATTGTAATATTTGGACGTGTATTAATTATATTTTTGTTTTTATATGGTCATTGTTACACTGAAATAAATAAATCTAATCTAATCATTTCACAATACTTCGAAAATGTAAACTGATTTTTAAATACCTTAAATTTTTAATAGTGCATGTTCCAGTCTGGACATTATACTTGGAACCTTTTCTTTTCGATTCCTTTATTTCACCATCTTAATTTATACATGTTCAAACGTCCTTCAATCCCTTTCGGGGTGGACAGAACCTTGGAGACATGAAAACATCTTCTTGATCACTTATTAGCATGAATATTGGGGTTTTGACTTTAAATCATCTTTAAATTAAACCAAAACTGACCAATCCTTGATTCTTGTCTGTGCCTTGGATAAATCTTAATTTACACTAAAACTAAACAAAAACTTATTCTCATCATTTTCATTACTAACCCCGCTATAACTACCACATATTTACCAATTTATGAATTTCTCTTTTCATACAACTTTTCATCACTTTGTCTCCATATTCTTACATCTGTGTCCATACTATCCGGCCATAGCCCTCCTACTAATTGACTTGTGATCTGCCCCACTGTTTCTGTGGGCAAACAAGGCCATATCTCACTCACGGCGTGTCGATGGCCAAAAAGGTGTCGGAGGTCCCGGGTTCGATGCTAAATCTTATCCCGTATTAGTCTTTACATTTACTCCCTGTAGGGTGACTATGTATTTGTTTTGTGGAGATATTTCTTTTTTGAGCTGGGAGTTTTATTGTAGATTGTAAATAAAATTAATACTGGTAATTTAGAGGTAATACAAGACAAACACTATTAGGTCCATTGACCATTGTGGGTTGATTAGGGGTTTCTGGGTCCAACCCCGCGATTCTAAATATTGTAAGTAAGAGGTAATAAAGATTACTACTGTCATACTTACATATAAAAATTCGTTCATTAATTGCTTTCAAATAACCTGGAAAACTCTTTTACACTCCATTAGTTACTTTTAGCATAAAGTTGGTAAAGTTGTAATGGCACTGATAAAGAATGTTGGTTACATATTTCTTACCGATAGTTAAATTGATTCATAAAAAAAAGAATAAAGAAAGAATATTTCATAAAGATCTTCGTATGACACATATTATCCTGCCACTATACAACATACTATGATATGGGTATTTCATGTTTAAGTTAATAAAAGTTGGTGTTGTGCCCGATAAAACAAAACAATAAATACTTTCACGACTATAAACGTTTGAGAGATTCAGAGATTCGTGTGTCTCTGCAACTTTGGTACCTCTTTATTGTTGGCAAGCCGTGTCGCCATTTACAAGTACTGACTATTCCTTTCCTATATAGGTTTCTTCATGATGTTTTACCTCATTGTGGCGACCTCTAGAGCGCCACACACAGAGATAAACCTATGTTGCAATTAGTTAAAGCATAATTACCACAGATGACGCCAGCAAGAAATAAAATAATGATTATGAAATTCAATATCCTAAAACGCGCAATTGAAATATTTAATGGAAACAAGAAGCTTCGGGTAGGAAGCTTCCTCTTTTCATGTAGGACACAGTGGATCCTACACTCACTATAGCTGATACATTTTTTCCGTCCCATTTTTGTAGTAATCACTAGTCACCCCGTGTCTTTTGTTTGCCCCACTGATTTATGTGGGGCGCGGTCACTTAGCAGCTAATGGGAGCCAAAGTGGCCCCACCATGGCATGTGGAAGTGGGGACATATCTTCATGGGATGGAATTGGGAAGATTTGGGAGTTATGGGTTCTATATAGTTGGGGTTTTCTTTAGTATGCCATTATAAAGTATAGTTATGAATGGAATACTTATTGTAAATGTGTAAGCATGTCTAAATACTTAGTACATAATAATATGGTAAATGTGAGTGTACTGTTATATTATTGTAATTACATTTTATTATACGTATTCACTATTTCTACCGTTAATTGTTGTTAAAAAATTGTGTTGTTTTATATAACTCTTCATTCCATTCGATTCATGACCGGTAACTCCTATTTCACGTTCATTTTGAGGTATAAAAGGTGATGTGTTATTGTATCACTGAACATAAGTTTCATGAACTTCTGCGCCTTTGTATGCTTGTATAACCGACGTTGGCACTTAGTAGGTAAAGGTAACTAAAGCCACTTTTATATCTTTTTTTAAAACTCTTGCTCAATATCACAGATCATGAGGGATGAGCAGGTATCCTGACGATTACCCATCCAGATATTAAATCACACGTTGCTTAATTTTGTTGATCGATGAAGAACCAGTGTCAACGCGCCTTCAACCGTTGTTAAACTTAAATTAGCTATTATATATAACAATTACTAGTCCAAATTACATTCACACATCATTTACACTAGCCAAGCATACTAAAATTGACTTTTTCCAAACCTTTTGTATGCAAAATGACATGGCAGATTTGATGAGCGAATCGAATAATCCGATGGTATCGATATCCGTTCGGTACCAATATCGATACGCAACAATAACCGATTCGGCTATTTATCGCCATAACGGTCGCATTTGTCCATTCGATTATTCGATTTGTGCCATTCACACGCGTCAGCTAAACGTCAAACGGACTTATTGAATTTGTCACAAAACCAATATGGCTGTCATTACTACAACCTTGGAAGGGTGGGTTCTTATGAGGATGTGACATGAATATTACATGTATTGGTTAAATAAGTCTATTATTATTTCTTATGATTATATATTATTATCAAGAATTTTTCTTCAAACTTATTCTGGACTCATGCTGAGTAGGTATGATCAAAGAGGCATTGTGACATAAAAGGAAACATGTTAATATCTGTACACTTTCGGATAGATTAAATGTGGGAAAATACTGGCAAATATGATTCAAAGGTAAACAGAGACCACAAATCCGCATTTTCTTTATCCCAGTAAACTACTTTCGAAACTTTGACGTCGATGTTTATATCACATAAGTATTCATTTAAATGTATATAACAGCATTCAATGTTATATAAGATCAAAACATATTTGCAAGTCTAGTAAAATATTCTTAAGCAGATTAGCGAATACTACCTTATTAAACTTTTATTATATTAAACAGCAATTTAAATATTTAAGGAACAACTATTTCATGCAATCATTATCTACAACTCTGCCATTTATCCACATAAGTCTAAATTCACCATCATTCCCAATAGCTCTGTAAGGAACCACCCTAAATATAATACAACCAAATTCTATAACTAGTGCTGCTAAATAAGGGTGCTTTACAAAGGCTGCCTATTGACGCGTACAATATCTATGACATTTAATCGGCTTAGCCATACGTGCGAAAGGCATCGGATTATGGCATTATGCTTAAATGCAACATGTAAGTGTATTGGTAGCTTAACGAAAAGTACACAAAGAAATTCATTGGATATTTCGCGCGTTGAGTTTCTGGTAGTAATTGTATGAGTATATAGAATAGTGGGTAATGGTTTAGTAACGTTTTAGTTTATATAGGGTATATAAAACATGTATGATTCGTGATCATAGTATATGTCTGCTTACACCTCTATTGTGAGACTTGTAACCTCTATTGGTGCATCACAATACAAACATTAAACAATCCTAGAATATGTAGTAGACAAATTGGCAGAAAGAAAGGAGTTGGTTACATTCTAGTCAAAGACCTGTCTGTAAGTAGTCATACATAAAAATAATCATTATCAATCAATCAGCCTATGTCAGTCCACTGCTGGACGTAGACCTCTCCAAGGTTACGCCACAAAACGTGATCACTCGTGGCTCTCAGCCGACCATAATACGAACTATCTAATATCGCAGCCAAACACATTTAGTTGTATTATCGAACCTAGTCTTTACTAGATGTTTTATTTTTTACGTACTCATAATTAAATCTTTATCTGTATAAATATTCTGACTATTGCCTATCCAGTTTTTTAATACTTTGCCCGTGCTAATATGGGATAATAAACGATTGATAATTTTATCTGCCTTATACTTGAAATTTCGTAGGAAGTGAACCGAGAGACGAGGGGTAAACGGAATTTATTAGTAGAGAGGCTAGCATTAATTATGCTATAAAGTGACCTAGGAGACATTATAAATGTCCGTGGTTCTGTCTAGTCTGAAAGGGATTAAAAGACGTGTATATTTATGTATGTTATATAGTTTGCCTCGATCACGAAAAAGTTTCTGAGTTTGCATTGTTAATGTATGTTATACTTATTTACTTAGGTTATACTTACTAACTATATATATATATATATATATATATACTTACTTATTATAGAAAAAGTTTCTTAGTTTGCCCTTATCATAGATATGTCTTATAATAAATAAACCACCTAATTTCTAGTCTTATAATGCATTATAAATTCCAACCCAAGTATTTAGAGGTCCTTTTGACAAATTATTTCCAACACAAAGCACCCCAAACGTGTTAGTGCATTAAAACTTAATGTCGGCGTCGTCAAAAAACAACAAATGATCAATCATTGCCATGAATGGAGCCTATTGGACGAGTTAAACGGAAGGGGTCTACACCACGGTCAGATTATTTTATAATATTTTTTTTATGATATTTTATTGATAAATTAGAAAGTCATACAATATGATGTTTTTTCATTAAGAGTTGTATAGATCATAAAATTAGTTATTTTTAAACACTCGCGATTTATACTCATTTTATTTACTATGTACTGTCTACATGTATATGTCTTCCCGCGACTACGGCCTATGCAACTGGGTCGAAACGTCGGGTAAAATAAAGTTATTTATATCTTTATTAATTTATCGTGAGACGACCCGGTCTCACATAGTAAATAAAATGATTAAATTAATTTGCGAAACACATAGTTTTACGGCATAGAAAAGAGTTGTATATACACTTACCTATACCTGTACTATGTATACCTACACACGGCGAAACAGAAACCTGAAACGTTAGGTACTGAATTGCTGGTGGGAATTGGGTTGGAATAAAACAAATATACAGATGAACAAAATAACGGTCTTCAGGTATGTTTTATGTAATGATGGCTGTAATATAAAAAAATAATGATGAGAAAGTACATGATTTCATATTGTAATATTCGCGGCAAATGTAGTTTATTTTACAAGAAAACGGATTCTATAACCGCTAAGTTTGTATTCGAAGATGTATGACTGTCAATGAAGCGAAAGTGCTTTGTCAGGATCGAGACAATTGGGGATCCGTGATCTCTGCCTACCCCTCTACAAGGTACTAGGCGTGAAATGTATGTATGTACAAAACGGATCTGTAGTAACCCACGACGTTTATTGTAAAATAAAAATAAGTGAATCTCTTAAAAATATAGCTTAGATCAGCTAAATAGTACCTGTTACATTTGGTGAATCATAATCATCTCATCTATCATACACAAATTTATCTCGCAAACCTGTTGCATAGATACTGTTATCATAATTCCGTCCAAAATGAGTGCCAAATTCAATAGCTCGTACTAAACGGTCCATTCAAAGGCAATGATGCCCACCTGTCCCGGGTTCGATCCCCGACAAATTGGTCCATACGTAATGGCACGCGAAATACTAACAGCTGTTTTCTCAATTTTATTTAGAGCTTTTTTCATATAGTTCTCAATGTTATATAGAGTTTTTTTTTTATTTAGACCTCGTATGGGAATGGCAATGAATTTATTGGCGAATAAAGTTTTATTAAAGTCACTTACTTATGTGTTTGTTGAAGTTCGTAGGGTAAATTAAAGAATAGGTTTTCGTTGGGGTGGATGTTATTATAAGGTGGACGGTTAGAGTAATTGTTGTTTGGTATTTGAACGAGTATATACTCGTAAATAATGATTTGTATTATATTTGAGAATTTGCAATATAATTGCGAAATACATAATTTTTAGGGTGTAAGTAAGTAAGCGACATAAGGACAGTGACCCATTTTTCAAAAATAAGCTCTTTGAATGGCAACACTGGTTATAATATTTTCACGTTGATTGCGGATATTCTGATTAGGATATGAGTTTGAAGTTTTACAAAGATGATTATTTCGTAAGTCGCGAATGTGTACGTCTGTATGATATGAAACCTATAGTTAGTCTGGGTCGTCAAAATGTTATTTAGCCGTCTTTGTTTTTTCTAAGTCATTTCATAGAAAATGACAAAGACAATGGATACACAAACCTCTGAACACTTCGTGAGAGAGATATCGGTCAGGACGTATCTGTATTTTACATATACATACATACACATCACGCCTGATTCCCTGTAGAGGGGTAGGCAGAGATCACGGATCCCCATTTGTCCCGATCCTGACAGACCACTTTCAAAATAGTGATGATATTTTTACTATTTTTAAAAATACATACATTTATATCATGGTTACTAAAACGTATACATACACATTATAGTCCTTATAGCACTTTTAGAGTAAGCAAAAGCTTGAATTTAAAATCTTCTCGGTCTTTTATAGAACTAAAATTTTGATTGTAATGACATTTAAATGGAGCTTAGGTGATAGGTTTCCATCCCATCGCCCAATACATAGACCCCTGTGTCCATAGTTCCCTCCTGCAACATACCTTGAGGAACGGCAGCTAGTTAGCATTTTTACTACGTCCCAGGCTATCACGGTATTATAATGCAATAACATTTATTCGCAAACAAACAAACATTATTTATACGGTAATACTTGGAGCATACATTAAATGGAGATCCAATCCGTATGAAATGTAAAAGGCGACTGTGGGCCCGAGGATTTGATAGGCTTAGCCGCCACTATATTATTATTAAGTGGGAATCTGCTTAGCGAAGTAAATTAAGATTATCATGCAAGTATTTGTACGGGAGTGGCGGGGTATGTATTAAGATATGAAGAGTATGTTTGTTTGTTTGTTTAATAAAAGGGACGGTTGCTATATTTTTTTAACTCTTTAATAAGCCATTCACCACTAAGGTTATGTCGGCGAAAGTACCAACACTGATGCCAAGGCGTTTGCACTTCTTGTTATTCAGTCGCCATGGTTACACCAACGCCGCCAGCCGCTACAACCGAAGAGAAACGAAGTCGAAGCTGCAATTCTTCTCTTTATTATTATTCGGTTTATGTTTCGAGATTATGTTATAAAATCATTAGTCCCTTAGTCACCTCCTACACCATAACTAAAGCAACTCATAATAATCCTTTATTGAGATTCCACATAACAGTAAATGACATACTAATATTACATACATACATATCACGCGTAATTCCCTGTAGATGAGTAGGCAGAGATCACGAATCCCCATCTGTCCCGATCCTGACAAACCACTTTCGCTTCATTGACACTCAAACCTCCTTTTACACACCCGGCAAATATTAATTATTATAGAAAATAAGATTACAATAAAATATGCTATATTTTAAAAAACTAATTACATAATTGAAGTCCCAGTTTTGCACTGGCCCTAATTAACAAATATCGTAACGTGGTTTGACCTAAGCCATATAAACTTTGAAATCTTAAAGTTTAGCTTATTAGGCAAAGTTGGTTCATCTAAGCTTCAACTAGATTCCCTTTATTGCTTCTTACGAGTCTCTTATGAGCTACAGTTAGGTCAGAGTTTCAGCTCTTAGGCTGTATTTTCATTATACTTAGGAACATGAAATGTTTTGCTTAACATAGGTATACTCTACATATATTCACGTCCTTTAATCCCTTTTGGGTTGGACAGAACCTTGGAGACTATATTTCCAAGGTAACTTTTTGCATTAATATAACGGTTGTGATGCTATATTGAACATACAGATTGCTAGTCCATCGCATAATCGATTTCATTGACCCCTTGTTCTTAAGTCTCCTACGACATGCCGGGAAGAACGGCAGCTAATTAGCTTTCTTTACGTCCCAGCTACGTAACATGTCGTTGTTAAACAGGTATTTTGATTTACATATTATTCTTCGCAACATATACTTATATACATACATATACATCACGCCTGATTCCCTGAAGAGGGGGGCAGAGAACACGGATCCCCATTTGACCCGATCCTGACAGACCATGTTCGCTTCATTGACATTCATACATCTTCTCATAAACACTCGGCGGTTATAGGCACTAACGTCACCCTTTTTCAATATAGCGTCTATCTGACTGTTATATGTCTTATTGGGCCGTCCCCTACGTAATCGCCCTTCCATTTCACTTATAAATATTCCTTTTGTCAATCTGCTATCATTCATCCGCATAACATGTGCAAACCATCGAAGCATGCTCTTTTTAATCTTAGTCACTACATCTTATTTCAAACCGCAACCTGCCTTTATCACATTTTTTTTAATTCTATCATACTTATATACCAACTAAACATCGTAACTATAAAAATGTAACTTAACAAGATATATTTAATTTATAGGTTAATTATTTTAATTAGTCTTAAGTTTGTAAATATTTTGTTAATTTATTGTAAAGTTTTCATTGAAAAATAAATAATAATTAATTGTCCAATGGAAGAGACTTAACAAGCAAACCCGAATCCTCAAACCAGTCCACCATAATTGAGTGGTGCGACAGAGTGAAAGATTTCCCAACTTGTTTTACTTATTTGTCACACGAGCGGGCACGCAAGTATTGTGTTGTAAACATACATACATACGCTTCACGACTTGTGTATACACACTCCCTGGGAACTGTAAGGAAACTAAGTTCAATTTAATATTAACTTTATTTAAAAAGACAGCTAAACTTATGTCCCCTAGTGAAGTACGGAACTATTAGATGCATAAGTAATTACAAGACTAAACTTATGCATTTAATAGCTCCGTATATATAGTATTAAGGTTTTGCTAATGATAGCAGAAATATATAATTAATGTCTAATATAATATAATTGTACGTATGATAATTTCGAAATAAATTTCACAGCGCGTCACAGAGCAAGTGTATTTTCAATATTTCGAACGTTCGAAATTTGTAATTGCGAAATTTATAATTTAGTTTAGATATTTCAACCATTTGACTTTTTAAAGTTCGACTTTTGGTATATCGATGTTAATACTTACGTTATTTAAACCCATACGATATTTTCATTTAAGATATTGTACAATTCGATATTTATAAGTTCGGCATAATGAATTTCAAAATTGTCATACGTAACCACACTCCATTTTATATTGTGGCGGAGTAGTCAGAAGCTTGAGTGCCCATCTCCGAAATTTAGAAGGTAATTTTCATATATAGGTTATACCTGTAATGAAAAATTAATGTTAAAGCTAAAAATAAAAAATATATCTATTCAATATTGGGAACAGGGACAAATTATTATTTTTAATTATTTACAATATTTATTTTTCTACTATAAAATGCTTTAACGACCCTTTTTACCTTTCAATTTCAATTTTTTATATTTAAAAAACTTCATTACTTACACCAAAGACCGAAAATAGCTGCCAAACCTACCGTACTACCTAAGGCAGGTTGGTAGCTAATCTGGGCAGATCATTAGGCCGCAGGTAGAGGCGACAAAGGGATTGAGCCTGATTAATGAGCCCTTTTGTGGGGCTACTGGTCTTCAGTGACCTTCGGATTAGGGGTCCATGGTGGAAAGTATGGAAGGTTTTTGGATGTATCAATAATTTTACATACATACACATCACGCCTGATTCCCTGTAGAGGTGTAGGCAGAGATCACGGATCCTCATTTGTCCCGATCCTGACAGACCACTTTCGCTTCATTGACATTCATACATCTTCTCATACACTCTCAGCGGTTATAGGTACTCCTAAAGTCAATAATTTTAAGTTATAAAAAGTTGTTACTAGAGATAGGTATATATTGGAGCTATGAAGGCATATTACATTAAATATATATACGTGAATTGTTGAGAAAGGTATTTTTTTTTTTCAATAATGTCATAGAATTTATCTTTAATATAGCTGTGAGTTGTGAGAGTGTTAGGGGATATTGGAAATAGGGTTAATTTCTTAGTTGCTTCTTACAAAATGCTATAAAGAAACTGTGCTCTTTAGCATTATATTTATGACTTAAATTAGACCTAACATATTTGTGTGATATACATATTTGTTAATATATAATAACAAATCATTCAAATTTATATTATTTCGAATCGTTCTAGACATTTACAGGACTTGTGTAATAATTTTAATGATAGTTCCGTACTAGTTATTGACTTAGATTTATAGCAAATAGCTCTCTACAATAACAGAAATTAACATTTAAACATACAGAACCCGTACAAAAATACCAATTCCTTGATCAACAAAAACCGGAGTATATTAACACCGTCGAAAGACTGTTATTAGTAACCATGGCAACGGAAGGTCCTGTCAAAGAAACGTCATTATTCAAAAATCATTATAATAAATATTTGGGAAAATGAAAGGAGGATATTCCAAATAGTTCGGCTATGAAATCATCAAATGGACATTATGACTACCCCGAAAGGGTGTTTGGGTCGTATATATGTATATTATGAGTTTCTACATGATAATTGTATGCATACGTTTTTAGATATTCGAAACCTATGCGTCTCCATTTAATCGATACTGAATGTGACTGATTAGTGTATGTACTAACTGAAATGCTGACTATTATAAATCTATTGCCACTATCCACCTAATATTAATAATAAATCATTTATTGACAGCCACAAAAACACATCATACCGATTTGTCTGTTCACACATCATTCCCAATTCTCTTGATTCTGATAAACATTTTCTGAAAAAAATTTTCTGATATATATTTTCGTTTCGACATCCATATACACTCGGGATTATAAGTTCTAATAATGTCACCCTTTTTTTAATATGTCGTTTATATGACTGGTTTTAGTCTTAGTAAACCGACCCCTACGTAACTCCCCTTCCACTTCACCAACATAATATATTCCTTTTGTCAATATCTATACTATCATTCATCCGCATAACAAGTCCAAACCATCGAAGCAAATCAAAAAAAACAACAAAAACTAATTTTTTTTTCTTTATAATCTTATATTAAACAGTATTTATGACGATGTTAAATACAAAGTTACATACGTACACATTCATGGCGTTTAATCCCTTTCGGGGTGGACAGAACCTCGAAGATAAAATATCTCCTAGGTCACTTTTTAGCACGAATATTGGGGATTCGATGTCATAATGGAACGTTGGTGACAGGTTGCTAGCGCATTGCTGAAAAGATTCTATTTACCTCTATAGTATACTCGCATTAAGAAAATAGTGACGTCATCATGTCCCCACGATTTGACCAATGAGACCTGACATCGGCTGTCCGCCATTGGTCGAAGAGCCTTGTTTTCTCATTATCTAACGTCTTATTGGTCAGTTTACTTTTGTAAATCATGACGTCACTATTTACTTAACTCGAATAGACTATAGTCCCTTAGTCACATCCTACGACATCTTTTAAGTCATCACTGTGTAAGCTTTCTTTATGACTGGTTTCAATAAAAAATGAGGCGCTTGCATATATGTATCTCACTATTGTTTTTATACTTATGTATCTCTATTTTTTCTTTTTGATTTATTTAGGTATATTTCTGCTATCGTTATTTTATAACTTGTCTGTTTTTGTTCCCAGTGAAACATATAATGTAGTAAACCTATTTTTTTAAGCATATACTCTTAATTACTGTATCTATAACTGGTTTGTTTCCTTTTAAATAAATAAAATAAATGTCATGCCGGAAAGAAAGGCAGCTAGTTAGCCTTTTTTACGTCTCACAGGATAAAATACAAAGTTGTTGATAAAAATATATGCCCAATAAGGTCGTTAATGTCCCACAGTTCAAAAAACACTCTTTGACATATTAATGACGTTAGCTAACAACTACTTCCGGTTTCCGGCTGAAAACGGGGCTAAGTTGTGATTAAGTCATCACTTGAGTAAGCTTAATAAGTTAAATATGTGCTAAAAACCTAATAGTTACTAATAGAAAAATGATTGTTTGAAATATTTCCGTTAACATTAAGTTTTCATCTTATGAGGTGATTAAGTGACTTGGTATTAATAAACATATGGTACGATGGGCTAGTTACCTTTTTACTATATCATATTACATAGTATTGTCACAATAAAGATACAGAGAATATGTGTTTCAGTCTTTGTCCGATCCAAAAGGATGTAAAGACGTGAGTATAGTATATAAATCTTATATTACCTTTACGTTTTATAAGTTAAATATTCTCTCATCTTTACATATTTATTATATTAGAACAAAATAACGTCATTCAAAGTTGTCAAAAACTAAATAAAAAATATTTTAGAAATTAGGCTCTTTTAATATTATCTAAGACTTAATCACTAGACTGTGTAGAAAGGCAACTGCTATAATATTCTTACGATCCCAAACCATGACGATTCGATAAAAGATATTGGTAACTACGCGATGAATTGTAATTTAAGCGATACTTAGATAAAAAAATATAGGTAATTATGCAATGAATCGTAATTTACTTTGTCATATAGTTTTCTATCTGCTGAAAAGAAGGTACAATGTAGTCATGAATAATAACTAACGGGACTTATCAGTCTGCTCGTGACCATGGCTGCTGCAACGTAGCCGAAACGACGGGTTAATAATAAAGGTAGCTTTATTATATAAAAACTTACGCGATATGTCCCGTTAGTTATTAATTATGAGTATAAATCGCGAATCTCTTAAAACTATAATTACAACATATTCATAATATTCTTCGCAATATTACACAATCCTCTGCCTACCCTCTAAAGCACATACCGTGATGTCCATGTTATGTAAAAACCATAAACAATCCAAACCGCAACTGCCATGGCTTAATTCAAAATGGCTTCCCCTTTACCGTAAAGTATTTTTAATCACTCCGGTTTTCGTCCATATTTTTAATACGTAGCTTATAATATTGTATGACGTTGTGATGATAAATAATGAGATTAGTTGCTGTGTTAAAGGTGACTGGCGACCCCTTGTGCTTCATTGTGTCTGTTGCAAAATTGCTATTGTTGAAGTTGCAGTATTTGTATTGTGCAGAAAGTTCTGTTCGTATGAAAGTATGTTCTAACTATATGAGCCACGATATTTTATCCTTTATAGTTCAGTTAGGATTACTTGCTTTTTGATTAGTGTTATATGGTTTTATGTACCTGATGATTACCACCAAACAAAAAAAATTCATGGTCTAACAAAATGTCTTAGAGCGTTGACTGTAAAATATTTCTCAAGTTTTTTAAATTACTGATGTACCTTTATTTAACTCATAAGATAACAAATTTCATAACAACAGCCTTTTTTAAAAGTAACCAGTACGGAATGATTGCTTTGGCAAAATTTATATTTACATACATTATACCCGTTTTCCTGTAGAGGATTGGCAGAGATCAAATTTTACACATCTGTCCCAATCCTGACATACCATTTTCGTTTCATTTACCCTCATACATCTCCTCATACACACTCTGTAGTTAGTGACACCTTTTTTCAATATGGTTCCTATTTGACTGACATATCTCTTATTTACATACATACACATCACGCCTGATTCCCTGTAGAGGGTAGGCAGAGATCACGGATCCCCATTTGTCCCGATCCTGACATACCATTTTCATTTCATTGACATTCATTCATCTTCTCATACACTCTCGGCAGACGGCGGACATCTCTTATTTACATTTTGAAAATATGCTTACAGTACAGTTTGGAATAATTTTTAGTTAAATCAGTATTTACAGACAGTTTAATTAATTAACATAATTAACAGACATTTAATTGCCATACATAGAGATAAGTAGATAGTACTTATCTCTAACCATAACATAAACAGATCGCCCAATAGATTCAACTCACCCCTAACTATTATAACCCATAGTTACCCTTCTGCCCTCACAAATACACTAGCGTCTGTTTGTCCCTTTTTAATTGATCCTAATTGGTCGAGGGGTGTTCGCAGGGGTCCAGACCATAGTGGGACCCCATTGATACAGATTTAAAAGGCCCAATTAACGATCTACATGTCACAGCATTTACAGAGTATGTAGAAAGATAAGAGTTTAATTTTGCGATGTGAATACGTTGTAATAGTAAGGGAAAATATCGTTAGGAAATATATCTATTCTTCGAGATGCGTGATTCATACTTAGAGCTTGTATATGGTGACGTGGAACACTAACTGTCAAATTGGGTGCTTCTTGTTTGTATGGTTAAAAAGTGCGATTGATGTTGGCATAAAAGAAACTCTATAATTACGTACTTAATCACGCTAACCTCTGATTATTTCGCTCGGAATAAAATTCGTCAATCGTGTTTAAGAGTTAGTTATATACCGATATTACAAAAAAATTACATTTTTCTATCAAACTCGTCACAAATATTTATTTATTTATATTCGTTCATATAGAATGTTAAGTATCAGTAAGTTACCTACTATACACATGTTCGATTTATTAATAACATAAGTAAGTGTGTATATGTCCATTCCTATTATTTCTACATATACCTCTGTAGAAGACAAAAAATCTTTACAATACTCGTAGACACATATTCTACTTTTTAGACTAAAAACAAAGTCTAAACTTACTATCTGAATTATTTCTTATATCTTAGTATGGCGGTATCACATCACAAACTCTACATACAAAGAACTATATAAACATCCATACACGAAACTTAAGTCCAAAAGTCAATCTTAAACCGATACCAACGGAAATCCGCTACAAACTAGCACAATAACTTTCATCCATTCCACTCGAGAAGTCAAAAGGCTCAGGTATATGGCCTATAATGAGCTTATATCCTACAATAGTCAATAGTCTATGGACCGGATATGGCTATTGACTGACTTGGTTGTGAGCTACACCTTAGCGATTGTTCGCTTCAGTTAAATGGGAGCTCGCGGTGCTTTTTGCAAACATGCGTGCTTGTACAGGTGATGGTGTGTTATGGTGATAGATTTTATGTTAAGTAGAGAATAAGATTTAATATTTTTTGTCTTTACTAGTAATATAATTGTGTAAAGCTTGCATGGGAATAATGGATTAAAACTAAAATACCGCCGATATTTTCTAGTCATATGAGTTCTTTACTTTAAATAGGATAAAAGTTGTAACTACTCATACAACTAAATGTAATGAAATACATAGCTGCGTGCATTTTTTTTTATATATAAAGTATTACATTTGGTAAGTAATCCTAAATATTATATCCAAACACTAAGTGAGTAATATTAACTTTTGTTCTCAGGCCAAAAGCGACTGTATTTATTCTTTTAGTTTCTTTTTGACAATTATTCCACTATTTCCTATCTGTTTGTCCTTATCAATATTGAAGTCTACAATCAAATACCTTCACATCCTATAAGCTCTTTCGAAGTAACAGATACCCGGAGATATTATATCTCCCTAGGTCACATTTTTATATAAATATTGGGACTGTTTGAACATTAGTGACAAGTACCTAGCTTATCGGCCAATATGATTCTATTGATTTATGATTCCATTGCCGTAGTCGCTCATTAGACAGCATTCTTTAAACATTCAGAACTAGCACGGGACAATTCTTTTACCTAAAAATACTAAAACATACCGATTCCCTAAGATTTTTAAGTACATACATACTATGTTATGTATCGTAATCGTAGGATATATTATTTTTTTTTATTTTACTTTATTTAGGAAAACAAACAGTTGTATAATTATAGAAAATAACAAATACCTTAAATACATAATAACCTACAGTTTATATCCTTATCTATATGGCTCGTAAACCTCTTCCACACCACGACCTCGTACCCAGTCCTGCCACCGCCTGTACCCGACCCCCTGGCCCAGTGGCGCGCATCTGGATAGCCTGGGAGTCGCCGCTTTATTGCCGAATTAATTGTCGCTCCTTACTTGTATGAGCGGCTAATTTATTGCCTGCATTGTGCCGTCTTGAGGGATGCAATTGTTAATGCACTGTCATATATTATTGTGTGGGAGTTAAGTGTAGTATATTTAATTTGGTGTACCTATAAGTAACTTATAACCGCCGAGTGTATGAGAAGATGTATGAGTGTCAATGAAGCGAAAGTGAACTGTGAGTGAAGTGGAAGGGCGGTTACGTAGGGGACATATGGCAGTCAGATAGACGCTATATTGAAAAAGGGTGACGTTAGGAGTACCTAGAACCGCCGAGTGTGTATGAGAAGATGTATGAGTATCAATGAATGGTTCAGGCTTTACATGCCTTCGTAATTTCGGAGAAGTGCACTCAAGCTTCTGACTACCCCGTCACAATAAAAAAGGGAGTGTGTGTACAAAAGTCAAGTCGGGAAACGTATGCATGTATAATCATACATGTGAAATTTGCGCAACCTTTTATTTCCTGTAAATTACATGTGCTAACTTTTATATTTATAGAAATATCTACATGTAACAATAATTATTACTTACGCCCGTCTATGCCTTTTAAAGTTAGAAACTAGGAAAATAATTATCCAGAAAAATATTTAAAATTACAATCGGGATTGAACTAACATTAGTATGGAATACGTAATTGATTCTATTTACCCCTAGTCGCCTCCTACGATATAATGGGACAAACGCACCTAGTAAGCTTATTTTTGTCGCAGACTTGCATGGAACTGAATAAAATGAGCTTTATTCTTTTGTCATGTTCTAAATGACGATAATTTATTATCCCAAAACAAAATCCTCCACCTAATTATTATACCATAGATACATATTTCTTAATATATTGAATACCCTTCTTCTAAATATAGGTAACACATACACACATACATTCACGCTTCTACGTCCCTAACGGAATTAGCAGATACTATCGATCGCCACCTGGAACGATCCTGACAAAACTCTTGCTTCATTCACACTAATTAACCCACTCATACATTCTCTTCTGTTCTTCACGCTGCGTACACCCCCTTTGAGAAAAATGTCTTAATATAGGCACAGATAATATAATACTACATATAGGTATTAATATAATCTTATTGCAATTTACGCCAAATTATAAAAAGTGATTGAAATAGCCAATAATCTTAGTCTTGACTGACAGTCCATTGAGCTACCAAATGTCATTATGTCAAATTTGATTTATTTCCCGAAAACGTGACATTTAACCAATTAACTACACATTCAGCAGTCGGCTAATGCCTAATCTAAACATTGAGATGCATTTCCAAGTCCCTTTTAGAAAAAAAAAGTAAGAAAATCCCGCGCAGACTGCCTGGCACCGACGAAAGTGACAAGGGACATATTTAAACTATTAAATAAAGAAAATTCATCCTTATTTTGTTTCGTATTAAGTTGGTTTTAGGTAAACTGATGTTGGTTATGGATTTGTTTGTTGGATTTTGTGTTGTAAGGTAAGGGAATACGGTGTCTTTTTGAATGGCAAGCTTGAAAAGGGCTTAGGGTTACATACGGCGAAACTGAAATATCTCAAAACGTTTCGGAATATTTTTACTACACTCGTTTTGTAATGGTCGTGTCTGTTTGTATGATTTATACGAGTACTTGTATTTTATCAACCAAATAATACATAATAATAATATAAATTTTATAGTATAACCATTGGGATAGTAATGACATTAATGTGAAAAATTGCTGGCAGATTGCAATCCACAGCCAAATATAATACGTTTATTTTGATGCCTTAACGATGTGCTGAGAAAAGAGGTACCAAGTTCACAGTCTATTGAAATTCCACTTCACTTTTCCAAGTGTCACTGAAGAACTTTATGTTCTAAGCTTTTTTCCATTTCATAAAACGTCAGTATATATATATTAGTCATTCGTTCAATACAAAGTATCTACAGTTTTGCTATGAAAAAAAGAAACATCGATTTTATAAATTGATTAGACAAAGACAAACGCGTTCACGACCATAGAATTACTACCTTCGCAATTGCAGAGATGGAAACCTGAACCTCTGACTACCCCGCGAGGGTTAAAGGTCGTGAGCGTGTTTGTCTTTGTCTTTTTTGAACCAATCCAGTGGCCATAATAAGGCATTGATGACCAATTAGTAAATATGTGTGTGAATGGGCCTAGTCATAAACCCTAACAAGCTTCTTTTTATAGCACCTTATGATATGGTATTGGTGTTGTAAATAGTATGAGGTGACTAAGGGATTAGAGATGTTATTTAGGTATAAGGTATATAACGCGGTAGAATATCAATGCAATGTCTCTTAACAACCAGTGTCAGGCTAATGTTTTGACTTTCAATGAATGTACTGTACATGTATTTGACTGTGACTTTGACTTTGTCTTTTACAAAAAAAAATCGATCGCGTATAAAATTTAACCCTACCGAACCCACACATTTTTTCTAACTCTACCACCGCATTTTTTCTCTAAAGGAATGTCGTAATGGATCGTGAGGAAGGAAGTTGCAGGTAACAGGCTCTGTGACAATGTCTGCAGGATCCCACTAATGTGTCACGTTGATGACACATTGACACGTGGGTTTTTGTTACTAGGAAGTTTGGGTTGGAATAACATGGCTTGGATATTTAGTTTTGGGTCGTTAAATGGTAGGTTATAATTGGTTTTATCGAACTATGTACAGTTTACGCTAAAAGTGCAGTTGCGGTAACTTTTTATAAAATTTACGTTTATAAGAAGAAAAGACAATATTTTTCATTTCGAAGCACACGAACGTATAGTGGCCATGACAATGCATAGTGGCGCCAGTTTTAAAATGTAAAATATTATTATTATTTGTTCTTATAAATGTAAACCTTATAAAAAGTTACTGGGACTGCACTTTTAGCGCTGACTGTACTTTCAAGTATCTACGAAAAGAGTATGTATACTATACTTAGTATATATTATTAGTATGTATGTATACTTAGATATATATAAGTCCATTTTTCCCTTTAAGTTAGGACAGAAGCTCGGAGAAATAGTGCTATTTCAGTCACCAGTACCATAAATTTCGAAGTGATGATATGCATGTAGGATACATACATACATACACATCACGCATGATTCCCTGTGGAGGGGTAGGCAAAGATCACGGATTCCCATTTGTCCCGATCCTGACAGACCACTTTCGCTTCATTGACACTCATACACCTCCTCAAACACACTCGGCGTATCATTAACATATGTAGGATATTAGTAATTATTGGCTAGCCCATCGCTAAAAAAGTTCTATGTACCTATTTCTAGAGGTAGCTTTTTTGGGATAGGCTTCTACGAAAAATTATTATAATACAAGAACGATATAGAATTACTTTCATTTATAATATTCAGTAATGAAGTTAATAAAATAAAATAGAATGAATTCTATAGTACATAATATACTCTTTACGACTTGTGTATACACACTCCCTTTTATTGTGGCGGGTAGTCAGAGGCTTGAGCACCCATCTCTAAAATTTCGAGTGCACGTAAGGTTTGGGTCACTCGAAGGCCTCGTTTCACTTGATAGACACTGAACGTGATAGGTAGTGATCCGTATCGCTGTATATAGGCGCTGACTATTACCTATCCTGAAGGATAGGTAGGTTTACTCACGATGTTTTCCAAAGAACAAAACAGTATATAAAATAATGGTGATGTCCTATCCTACTTTTTTACATAAAATCATACACACCACGCCTAATTCTCTGTAGAGGGGTAGGCAGAGATCACGGATCCCCATTTGTCTCGATCCTGACAGACCACTTTCAAATCATTGACATTCATACATCTTCTCATACACACTCGGCGGTTATAGGTACTCCTACTTCACTACATAGTACAAAACAAAGCCGCTTTCTCTGTCCCTATGTCCCTTTGTATGCTTATATATGACTGATAGACTGATTCAAGAGGAAGTTTTATGTGTATAATAACATCAATTAAATAATGGAGTAGGCTGTATATTTTATACCCGTGCAAAGTCAGAGCGGGTCACTAGTTTTTAATAAAACCTTAATCTCTTATGAAACCTTAGCCAGCTAATTACTTCCTTTTTAGTCCCAAACTCTCACCATTATCAAAAACATATCGAGTGTTGTTATGAGAGAAAGCTCACTCAACATCACGCCATGTATCCCTTGAATGAGTGACAGAAGACAAACAACTCTCGGGTTACCAAACGAGGAAGTTTAGAGACAGATTTTTTGTCACCAGAAACGTGATAGGGGCACCCGTAGCTACTTTAAACCAGTGCTGGTTGGGGACTAAGATATAATAATAATAATAATATTGTAGGACGTTATTACACCAATTGAACTAGCCCCTTGGTAAGTACATTTAAGACTTGTGTTAAAAGTACTAGTCAACGTGTATTTAAGAAATTATACATATTAAATATAGATAAATGCATATATAGTATTTTTAATCAACGACCAGACCGGAAAGCAGTAGAAAAGCGTAGTACTTAACTCCATCTCCACCGGGAATCGAACCTGGGACCTCAATCCTACATATTCCGATTACATCCAATGCTTCAAGTGGACTAGTTACACCATTACAGTCCCAGACTCATAATGTCATTGGCTTGGACACGATAAGGTATTAAAGTGAAAATTCAATTTTATTATATTAGTATGAATTAAATTGGTCGTTATGTCCCCACACGTGTAAATTAATCTCAAGTGAATTCATGTGTGTGTAAGAGCCGTTTGAAAGGGATTTAAGATCAAATTCTCGTCTCACTGGACGGCCATGTTGATGGGTACTGTCGCGGTGGAAAGTGTTAGTATTATATTTACTTTTACGTCCTTTAATCCCTTTTGGAAGAGACATAACCTCGGAGATATAATACCTTCGATCACTTTAAACAAAACTGTCTAAAATAAAAATGATCTACATATAATATTTGTGACCGGTTTCTAACCCCTCGCCCAATTGTGTTTTTTATATCTATTCGTGTCTATTGAGGTTGGTTGTTTCCCGTTTGGTGGAGGCCAGCGGGGATTCAAGGGCCGGTGCGTATTTCGCCCAGCGCATCAGCATAGCTGTGCAAAGGGGAAATGCCACCAGCCTTCTTGGGACACTTCCTGCCACTGCCAGTGATTTGGCAGATATATTTTATTTGTAAATTTAATAAGCTCTAAGATTTGATGTAATAGTAATTAACACTTATTTATATTTTAATCTTTATCTATATTATTTTAATCTTTATTTATTTAGTCTTATTATTTTGATTAATTACTTCATGAAAATAATGATTAATTAAATTTTAATTAGAATGTATCGGGATAACTTGTGCACTCAAAAACACCACAATTTACATTTAGAGCTAACTAGCTGCCGTTCTTTGGATGTCTAGGACACACTTTGGGTAAAACTAAGTCGTAAATAAATCTATGTAACCCTCACTCACAAAAGTTTAAAATAAAGGTTCTAAGCTACTTTTGGTTTGTGTGTTTTATTTTACTCCAAACGTTCAATATATATAATTATCACTATGACTTTATTATCTATACTTCACACACATATGTATAGTTCAATGTAAGTATTTAATTATTGTATATGACATTTGTAGTTACAAATCATTCAATGTGTTAATTTTAATAAATATTTTTTGTTATTATTAATTATAAGTAGGACAGTTTATATGTTATATTTTTTCCAAACACCTTACGCACCTACCAGTACATAGACGACATTCATCTCGAAATGACGCTGGATCATTAAAAAGCGATCTAAATGTCACTGGAGGCATAAATTACGCGGCTGTTTAATTATTTATTTATTGCCACAAACGCGGTTTATGGAGATAAGGCTCTTCTCACAAACAGCCATTGTGTGGTCCCGTACCAATAGGTGTCCTAATCTGGGACGTAAAAAGAATGGTACTAGATGCAGTTCTTCATATGTTGTGACTATCAAGGGCTTACTCCCACTAATGCATTTTAGCCACAATATTACTTCAGTAGCGATACAGTTATACTTCAGTGGCCGTAATTTAATATTTTTGGCACTCCACTATGTGCCAAAGTGTAAAATTACGGCCACTGAAGTATTACTGTATCGCTACTGAAGTAATATTGTGGCTAAAATGCATTAGTGGAGTAAGGCCCCTGGTCAACACGTGGGTTCGAGGTGGCCATAGAATTATTACCTTCGCAAGCGGAGATGGACTCCTGAACCTCTGACTACCCTGTAAGAGGGTCGCGAACGAGTTTGTCTTTGTCTTTATTGTGAGAGGTAAGTGTCAACCACTGTCAGAAATGATCCTAGATTTCTTAAATGTTTGTACAAATAAAAGATTGGGTTTCCCTTTACGTAAGGTTATTTACATATCACTAAAATAGTTTCATGCATATTTACACACTGTTCATGAAATTAGGTATCTATATTTGCAAAAAAGAAACACGACAAACGCGTTTCACGACCATTAACCCTTGCGGGCTAGTCAGAGGTTCAGGTGACCATCTCCGTAATGGCGAATGTAGTAATTCTGTGGCCACCTCGAACCCACGTGGTGACCAGATAGTCAGTACTCAATGTGACAGGTGGTAAGCCATCTCGCCATTTACAAAGCTCTAACAGGTTATAACCTGTTCCGGGAACAGATAGGTTTCCCTCACGATGTTTGATGACCGTAGTATGTGATTTTTTTCGTAAATGTAATTTTATTACGGAAATGTACATAGAAATTCATTAAACTTCATTTCCATTGGTACATGCTCAAGCGGGATTTGAACCCTTTGCTAAAAATTATATGAGTGCAATAACTGGTCTCAGTGATTTCAAAGTGATTTGCCAGGATGACAAAATAATAAGTAACCATGATCTCTATCTATATCTACACTTCCAAATGGCTTTAAATGTCACATATATATACACGTGTACAATCAGAACAAAAAGTTTAAAATAACTTTATGTCATATTTATCATATTTTGCGGACTACGTTGTAAGAAACTTAAAGGAAACATATTAACATGATATTACTTTATTATAAAATACCATTTCTCTTTTTCTCTCATTTTTAAACCTTTCTCCCAAGAATCGAACCTAGGCTCTCAACGAACCGAGGCTAGCTCTTAACCATTTACCATGAGACTAAAGCCAATAAGGCCTCCCATATAACTTGCTTCACGCATTCAACCGCTCATCAATTGTTATTTATGGAGTTTCGAAGCCTCTTAATGCCCGCCCGCGCATCGAACGTGGTCCCACGAGATTGATGGCCCTGGTACACAGCATACATATAAATTCACGTCCTTTAATCACTTTCGGGGTGGACAGAACCTTGGTGACATGAAAACATCTACTTGGTCACTTACATGGAGTAATTAATAAGAGGACTGCCTTACGCAATATTTGTATGAAAACTAGCGTGGCATTACGCGGGGTGAAACGAAGTACGCGAGATGGAGGGGAGATATTACAACCAATTAAAACACGGCATTTTGTGAGACAAAACATTTTTTAGACTTCGCATCAATTAAAACACGGCATTTGGACTCCGCACCGCGTAACGGGGACCGCTCCTTTCGCCGGGTCCTTTTTTATATTTAGTTCGTGGTTAGATATTATTAGTAAGATAATTCGGGTTGAGATGTCATATGGAACATTGGTGACAAGTTGCTAGCCTATCGCCGAACAGATTTCATTTATCCCTAGTCCCTTAGTCGCCTCCTACGACATGCCGGGGACGAACGGCAGATAGTTAGCATTCTTTTTACGTCCCCGACTAGCAAGGGACATAGTATACTTCACGACTATCTCTTGAAAGGTACAGAGGTTCGAGTGTCTACAGTTTTCTATTAAAAAGGTTCGTGTGTCTATATAACAATACTAATGATGTCTTGTCCATTAAGCCTTGAGGGGTAGTCAGAGGTTCGGGGCGTTTGTGTGCAATCGCGAAAAAGTGTATTAATGGCACTAGATAGTCAGCACCCAACGTGACAGGTGGATATCCGTCCCATAATATGTCACTGTATAAAGGGGCTGGCTATTTCTATCTCCGTAGATTTTTTTTACAGTTACACAGTGAGAATGTAAAGATAATCAGCTAGTTAGCCCATCGTCCAATTGGTTTAATATAGTACATACATACACATCACGCTGCTTCCCTGTAGAGGGGCAGGCAGAGATAACGGATCCCCATTTGTCCCGATCCTGACAGACCACTTTCGCTTCACTGGCATTCATACATCTTCTCATACAGTCTCGGGCGGTTATAGGTACACCCTGACGTCACCTTTTTTCAATATAGCGTCTATCTGACTGTTATATGTCTTATTAGGCCGGCCCCTACGTAACCGCCCTTCCACTTCACTCATATATTCCTTTTGTCAATCTGCTATCATTCATCCGCATAACATGTCCAAACCATTGAAGCAAGCTCTTTTCAATCTTAGTCACTACATCTTCTTTCAAACCGCAACCTTCCTTTATCACACTATTTTTAATTCTATCATTCAATGTCACTCCTAACATGCTGCTCAGTGACCGCATTTCGACGGCATTGATTCTACTTTCACGCTTCTTTTCTGTTACCATTCTTTCTTACCTTGAATGACCTAAAATCGAAGAAATCCATCTATTAGCGTTATATTTACGACCCAGACTGACACAGACTAACTCACAATATCTGAGACATAAATACCTAAACAAAATTTCCTTATACCTAAATAACACCCTTTATCTCTTAGTCACCTCATACTATTTACAACACCAATACCATATCATAAGGTGCTATAAAAAGAAGCTTGTTAGGGTTTATGACTAGGCCCATTCACACATATATTTACTAATTGGTCATCAACGCCTTATTATGGCCACTGGATTGGTTCAAAAAAGACAAACACGACAATTAACCCTTGCGGGGTAGTCAGAGGTTCAGGTGTCCATCTCCGCAATAGCAAAGGCAGTAAATTCTATGGCCACCTCGAATCAACGTGTTGACTAGATAGTTAGTACTCAATGTCAGTGGTAGACCATCTCTCCATTTACAAGCACAAACTTTTACCTTTTACGGGGAACAGGTAGGTTTTCATTAATTAATTGTAAGCGTGAATATTGAAACTGTAAAATATGGAACACTTATGACCGATTGCTAATCCACCGTCCAACCGATCCCAATTACTAGTTCCCTTAGTCACCTCCTACATGACGTGAAGAACGGCAGCTAGTTAGCATTTTATGTCCCTCTCACACGAAACTCAAAACCCGTTAATCAGTAACGTCTCAATGAATCAACGTGATTTAAGTTGATCTGTTTTATGACTTTTGTTATTAGGCAATGTCTTTTTTGGTGAATGACTATTTTAACGTTTTAATGTTTTAATGTTTGTTTTCTTTTGTTTGGATATTTGATAGTGTCACTTTCAAGTAGAATGAAGATAAGTAACAGCGGCTGTAGCCCAGTGGGTAAAACTTCAGCTTCTTATTAGCGGTCCTAGGCTCGAATCCCGACTCTGGCATGTATTAATGAATGAAGTTTTTAAATGTGTTTTTCATTTACGTACATAATTTACAGTCGTTAACGGCGAGGGATAACATTACTTTAGTTCACATGACGATACGGTTCACTATCTATCACGTGAAACGCGGGCTTTGAGTAGTTTACGCCTTCGAAATTTCATAGATGTGCACTCAAGCCTCTGACTTACCCGTCACAAAAAAGGGAATGCATACACACAAGTCTTGTAGTGAATGTAATTTTACCTATATACCTAGGTGATTCTCTAAACTAGATATAAAACCCGTATTTTTGTAAGATATACTTTAAAGTTACGTAATATGTCGATGAAATATGTGTTGTCATTGACTTATTTATTGTTATACTAAAATCATTATCAATATCTGTGATGACACTTTATATTAGATCTGCTTTTCTCATCACTCTACAATACATATGTTTCTTTGTTGACAGCTTTATTTACTCTATGTTCTAATTAATCGAATTAGTTAAATAATATTACTTGTCAGAATAAAATTTTTCTTTGTTTTTGAGTCCAGTAATGTAAGTACCGGAAAACCGACATATCGAACATTCAACATAGAATATTTGTTAAAGTGGGACACACATTTTCATTTCATTTTCATTTCATTACATTTACTCAAGATGCCAAGTGTCTGAAACTATTCAAATAACCAGACTAAAATGTTCAAAAATATGATCTAATTCTACTCATTACTTATATTACGAGAGTTCATGCTGTAAGTAGGTAACCAGTCATTCCCAATCGCTAGGTAGGTATTCCAGTACGTATTTCCCCGTAAATCACGTACCCACTCGAAGCGCATGTACGAATCAAGCGCGATTTAAAATGGAGTCATAAATAAAAGGTAGACAGGCCACCTTATCGCCGCAACAAATGAAAGAATACCCCCTCTCCGATACTTTGTTTTACATTTATAAGTACAAGCCTTCGTAGGAAGAAGTCCCATTGAAAAACCAGTCTTAGTACCTTTGAATATGGTTGGTTTTAGTTTGAATGGTTGGAGGGTGGTTGTCATGGCAACCCCCGATCGTTGGGAAGGTTTTTCCGATCGCCCTATGTAAAGGCGAACCATGTTTGAATAAATTTAATGGCCCCGAATCCCTTTGGATTTCTTCACTCCGGCCAAATATTAGCATTTTTATTAATAATATCTGATCTGTAACTGTTATGGAAGAATACGTGCGCGAGATGGTATTGGGAACGTTTTATTGGTTTTAATATTATTTTTATCTGTTTCTGTATCGGTTTTGCTCTGGATTGTGTTGTGTTTCTAAAGTAATGAAATATAGATAGACTAATAGATTATAATGTAAGTTATGCATTTATCATTTGGTTCTACATAGATTAGTTTGCAAAGATTCAGGAAAATAAGGATCTGTGATATCCGCCTACCGTTCTGTTTGGAGGTTGACTTGATGTGCATATAATGTATATAAAAGATACCTTCATTCTATCTGGAACTTCAATGTACAATGTAATGTAGCAGTCGTCTTCTTTCCACCGTTTCATAATATTGGAACTTAGGACTTACATTCAGACGCACTACTGAATTTCTTAAATCTTTGTCGCTAACAACAGTCTATAAGATTAAAGAATCTTTGGAGTTTTTCTAATGTAACCATTTCTTTCACTACTTTTAGACTATCTTCATTTCAAAATATCACTATATTATTGATATAATAGTTATACAAAGTAGTGTTATCTCTACAGACTTTTCATAATCAGAACAGGTCTCTCTTTGTCTCCAAACAATAATACCTCAAGCTCCTGTCAACTCCAAAAGGCATACAAATTCGTTGTTGCATACATTTCCAAAGTTTCGAAGGAGGGGCTTACCAACCCCTCACCCGAAGTGATCTCTGCGTTAGGGGACGTGCTTCGCAAGCGAATCGGTCAATCGCTGCCCAATAGCCTCGCCTTATCCCTTTAGCACCTCTTTCAAGTGTGGCGGAAGGGTTCTGAATGCAGTTGTTGGGTTTGATTTGGTGAAAATGGTTTTGGGGTATCTAAATGTTGTATAGATCGATATCAATGTTCTATGCCAGTCTGGGATGTCCATGCTTGAATGGGATATAAAAAGAATGCTAACTAGCTTTCATTTTTTTTCGGCATGTCGTAGGAGGCGACTAAGGGATTAAGGGTAAATGGAATATGTATATAGGGCGATAGGAAAGCAATCTGTTACCATTGTTCTGTATGATGTCACATACGCAATATTTATGCTGAAAAGTGACCAATGAGATGTTATGCATGTCTTATTAAGGTTTGTACATTTAAAAAGGAATTAAAGGACATGACTTATCTATGTATGGTTATCAATGCCATCACAAAGATACTAATTATGTAACTAGCCAAGGTCATTATTAAGTCCTAGAATTCTTGTCCGCTCCAAAAGGGAGTAAATTACGTGAAATTATATGTATGTATATAAGACGTAGCCTTCCGTTGGGGCTAAGGCTTGAGTTACGTCCATAATGGGTGCTACGATGTTGCTTCGTCAAACAATGTTTAGATCAATAGCTAGTTCACAAATAACTAAGTGGTGAGTCAAAGGTGACGTTTAAGAGAAGTATTTGTAATGTAAATCGTGAAAATATATGTGTATTCAACATCCACATTAAGAAGTATGTATCCAACATTGTTTATTTAGGAATGAAAGGAACAATATAGGATTTATAAAAAAACTTCAAGCCATTTTAACTAACTGTTTATTTCAACCACATAATAATTTGCACGCGCTGACATCCCTTACATAATTGAGCTCTGAATCGCTGAATTCGGAACAACACATTGGCACAAAGATCAAAAGGTAACGGCGAAACAAAACCAGTTAGGTACTGCGGATAAAACATTCTTAGATTACACAAAAGCATTCGACACGATGCGCGTTCGATCGCTAAAACTCCGGGACCGTAACAGCTCGACCGCTGCCCATAATCCTATTTACAATAATACTTATTAAATTAAATAATTAAATTCGTTTTACAGTTAGTTTTTATATTTACAATAGCTCGCTTATCTTACATATTTATTTACAGCAGCGTAATATTTCGAAATGGATCAATATAGAAGCTTCGACGATAATAAACGAGGCGATCCCCGCCGCCATAAAGTTTACAACGGAAGCCTCGCACCGAAGTGGCAATCGCTCATAAACGCGGTGCTTCGGCAACAAAACTTAATTGGCAGGTTCAAGATCTCCCATAAACCCTCGAATCTCATGTCTCTTTATGTTCGGGCCGATGAAGAATTGGCACGGTCTTACATCACAAATAAATAACTTACTCTTATGACTACATGGTTAACTACGCCCTAATTCCGATAAACTAGAGGGAATATTTACATTCCGTGTAACAAAGCTAATGCTAGTAGATTTCCAATGTTTCCGCTCGAGAACATTCACTCACAAACTCACTTTGAATATTTCAGTTCGATTAGGGTAAACGCACACGCTCCGATGACTTTTCTTACGACACGCTGCTGAACTTTAACCACATAGAAAGAACATGTTTTAATACTTTCCATCATCTATGTATTTACTTGAAGAACTTTAGAGATCTTGAATGCATTTAAAACATCTGTTTTTAAATTACTTCATTTGACAACTGCAAGACATCTAGAAAGTATCTACAACAAGTTCAATCCGTGGTAGGGTCGCAATTCCTTATTCACGTGCGTTTGGAACCGACTGTTAGAAGTGATAGTAGGCGAAGTTGATAGGCTGTTCTTCGTGGTCTCTGCGCCAAGGGGCGGTCAAGTCACAAGGGGCTTCGGGTTCCCCTGAAAGGGCTGAGGGGCGGAGGGCAGGCTCCGCCGCGGCGTGCGATCACTGCCCCATCAAGCGCGGTCTCTTAACGTCTTCTTCGTCACTGTGGAGTTGTTCTTCGTCTCCCTGGTCGCATTCGTCGTTCAGTTCTTCCTGCTTCCGTTTGGCGGTCGCCATTTCAGCGGCGTGCTTCTTACGCCATTTTGTGCGGCGGTTTTGGAACCAAACCTGTGGGTGAAGAGGAATTTTGGTGAGAATAGGGAATGGTAATTCTAAGTTAAATGGATCCAAAGCTGATTTGTTACGAAAGTATGTAATGTTATTTCTAAGTTAAATGGATTAAACACTGACTCGTTCCAGTAAGTCATAAGAGGCGACAAAGTGACTAAGGGTTACCAAAATACATTAGATGACATTTTTACACAATAACAACCATTTGCGAGGAGATTTTTATTGTCTCACAGGCTTGACTGGGATTAAAATGCTCATACCAAGCCATGTGACACAAAAATTAAATTTTACATTTCTTAAGAATTATTTTAGCATTGTTAATTAAATGGCGTATTAATGTATCTGGTAAATAAGTATCCTTTCGTTAAGACCACCGCAATACCTTCTGTAGTAACCTAAATCTTTGACTACCCTAATACTACTATAGATACATCTATGCCTCAAATAGTAAGGCTTTTAGTGTTCGACTGTGCGAGGCTACCGTTTGATGATCACGTGCGGAGGAGCCGGGTGCGCCTAATCGCTGCGACATCATAATGCCTCATCAAACGGAGCTGAACCAACACCCTGCTGCCATCCCACTCCCGCCCGCACACGTCCACTCAGAGCGAGCGAGAGGCAGCTTACACAGTAATTAAGGGCCGTTTTGCAAATTACACGGTACTTAACCATCCATATAACTCTCATTAATCACGTAGCGGCCGAGTGGGTTCTGTCCCGCTTACTCTAGTGGGTTCATCCGATGTCTATCCCGCTCCCCCGGCCGGGATGGGACCAGACAGGAGTTTAATTAGGTCATAAATACATTTTCATGAGTCTTTGGGTCTAATGGAGAGGCCCTCGTTATCTTGTCGTAGTTGGTTTCGTGTAAACAGAGGCTGTAGGGTCCGATTAACGACCTCTCCCCTGAGGTCTTGCCCTCCATTAGGATGCTAGTTTTGTGGTCCTGTTGGCCTAGACGATTTGTGATTCTTACGTAAATAGATACTTACAGACTCTAGGATTAACTCACAAGTTCATTGAGTGACCACCTTAATATCTACGGGGTTTTCAAACGAAATAAAGCTTACGTTTTTCAACATAGCTAGTTTCCAATATGACAACGGTAGAGTCATAGTTGTAAGTGCCACTCAATAAATTTCGACGTTCAATGAATGTACTATTACTGTGCTTATATGGAACAATTTTTTTTTGATTTTGAGAGATGTGTATGACTATTTCTGCTTCAGAGAGACGTATTTGGGCTGATTGTTTTCTCACGATGGTATTTATATAAACTTCGAATAAGAATTTATTCAGAGCTTTATGTCATTATGTGCGATGAAACTAATTTTGTTATGGTTACTAATGTCTCGTAAAGTAAAGTAAAAACTTATGTACTTTTCGTGTTAATATACTTCAATATGTTACACATGGATTAATGGAACGGTCCCATATTAAATCAAACCCAATTCTCATTCATCGTGTCCTTTTACACTAGACCTATAACCAATGCCCTTCATTTGTCATTTCATCATCTACCATTGGTATTTTACAACGATCTTAAACTCCAACAACCATCCATAACGCACAAACAACGCAACAATTTAATTACGAAAGTAGAACACGAGATGTCGCTGCCCCCGGGGGGTGGTTCAATGGCTTAATGCGTCTCAGCTAATTTGCTTTGTTAACTTCGTGTCGCCGCAGTTGCGAAACTTTATTTTATGGCGATAATTAGGGAACACCAATTGTGGGCGCCGTTAGTGCTGTTCCCAGTTCGGAGGCTGTTTGTAACTTGCACTCTTAATGGGCCCAATAAACCTGGCTTACGATACTGATCAACTTTTGCCCCTTCCCTAATGAAATACGGGGACGTTTTCCGCTTTATTGTGCTCGACGGCGTTTATTGAAATACTAAATCGTTACTTTTCTTCTCGTTTTGGTGCTTCGATTTATTTATTAGTACTGCAGGTTTAATCTCCAAGCTTCTTGTTCTATAGAGTATGTTTTATGAATTATTTTTACATTACTAATTAGCGATATATTTCATGACATTTGAACTAACTGCTAAGTTCAAAGGATTTGAGATCTCTATGAAGCAAATTTGGCGGTTCAACATCGAAAAAATCTTTTATCTATATGTCTATGAATCGAATGTGATAAGAGCAAGTTATAAAAACAACAAATATTTTGATTGAAATAAAGAATGAACGTATTTACATACGTACGAACTTATAAGCCTACATACATGTGTGTATATTAATTAAACGGTTTATAACAACGCTAACAACCCAAAAACATAACAGAAACCAATAAAACACAATTACTGCTTTCCATTTAATATCAAAAGTAATCTCACATCACACAACATGTTCAATCGTTCGACGTCAAACAAATACTATATCTACGCCATAAAACTATTCACTTAACCTCCCCTTATTATGAGGGTAGTTGGAAATAATGCTGAAATGTGTCATAACTTTGCTTCATAGGGTGAATATAACAAAATGGCTGCACTAGGAGCTTTGTAAAAATAATAAACACTCAACAATGATTAAGACGAGAGAGATGCTAAATCAAATTGTATGCGAAGAAAAGAGACGAGCATATGTGTGCGAGCGTGGCTTCAGCACTTAAATTAATTGGACGAGGGTGGATGTTCGAATAGTGATGGGTGTAAGTGAGACGTTATTTAAGGAGTACCACAAAGATACTTAGTCGATACATAAAGTTTAATGTGCAGTGTTTGTTGTTTTATCGCGCTACTATTGGCTAAATTGGGTAAGAAATATGTAAAGCAATAACTAGACGGAATGAAACGATTGCGAAGAAATTTATTCAATCTAGATATGCAATTTTACCTGTATTGTGAAGTAAGATTTACTAAGGCATATTTGTAAAATCTAGCCTAGCTTCAAATACTTTAAAATTTCTAACCACATATATATCCTAGTCCGTAACTATCCATTTATTAGTTATTTTCTTAAAAACAATGATAGGCAAGGTTCTTAAAAACAGTGATGGGTTCATAAAATTTTATATATTATGTAACTACATTCGAATAAGCTTATATTGAATTAAATTAAAGTATTTTAAATTGTGCAATGTTTGAAAAAACAAAATTTGTATGGGTCACAATAAACTGTTACATTTAGTAATAATGGAGAAAATCATATACTCCAATTGCAGAGACACGCCATCATTAATTGTCGTCAGCAATAATGGTCACGACGCGTACAAATTGTGATCACGGGTCAACAACAAAACAAAACATGTTTTTCCTTATTATTGTTCTATCACAGGACCTAACTGATCACCATAACTGGATAAAGAAGCGATCCTTCCAGCAATAATGAGAATAAATGCTGATTGTTACAGCATTTGCGCGGACGACCATTATATTTCTGCCTCGTAAACTTTTATTCCCTTTATGTGTTTATCTATGGTAGGCACCAGTCAAAGCAAAACAGGGTCGTAAAAATATTCATTACATACACATAAATACGATTTTCGGGGACGGGTATTAGTATTTACTTGGGACAAACATACTGGTTTCTTTGTCGTCTAGGTAAGAATTTATACGTTTCTCAGGGTCTTAATTGTCTACTAATTTATGGGTTATCTAAATCTTAGTTTTTAAAATATGAAAATTATTATTTATAAATTTTTTTTATTTCAATCAACTAAGTAAAAGAGAAACAAGGAGAAAAAAAA